>JANBXA010000114.1:14115000-14612500 GCA_030556225.1 Cricetiscus sungorus
TGTGGTATTTTGTATAGCAGCTGCAGGAAACTAAAATGAGCATCCTTGAGGCTGGTTATATCCCTCCTAAGAGACATTTGAAGCAGCTACTGTGAAATTTCATTTTAATCCCCAGAGTCATGATCTGATTATGTCATTAGTCCAAAACTATAGCTTGCATATGTTTATTTCAGATATTAGAGTTAAAAACTGCTTGTCAAACATGAAATAAATACTCTAGATGCCAAGCAATAAATATAACCAGCTAGCTGAATATATTTAATTTGGCCTAGCACTCACTAATGTAGAGAAAAGCATAATACTCCTAAGCTCATGAGTGACAGGACACAATTCATTCTGCTTCCCTTAATGGTGGTGTGTCATAGGCCGCGGTTGCTTGATATATACCAAATAGCAGGCTAGGAATAAATCCAAGATGAGCAGTGTTCTGATCATCTGGGATCCAGGTAGCATCATCTGGGCTCATTTTCTCTAAAGCTAGCTGTAGTTTTTTTTTTTTTTTTTCATCTGAGTCACTTTTGTATACTTGGATTTTTTTCTGTGACACTTGTACAGAGCAGAGCTGTAACAACTTCGCTGGGAAACTCTCCCTCCCCTGCTGGAGCAGAGCTATAAGGTGCCATGCTTATAGTGACTTTGTGCCTGGATACCTTTCCATCTGAGTTGCAATGCTTACACCTATTCTCACCATCCCCTGCCCCACCCCACCCCACCCCACGCCTGCTTCCAGGTTCCAGTCCACCTATAAAATCTATTCTTTTTAAAAAGTCAGCTCTGGCTGCCACAACAAAACGCTGCAGACCAGGAAACCTTCAAACACAAAGGTTAATTTCCCTTTCTGTATTCAGCTCTCTAAGAGTAAAACACTGCTGTCAAGGCTGACTGAGTGCTGTCTCCTTGGCCTTCTCTGCACCTGGATGTGTTTCTGTGGCACGTCCGCTGCCTCGTATGAGGATTTCAGTCCTGATAGATGAGAGCCTCGTTACTGTCTCTTCACACATTTGTTTAGAAGTACTTAAGGTTTGCCCATAACACAGCAGAGTCTGGTGTGAGGACGCAATATTCTGAAAATACCTCTTAGAGTCTACTTGCCACTCTGTGGGGGAAGGGGGAGGGAAACCAGGGAGGATGGAGCTGATAAATGAGGTGGACTGAAGTCTTAGTCAATAGCCAACTTTATTCAGAGCATCAGGCAATTTATACTCTGAGGGTTTAGAATCACGCAAACATGGTGTTCAACCACAAGGACAAGGCACACGTGACACATGGCAAACCCAGAAAGGCATATGAATAACAGATGTACTAATCTCACTCCTACACTACACCTGGGAGGAGCAAGAAAACACATTCGAAGAAGATTTCCGCATTCGGAAGAAACTGAGGTCGCAAGACTTTTCTCTTGGACTTTCTCACAGGTGCTGAGAATTCTCCTCACAGGACTCCATTCTTGGACCGTGTTCTGACAACGGTCTGAGAGATCAGGACTGCTGCTGGACCCCACAGCCAGGAAGCCGGTGTGTTACTAAAACACCATCCAGGGACTTCAGACTTCTCTCCTGCTCTGTGTTCAGCCCATTTGCTTAACCAGCTGTGGGGGTTGGAATGAGAATGTCCCCACATAGGTTCGTATATTTGAACATTTGATCCTCAACTGTTAGAACCGTTTAGGAGGGATTAGGACGTAAGGGCTTGATGGAGGAGTTGTGTCCCAGGGAAGGGGGAGCTTTATGATTTCAAAGGCCATCTCTGGGCCCAGTTTCTAGCTCAGCCTGAAGTTTGGGGATCGGATATCAGCTCTTACCTACTGCTCCAGCACCATGCCTTTCTGCCTGATGCCATGTTCCCCACCACGATGGCCATGGACTCTCTAGAACTGTAAGGAAGCCCCCAGTTAAATGCTTCCTTGTATAAAATGCCTTGGTCATGGTGTCTCTTCTCAGCAATAGAACAGGAGGAACAAAGACACCTGCCTCTAATAGCACAATGCAAAAACCAACCTAGCTTCCACTGAATTTTCCACATAATCAGCTTTTACAACCTAAGCTAAAACACAGTTGTAATCTTAAATTATGTGTTCTTTCTGTGTCTCTGACCCAGAGTAATGTGTGTGGTTTATGATAATTATATTCTTAAAACAGCAAATATGGGCGAAAACATACAGATGTTTGAAAAAACAATATTTGTAACATTATTTGTTATCTGGGTCAGTTGCAGTCAGTGGCAATCCCTTGTAAACCTGTGTTGAAGGTTTCTGTAAAATGTCTCTCATGTGCCGCTTTCTTTACTGTTCAATAAAGACAGAGTAAAGCCTTTGTTAGGAACAGACACAAAAGGGTGGACAAAGGCAGACACTGACAAACCTTTAGCAACATTTGTGATGTAAAAATGAAAGTGAAATTTACAAAAGAAGGGAAACAAAAGACCCCTGTAGCTTCATTGTGTCCTCCCCAAAGGACACACTGGAAAGCTAACCCTGGTTTGGGTGGAGATACCAAAGAAGCCACTCAGGCCTGAGGTTGCGGATTAATGCTACTCTTCAGGGAATAAATTAAAGTGGACCTCTGCCTCCCTCCCTCCCTCCTTCCCTCCTTTCCCTCCCTCCTTCTCCCTCTCTCCCTTATTCTTTCTGCTTTCTCCCTCCCTCCTTCTCCTGAATTCATTTCCACTTTTCCATCCACCCTGACTCTCACCATATAAGAAAGACCTCAACCTGTAGGATGTCTAAGCGTCTAAAACCCAGAAGCTTCGGAATTTCTGTTTGTGATATATTTCCTAGTCTCAGGTACTCAGATAAATTGAGCTAAGACAGAGCAGAAATACCATGGTGCTGAAAGACCCGCAGAGTGTGAGTATGGACCCTCACACTCTGATTCAGGAAAGGCGACACCCAAAATCACTCTCAAGAAGCGGTCTTGATGCAACAGCATGAGGGCTTTTATATTCCAAGTGCACTGGGGTCCACAGTCATACACCATGCAGGGGTAGGGGACTGAGGACCCGAGTGCAGAATTGAGACAGCTTTTATAGGGTTACAACAATGCCCGCACATCCCAAACCAATCATCCCAAAGCATCAAGAGCCCTGCAGTGCAGGCCAATCAATTTAAACCACTTTATAGTTTTTAGACCAATCATTTTAAGTTACCCAAGCCCACATTTTATAGACCAATCAATTTTCTATAGCCCCAGAGGTCTGCATTTGTGCGGGCTCCTAGGTGGGGTAACAAAGCTCATTTCCTGTTATCTTACAAGGCCAGGATCATGTACTCAAGGTCCTGTCATAAACAGCAAGGAATGTGACCTTTCGCCTATTTACTGCCAGAGGACAAGGTCTGGAATTTAAGGTATTTTCTAAACTTCTAGCTTCCTGTGGTCATTGGAGAGTTAGGCTGCATTTTTCCATCCTTTTATTCCCCACTTCTTCTCTTGTTAATTGTTCTAAGCTTAGAACTGGGAGGACTAAAGCTTGGCTCAGAAGGCTCTTGTACTCTTGTCTAAGTATCATAATCTGGGCCGCACTCACTCGTTCCCTAACAAAAGCAACAATTTTTCAACAGTAAGTAACAAGAGAGGAATAAAAATGACTACTGGAGCAGTTGTAAGAGGCTGTCCCTGGGTCCTATAACCTCGAGTGGCATGGGGGTGGGTCCAGGGGAAGAGGAGGACATATTCTGGACTGGCCTTTTCACTGAGTCTCAAGGTTTCCTGTGCAGTGACGTCTAACATAGACCGAATCTCCAGCTTGGAAGCAATGTGGAACTTGTAAGTCTCCTTCCGCCAAGTGGGCCTCCCAGAGCTGCTTTTACGCTCCCTGTCTCACCCACTAGAGCACCTTGAGCCTAGCAAACAGAGGCTGGGACATCAGCACATCAGCACTATGTACAGAGGCAATTTCCACCCATGGAGGGGGCCCCTCATAGAGCCATTTATGGGGGTCAGCCCAAAGGGTCCAGGGGTGTTTCTAACCCTGAAAAATCACAAAGGGTAGGAGAGCTATCTAATCATTAACGCCAGTCTCTGCGGTCAATTTAGTGAGGGCCTCTTTAATTGTTTTATTTATCCTTTTTGCTTGAGCTTTGGGGTCTGCATGCACAATGTAATTTTTAATCAATCCCCAGGCCAGTCCCTGACTGACCTGGGCAACAAAATCTGGACCATTGTCTGATCCTACTACCTTAGGTATTCCAAATCTTTGGAAATTTTCCTTCAGTATTTTTTTAGCCACCACCGTTGAGGCAGCCCCCTTTGTTTATAGACACACATAGAGATATATGTGCAGTTGCAAAACCTGCTACCCGTGTAGATGTTTATGGACTTCTCTTCAGCCAGCCGCAAGGCTTGCATAAGGGCCTTGAGGTCAGCTTTTTGTGCTGAGGTTCCTTCTGGCAGGCTGCCGGCCCAGACCATGCAGGGTCCGTCCACCACCCCCACCCCAGCCATTCTTTCACCTTCTACCATGTAACTGCTCCCATCAGTGAACCAGGTCAATACCTCCCAGGCCAGCAGGATGTCCATAAGATCTTTATGAACCCCAGTCTCTTCAACCAACAGTTGATGGCAGTCATGAGTCACTGGATCCCTCAGAATGAGGAGTCTCCCCGTTTTGGTCGGTACCCCCCAAGAACTCAAAGTCCAGTCCAGTTGATGCAACACGCAAGAGGCTTTAATGAACGGGATACGGTTGCACAAGCAAGCTTCCCTCAGCACACAGGCTAGAGAAGCACATTTTTCTGGGTTCAGGTATATTTAAAGGAAAAAAACCACAAGCTTAGGGTGGGGCTGTGACTCCCTGTCCGCTGAGTACCTGACCAGTCCTAGGCTATTCTCCTTGAGGCCAATGGTCTCACTGTTTGGCCCAGCAGGGGCCTCGGGGTGTGCTAATTAATCTTGTCTGGGCAAACCGGAGTTGCAGCTATCATTGATGGGAGGGGCAGTGTGAATTCTTGGTACCCTGCTATCTTAGGGTCCTGTGAGGGAAGTTGCTGGTGCTTTCTAGGTCAGACTGTCCTTCATTTTAAGTGGGGGGGGGGGGTTTCCTTAACTCTGCTTTTGGTCTTTCATTCAGACTCCTCAGGCAGAAGAGTGGCAGGGTTGATGGTGGCTGGTGGAGCGAACATAATCCTCTCGATGAGAAGCAGGCTTTGGTAGAGAGTCATGCGGGTGTTAGTCATCCATCGGTCTGGGGGCTGCCGGATAATGCTCTCCAATGCATGGGGGGCTATTATAGTTACTTTGTGCCCCAAAGTCAACTTGTCAGCGTCTTTGACCAGTACAGCCACAGCCATGATAGCTTTTAGACAAACCCAAATCCTCAGTTTGCAAGAACATTAAGCCAGAACTGAAATTGCAGAAGCCAAAGAGCAAGGCTAGTACATTTAGACACTGTCCCAGAAGTTCATTTAGTTCACAGTTCAAGATTGGTCAGCAATAGCGACGGGGCATCTAGTATGGGGTATTACTGTGGATGTCATGGCTGAAGATAAGAGAGACAGGAAGTCTGAGGCCAACTTCCTCTGTAAGAGCTAACTCACTCCACAAGACTAACATTAATGATTGCTTCTTAGGACAGCACCCATAAAACCTAATTACTTTCCACTAAGCCCCAGAGCACTTTGTGCCAAGGAAAGGACCTTTTTTCCAAACCTGTGTGAGGTGGGGCATCGCTCTTTGGATATCTGAGAGTGCCTGTAGAAGAACAGCCCAGGGTGCTCACAGCTGTCACTGGAATCCTGTGTCCTCACTCTCCTGCCTCCTAAGAGGACCTGCAGACAGCGCTCAGGACCCAGTGTCTGCTGGGCTCCTGACTGGCCCATCACACTCCTGGGCCTATGGCTGAGACCATCAGGTGGTCCTGTCACATAGATGAGGGGCAGCTGGCTTTTTCCTCTCCTTAGTCCTCTTCCCTGCTTAGTGACCCTGACTTTTGTCTTGTTTTAGCCAATGGCCTTCTGTAAACTGCCTTTAACTTTCACTTTTGTTTCCAAGAGAATGGTGGAAGAGGCAGAGTGTGGAGAGGAACCCTGTATAAGCTGACTTATGCAGGATTTAGCCAAGTCAGAAACTTGTTTATAAACTCAGAAAAATAATCGTGTGCCAATTACAGGGTGATTTTTCTGCTTCTAGAAATGTATCTGCTTAAATCTACCACCTACTATAATAATAATAATAAAATTTTTAGTATACACAAAAATAAAATTTGGAAAAGTAGAGCCTAGCGATGGAAAACAGAAATCAGTACTGCATGACCTTATATGACATTCCAGAGCTGCAAGTGTCAGTAAAATATTGAGAGAAAAACATTTTTTTTCCTGGTGAAAGAATTTGCGATTTTCGACAGAATTTCAAACCTGTTATAAAATAGATAAGAGATCCCTTTTAAAAGCTCACGTTCACCTTTGTGTTCTTATTAATTTAAAAAGTTGATAATTCACTTCCAAGAACTCGTCCACAGCCAAAAGCTAAGACTTGTAGCTCACATCAAAAGGTTAATTCTAACAATATAACAATTTCTTTAAAAGATTTTCAAATTGTGCACTCGGCATTTATTTCTTTCAGAACTCTCATGAAGACATATTTCTCATTATCAACAAATATACTTGCTTGTTGAAAAGAAAACAAAGTCACATAAGCATTTCACCCAACATTCTCTTGATCTTTCTTCCATGATTAACTGTTTCATGTCATGGGATTTGTTTATTTTTGTTTGTTTGTCTCTTATTTAAAAACCATGAACTTTATCTCTGTTTTCCATACAGTTCTTCCCTGAGGGCTTGCAGTAGATCAGAAGACAGAATCTGCTATCCTGGACCCAGAGTTATCGATCCCAAGGGTCTACTTTCTCACACACATGCTGATGATGATAATATTAGTGTCTGTCCAGCTCATCCACTCTCCTGTTTCGAATCCAATAAGAAAATGCAAATGAAGTCGTTTGTAACCTCTAAATAGCCTACAGATAGCTTTTTTCCCCTTATTCCAAAAATGCTGGCATTTTCTGAAGTAATTTTAAATTTCCCTTTCCTTTTGGAAAGATAGAAAGTCTATTTATACATAACTTAGAAAACAGAACCATAATTAATGACTGTGCTTTATTTTTCACCTAAGTATGAATTACTTAATCTGTTTTATTAGTCACACTTCCTCTCTGAAAAATCAGTTCTCCTCTAGAAGGCAGAGGATTTTGTCATCTCACCAGTACAAACAGGTTCTGGGGTCTGTGATGGGAACAGCACAGTTTTAGATACAGTCTTCCTACAGGCATTTAAATTTCCAATGTTGTGACTTTGAACAAAGAAACACTCATTTTAACATATACCTAGTTTGTTTTTACATATATTCTTTGCCATTTTATGTTAACTTATCACATATCCAACATATTTATAATATCCTTATTATGTTTTATTTCATGTCAACATTATCATAAACTCAAATAATAAAGTACAACAGAGTGGATGCTTATTAATGTCTACAATTCATTTCTCACAATTCTGGGACTGGGGGTGGGGTTCAAGATTAAAGTGCAGGGAGATTGAGATAAGGGGCAGGTGGTGACTTCTTCCTAGGCTCTTACCTGGTAGGAAGGGCTGCGCAGTCTCTCTGACCTTCCTATGAAAGCACTATTTCATTAGGGCTCTGTTCTCAGAACCTAAACACCTCCCAACATCATCACTATGGGAGTGAGGGGTTAAACAAGTGAATCTGGAGAGACCATAAAAATCCAGACTACAACGAAGTATTTAATTTCTTTACAATTTAATGAATGAATTAACAAAAAGAAAGACGACCAAATATTTACAAACAAATATGCAATGCAAATGGCACAGACACTAAAAATTCATACTTCAAAATGGTTAAGATGCTGAATTTTATGGTATGGGCTTTTTTATCACTAGCTAAATGATAGGTGGGTTGATGGATGGATGGATGGATGGATGGATGGATGGACAGATGATAGATGATGGATAGGTAGATAGATGGTAGATGGTGGATAGATAGATAGATAGATAGATAGGCAGACAGACAGACAGACAGACCACTTTCAACATCCACACACAAAGGCTTAGAGAGATCATGCATAAGTGATAATCTCCATCTCAAGTCACTTAGTTCTTACTTCTAATATTTTGTCATTAAGTACTACAACATCTAGAAAGGAACTAATGATCAGTCACAATGTTCCTATTCTCAAGAGTGACTTAATATGAGCAAATGACAATACAGAACCAAAATCTTTCATCCACTTCACTAAGGATTAAAACTAGCCAAATGTATCCATGTTACAAACGTGAAGTTTGTCTTCTAGGCTCTCCCTAGCAGAGGGATGGAGTCGTTTCTCTAACAGTCAAGGTATGAGTAAGATCTTCGCTGTAAAGCCGAGCACTGTTCTGCTTCACTGTGTTGCAGACACTGTTTTGATTTGCTCTGATGACCAGGTCGCAGCTGCCACCAGACATGAAAGGAATGAAGATGTCGCAGATAGATGTGTCATCATAGCTTTTCACCACCAGAGGGAGCTCCGAACCACACCACCTACAGCTGGAGCGTTTAAACCACATTAAAACTTAATAAAGAATTACAGAGTGGCTAAGGGAATTCTAACGCAAAAAAAAAAAAAAAAAAAAAAACTCCCAAAGACAAAACACAACACTAATGCCTAAGGTGGGTTTTTTTTTTTGTTTGTTTGTTTTTTAAGAGAAAAAAATACACAAGAAATATTGATTTAATTAGTGAGGCTAAACAACGAGCTTTTAAATAGAAAGAATTTACACGGAGTTTCTCAACCCTTCCGTTTGCCAAAATTCTCCCTTCAGCTGCATACTCTGATCGACCTCTGATACCTCAAGCTCTTAAGATTTACATTCCACATTAAGAACTTTAATTCTCTCCCAAGAATCTCAAAGCTTATAATTAATGCTTCATCTCTACTCCAGAGGGTAATGTCTATTACCAGCAAGATTTGGCTTCAAATGGCATAATCCTTTAATATACATCATGACCTGAGAGGGAGGAAAAGCGTTGAGGACTGAAACCATAATGATTTCCAATTAGAGGCAGGAGGCCAGGTGTATGAAGCACAGTTTATAGCCAACAGAATATTGTACTGGGGACTCTGCCAGCACCGTGGGCACATGTGACAGGATGATACAAATAACAAAACAGCCAAGAACATAGAAATAAATAGTAAACTCTGCCCTTGGACTGTCCTCACCACCATAACAAAGGTACCACAAGCTCAGTGATTGAAACAACAGAAACTTATTCTCACAGCATCCCAGAGGCTAGAATCTGAGACCAAGCCTCAGCAGGGTTATTTCTTCCCAGGGCTGACCTGTAAGTGTAAATAAATATCTGTCTTCTTTCTACATCATCACACCGCCTTTTGTCTTGTATGTGTTCCTACCACTCCATCTTAGAAGCACACGGGTTATGGCAGCTTAGGGCATAACTAAATGACCCCATTTTACTAATTGATTCCCAAGAGACCCATCTTCGAATACAGTCACATTTTGTGATGCTGTGAGTCAAATGAGAGTTTTCAGGGGACACAATTCAGCCCCTTACACACCCTTCTCTCCAGCAGTGCTCTGCAGTGCTGAGGTGTCTAGGAGGCCATGCTGAGGCCCTGAGGGGTGGGGCTTGGAGAGCATCGCAATGTCAGGTTGCTCACTGAATAAAAAGAACGTCATAGGAGGAAAAAATAAGAACAAGCAGCTAAAAGCATAATAATAATAATAATAAAACTAAAGCAAGAGACATTTCCTGATAATGAAGGAGATTAAAAATAAGATCAAATAAATGTAAGAGGGGAAATAAAAGTAAGTTACTTGTCATAAAACAACCAGGTAAAAAGTCAAATTCTGTTGAATGTATAGAGGGGGAAATGAGACACAGGGGGGAAAAAAAAGCAAAACTATTGCCCGATAATAAAGAATGTATAAACAAATCAGGTGACTGTATGAAGAGAAACAACAATAACAACCGATTTAAATATAGTGGAGTAAAAACGCTGCTGAAAGCGATGAAAGGGGAAGCGAGGCCCCAAACGGGAAGAAGATGAGGGTTTGTTTCTGAGGCCTTGGAAGCTGAAAGCCGCTGGTTATATGTCCAGAGCTGGAAGAGGGCGAGTTGAAAGTGTGGAGCTTTCCTTCCCACTGTTTGGACAAGTGATGTCTGCCAGAGCTGGCTTCATCTTGGTAGCTTCCCTTCTTTGTGTATTGGGGACATAAGAGCGACATCTTCTGGCCACGCTTATCTTTGCAGTCTGTGGGCGGGGCTGACTGTCATTCTTCCCAGACTTGCCCAGATCACGCATGCTCCTGGGACGACTAGGCTAGTGTATTCCTGGAATACATTGAGGTTCTGAGTGCAGCTGCAGAGCTGAGATCAGTACTTTCAAACCCTCAGGAGTGCTTATCACCCTGCTAGGCGTGCTAGTGCTACCCTGCAAGTCCCGGAGTTGCCAGGAGGTACCTCAGGCAACGCATATGGCCCCAGAGGTTCAGCCACAGGTTCAGCTGGCCTCAGCCTCAGAGCTGCCACAATGCATCTCGGCAGATAAGAGGATAAGAGCGCAGCTGCTTTATTCACTTCCTAATCTGAGCCACCTACACGTCTTACCTTCCCTGCTCATGCTCGTCCCCTCCACAACTGCATGACTGGACCGTCCCTCACACGGCTCCCGTTGTCCACACCGAGGCTCCCTGTCCCAAACATGTTCCCTGATCTCAGTTCACTGGAAGAGTCCCTCTCGAGTTTGAGTTCCGCACCGTCCTGAGTCATGGAGTATAGTAGTAATCTATCCTACAGGAATATTGTTCGCCTCACTGGCCAGAGCCGTGGAGTATAGTAATCTATCCTACAGAAATATTAATCGCTCAGCTTAGACTATTTGCCAGCAGCTGGAGCTGAGGCCTGTAGGGGTTGTCCAGAGGGTAGGTATGCACAGCTTTCAGCCAGCCTAACCTTCAGGACGTGGCCTCTGCCTTGTTCCCAGGGGCCTGCCTTCATCACCTCACTTCAGGTGTGGGTTCTTGGGCTTTTTCATTGTTGAATACAGCATATTCTTACAGTCTTTCCCCCCTCACTAGCGTGCACAGCGGCAGCCTGGACTCCACCATTTGCTCAGAAAATGATACGTTAGCATTATAACATTCACTTTTTTCAAAGCTTTTTCTGTTTTGTTTTGTTTTTCAAACTCTTGGCAAGTTACTCTTTGAACTACATCCTATGGGAATACTCAGTGCAAAAGGTGATGCAAAATTCAGGTCTCGATACGCGTACAGGCCACAGGAATCCCATGTGGACGCTGCCCATTTAAAGACTTATTTTGTATTGAAAGTGTGTTATGCCTTGAGAGACCATTCAAAAGACATATTTGATACATACTATAGTGTAAACTTATAGTATGCATTTGATTTTTGTTACACTTCTTGTTCTCCTTTCTAAATGATACACCCACACACACATTTAGTTACCAATATACATGTATAGATTATAGGCCAGGATCTCCATTTCAAGAACATGAAGGTTTTTTCTAAGATTGGGTAATCTCGCCCATACTTTCTAAGTCCGTTCATTTTCTTACAAATTTCGTGATTTCATTTTTCCTTAGAGGAAATTATTACTTACAATATTTCATCTCAGATTTTCATTATCCATTCTTCTGTTGATGGACAACTAGGTTAATTCCATTTCCTTACTATAGTGAATAGAGCAGCAGTAATGATGAGAGTGCAAATTATCTCTGTGGTAGGATATGGAGTTTCATTAGTCAGATTGCCCCCAATAAAAACATAACTAATAATATGATGTAGACTAAAAGGGATTTATTAGACTGGTTTACAGGACATGGTCTGTCCGGGTAGCCCAACAATGACTATCTCGAAATGGAAAGGCAGAGAATAAAGCAGCTCTTCACTCCACACAGCTGGACGCTCAGCCATCCTGGGGACTCAGTTTGCTTTGGAACCCTGAAGAAGTTATCTTTAAGACCAGCCTCAGCAACAGGGCAGATGAACTTGCCCGGCAGAGTGAGGACAAGTGGGCAAGAACCAGCGCTTCCTTCTGCATCCTGTTATCTGGAATGCCACCAGCTGATCCCAGATATAGTCAAGTGGACAACCAAGACTGACCATCACAGGGCTTATCTGGGTCTACCATGCCCAAGGGTGAACTAGTCACCATCTTTGCTGCAACATTAATATCGTGAACATTCACAGACAGCGTGACTTCGCAGAAATCTCCCCTTATCTGTGGTTTCACTTTCCATAGTGTCACTGAAAATCTGGAATAGCTCAATTAAGGAAGCACATTCATGTAACATGTATTGCACTGCTCTAATTGTCCTAATAGTATGTATAGTTGTTAACTGCCTAGCACACTTAATTTATAAATTAAGCTTTTTTTTATATATAGGTATAGCCATTAAGAAAAACCACACTATTTAGAGTGTTCAGTACTGTCCTTGGCATTATCCCAGTATCCACTGAGCATCTTGTACTACATAATCTGTAAGGGGCCCTCAGAGTTGCACAGGACATACAGGACACACCCAAGTTCTCAGCACGAAGGAGATTTATTATCCCATACGGGCAAGCAAAGAGGGGCTGTTTCCAGATGGGACAAAACAAACATCTGGCATCTCTACAGAAAGAAGGTTTTTTAAGGAGAAAAAAGGGAAGTCTGTGCTAGGGTGAGTTGGAAAGTCCTGATTGGACAGGTTAGCCAGTGTAGCCAAATAATGAATTTTGATTGTTGGACTTCAATGTTTTGATAGGTAGACCTCGGAGTTTTAGTTAGGCATACAGAAATGGCGAAATAAGAGGATAAACATCATCGACTAGCTTTAGAAATGTAATCTGTTTAGCAAAGAAGAAGGAAGGGGGTGGACAAGACCTGCTGGTGCCATGCTTCCACTTTCCGGCCTGTAAGAGAGCCCTTCGTAACGCACACACTCTCAGAAGGCATGGCCTAGCGGAAGACTCAGCCAGCTCCTTCTGGCCCTGTGTTTGTTTCCTAGCTGCTGTGAGGTGAGAGCGTCACTGCACCAGCAACTCCCATTGCAGGATACGGCCAGGGACTCAAAGCTATGAGGATCAAGAGACCACACGCACACATGCACACACGCATGCACACGCACACGCGCACATGCATGCATGCACGCACACACACACATGAGTTTCCTCTTACTTAAGTTGCTTATTTCTGGAGTTTTGTTGTTGGGTTTGTTTGTTTGTTTGTTTTTGTTTCTTTTTCCACAGCAATGGAAAGTCTACACATATCTGTCAGTTGATGTAAAAAAGAATTTTCCTGGTACTGCACTCTCACAGTTTAATATTCCACAGTAGTAAACTTGAAGAAGGATACAAATACAAAGTCATTTGTTCCCCTTTCGTGAGAAAACAAGCAAAAAAAAAATCTCCTTACAAAGAGACTAGCAAAGACAAAATTGTTGATGACTTTAGCCACAAAAGTTTAATTCTTCCTGGTTTTAGCACACAGCATATAAGCTATGGACAGGATTGCGTTCCACATGACTGTAACTCTTTTAAGCCTCAGAGCCCACCCAGATGATTTAGGAAACCGGCAGGACACAAATACTATGCATCAGCCATTGGGTGACCATTAAAAGCCATCCCAGAAGCAGGGTGAAGCTGATTACCTCTGCCAAAGTGTAAACTTAAGAACCTCAGGGGCAGAGAGCCCCGCACTGCTGTAAGCTTTCTGCATGTTGGAGATGGGCGAGCAGATCCCACGCCTACAACCCAGGGCTCTCTCCTGCTGCCGCTCACCTTCCTTTCCCTCGCTTCCACTCGCGGGAGCTCAGAGGCTTCTGCAGCTAGTGCTACTTGCCTACTGTAAATAGAGTTGCTGTCTCCTGTCACCAGATGTGCACATCACCCAGACTGTGTGCACTGTCATGTTCAGCGCCAGCACCGTCCATTCAAGTGCCCAAAGGACATTCTATGTCCCCTTTCTTCTCAGTCCTTGCTGCCATCAGCTGGATTTGATTTGTGTGTGAGTGTGTGTGTGTGTGTGTGCGTGTGCGCAGTGCATACACATACACGCATGCATATGTATGCATATATGATACATATCTGATCATACACATGATTCTTTTCCATTTTAACACTGTCCAATTTTATATTAATTTATGGAAGTGACAGAGAAACTTCCCAAAGAGGCAATGTCACCAAAAAAAATTTTTTTTAAATTTATTTATTAGTATAATAGTATATTCAAGAAAGAGACATGTTCTGCCACACAGGCTCCAGTTGGGATAGGGAAACCTGAGAACTGAGGCCCAAACCTTCACTAGAACACCTTCAATAAGGCACCATAGCCAAGTCAGGCTGATAAGTTTGAATGATTCCAACAAACTCTACGGTGCAAGGGCTGCTCTTGGTTGCCTGGTACTGGCCTTGGGTTCACTTAGGGCCTGGAGAATGCTGCTGTGGCATATGTGAGTTACGTAAAGAGGCAGATGGCGCATGGCTGTGGATCAGCCAGCTTACACACTAATGGCAGCCGCACATCTAACAGCAGGCGCCACCCAAAGAACTTAACCAGATTTATAAGGCCCCTGAGGAATGTGAAGGCATCTTAAGACACAGTAAACTTTAAAAGCATAATGAATAAAATGCCGCTCCCTTGGTGACCACCAGAATCAAAGATGGGGGACGTCCCTTTCACTCCACTGGTCCCCATACTCTGCATCAAACTACTGAGAAGCCATCCTCCTCCCCACACAGGCCAGCAGTTCAAGTTTCTTTAATCCCCCTGGATTTCCTCTGCTGGAGGCACCTTTCCTTCCTCCCTCCTTAACTGGAGAAATTCAAATTTGTAAAAAGAGAAACCTAACTGAAAGTACCTGTCAAATGGAAATCGAAGCTTCTTCGTGGTCCTACCATGCTTTGCTTGTCTCCATTGCAGCATCTATTTGGCTATATCTGTGTGTGTGTGCGTGCGTGCGTGCGTGCGTGCGTGCGTGCGTGCGTGTGTGTGTGTGCATGGGATATATAGTTAGAAAAGGAGAGTATTTTAGTCTTCTCAGTTAGACATTCTTCAGTCACATTGTAGCTCAACTACTGGTGGCTTCCAAAAGAGAGGTTGCAGTGGGGGAAATCCAAATTGCAAAGTCCCTTCCTCTTTACATCAAAACCCATTAGCCAGTTTCATGTACATTTTTTATACCTCCTTGTCCTGGAACTCACTTTGTAAACCAGGCTGGCCTTGAACTCAGAGATCCACCTGCCTCTACCTCCCCAGTTCTGGGATTAAAGGTGTTTGTCACTACCTCCTGGCCCATGCATGATTTCATAATTGCTAATTGTTCACAAATTTGATTAGGACAATGTCAAAAATAGCATTTGTTTAAGTGTTTATTAATCTCCTCAGTATTTTTTTTGAAAATGAGAGTACTGATAAGCTCATGGTGGCATATATATACTGTTGTTGTTTTTTAACTCTCCCTTAAATCTGTGTGCATAAACATATGTGTGAATGTGTGCATGCGTGAATGTGTGCATGCTCAGAGGTCGCTACCTCTGAGTGTGTAAGGAAGAATTTCCTACTGATTATTCCATGTGTTGATTCCTACCTACTGTGATTGCACCAGATCTTTTCTTCAGATAAATCATTCTTCTTTACCCTATTCCTCTTTCTATGCAAAACAGTTTTCTATTATAAAGCTGATGCACAGGACTGGAGAGATGGCTCAAGGTTAAGAGTGCTGGCCACTCATCCCCAGGACCCAGGGTTCAGTTCCCAGCATTCACAGAGGCTGAAAACCAACTCCACTTGCAGGGGACCCAGTGCCCTCTTCTGGCTTCCATAGGCACTGCATGCAAATGGTGTACATATATGCAAGCAGGCAAAGCGCTCATACACTTAAAACAGAAAATAATTTTTAACATAATGTGTGTGTGTGTGTGTGTGTGTGTGTGTGTGTGTGTGTGTGTGTGTGTGTGTGGTTCACTGTATAAAAGCTAGGAAATAGCCCAGGCAGGTGAAAGACACCCACAGGCCATCCTGGATCCTGACAGTCTGGGCTGGCTAAAGACACCCATAGGCCTAGTTGTTAGTATTCAGGCATGTGTACTGGCCTGTCCTTGGGGTTCTGACAGGACGAGTCCTCAGCTGCAGCCACTAAGAGCACCACCTGTGCATATCCACTACATTCTCTTTTTAAAGGGATGCCCAGCTCCCATCCTTCTCTTTCTGTCTCTCCCTTTCTCTGTCTGGTCCTCCCCCCCCTCTCTCTCTCTCATTCCCTCTCTCTCTCTCTCTCTCTCTCTCTCTCTCTCTCTCTCTCTCTCTCTCTCTCTCTCTCTCTCTCATTCTCTCTCTCTGTCTCTCTCTCTCTCTCTCTCTCTCTCTCTCTCTCTCTCTCTCTCTCTCTCTCTCTCTTTCTCCCTCTCCCTCTCTCTCCTCTCATCTCCTCTCTCCTGTTGCTCCTGTCTCTGGAGGCCGTCTCCCCTCTTCCCTTTCCCCTTTTTATGGCCCACTTTTCTAATAAAAAACAAAAAATACCTTTGCTTGAACCATTGAACACATGGTGACTTTCTTTTACACACCACTTTTTAAAATTACAACACTGTGGCAGCAGGCAGGTGGGTGCATTATGATGAGTGAATTTATGGTAGAGAAATGGGGGACAGAGAGAACCAGAACATCTCCCATGATGCGGAAAGATGCAGAACTGAGAAAGTTAAGGCGTTGAGGAACAGGCCGATGTGGCCGGCCTGCTTGCCAGCCAGGGCCAGGAAGATACTCAGGCCTGGGCTGCTGCATCCGTAGCCGTACTGCAGTCAGGCTCTGTGTTGATGTCCTTGGCCCATGTTGCCACTAAAGACCACACGGATGCCCGAGGTCTAGCTGCCACCACTGGGGCCATGAACAGCTGAGTGACATGTGTCATTTGGGGCTTGGGCTGCTGCCATGGGCCATGTCTGGGTCCATGACCCTATAGTAGCCAGAATCTGAGTTGAAGTCCATGGCTCCTGTTAGCACCAAGGCCTGAGGTGATGTCCAGGGTCTGGTCAGACACTTGAGACCGTGTTGGTATCTAAGTGCCATGTTGCTGCTAGGACCATACTGATCTGAATGGCCTGGGCTACTACAGGGGCCATAGTGACATCTGGCCCAATCGGCTGCCAAGGGCCATGTCTGGGTCCATGGTCCTACTGCAGCTGGGGTCTATGTCATGTCCATGCCCATGTTACCACAGGGGCCCATAGGAACCATGTGCGTTGAAATCTGAGGTCTGGCCCTGCCTCTCACTGGTCACTGTAGCAGGAAAGCTGGCCCTGCTGCTCATGAGAGAGCTGCCTCCCCAAGCTGAAGAGAGGTGGCTGCACAGACATGGGAGAGATGGCCAGTGACATGGACCTAGGGGAAGTGACTCTTCCCCTCACCTGAGCAGGGCAGTTCAACATCCCAAGACTGGCCTGCTCCGCTACCACCCAGACCCATATCCTGGGTCTTGAGTTATCCTTCCCTAGTATCTACCCCATTTATGACCTAGAGGAGCAGGTGAAGGAACTGTCATTGCTGAGTGACAGATGCACAATCACCGTGACTCGAGGCAACAGCAGGAAATCTGAGAGGAGTTTTGGTGAGGGTCCAGGGATGATGGTGTGCCAGAGGCCAGAGACCCGGAAACAGACCAATGATTTCATGCAATGAACATTTGCAAGTAGGGCTGCTGGAACAAAAAGGTACACTGTGTGACACCACAGTGTCCAGTGCCACTATCAATGCAGAGATGTTGGAGAGGTGGGGAAAATGGAGGAGTGAAGTGCGTTTTTTTTGTTTGTTTGTTTGTTTTTAAAAAAATAACTAATTTCACCAAACACAAAGGCACCCACAATCATAAAACAAACATTACTAAAACTCAAATCACACATAAAACCCCATACACTTGTACTGGGAGACTTCAACACCCGACTCTTACCACTAAACAGAACCATCAGGCAGAAACTTAATAAAGAAACAAAGGAACTAACAGAAGTTATGAACCAATTGGGTTTAACAGACATCTATAGAACATTTAACATTCCATCCAAACACAAAAGAATGTACCTTCTTCTCAGCACCACATGGAACCTTCTCTAAAATCAACCACATAGTTGGCAACATAGCAAACCTCAACAGATACAAAAAAAAAAAAAAAAAAAAAAATTGGAATAACCTCCTGTATCTTATCACACACCATGGTTTAAAGTTAGAATTCAACAACAGCACAAATTGAAGAAAGCCTACAAACTCATGGAAATTGAACAATGCTCAATTGCATCACTCCTGGGTCAAGGAAAAAAAATAAAAAATTAAAGAGTTCCTAGAACTCAATGAAAATAAAGGCACAACATACCCAAACTTGTGAGAAACTTTGAAAGCGGTGCTAAGAGGAAAGTTCATAGCACTAAGTGCCCACATGAAGAAACTGGGGAACAGTCACACTGGAGAATTACAGCACACCTGAAAACGCTAGAACAAAAAGAAGCAAATTCACCAAGGAGAAGTAAACTCCAGGAAATAATCAAATTGAGAGCTGAAATCAATAAAATAGAAACAAAGAAAACAGTACAAAGAATCAATGAAACAAAGAGTTGGTTCTTTGGGAAAATCAACAAGGTAGACAAACCTTTATCTAAACTAACTGAAAGGCAGAGAGAGAACATGCAATTTAACAAAATCAAAAAGGGGGCATAACATTGGACGTTGAGGAAATCCAGAGAATCATTAGCTCATACTTTGAAAACCTATACTCCTATACAAAGCCTATACAAAATTTGAAAAATTATGAGAAATGGACAATTTTCTGGATAGATATCACCTACCAAATTAGTTCAAGAACAGATAAGCAATTTAAACAGAACTATAATTCTTAATGAAATAGAAGCAGTCATCAAAAGTCTCCCAACCAATAAAAGCCCAGGGCCAGATGGTTTCAGTGCAGAATTCTGCCAGAAATTCAAAGAACAGCTAATACCAATACTCCTTAAAGTGTTCCACACTTTAAGAGAAGTGTCATTGCCAAACTCTTTTTATGAGGCTAAAATTTCCTTGGTACACAAAGCACACAAAGATGCAACGAAGAAAGAGAACTATAGACCAATCTCCCTCATGAATACTAATGCAAAAACATTCAATAAAATACTGGCAAATCAAATCCAAGAACACATCAGAGAACTCATCCACTATGATCAAGTGGGCTTCATTCCAGAGATGCAGGGATGGTTCAATATATGAAAATCCATCAATGTAATCCACCACATAAACAAACTGAAAAAGAAAACCCACATGCTCATCTCACTAGATGCTGAAAAAGCCTTTGACAAAATCCAACACCCCATCATGATAAAGGGCTTGGAGAGACCAGGGATAACAGGAACATACTTAAACATAGTAAAAGCAAAATACAGTAAACCAATAGCCAACATCAAACTAAATGGAGAGAAACTCAATGTGATTCCTCTTAAATCAGGAACAACACAAGGTTGTCCACTCTTTCAATATCTCTTCGATATTGTACTAGAAGTTCCAGCTAGAGCAATAAGACAACAAAAGTAGATCAAGGGAACACAAATTAAAAAGGAAGAAGTCAAACTGTCACTATTTGCAGGCGATATGATAGTTTACATAGGTGGCCTGAAAAACTCTACCAGGGGACTCCTACAGCTGATGAACACTTTCAGCGAAGTGGCAGGATACAAAAGTAACTATATATATATATATGATAAATGGACTGAGAAAGAAATCAGAGAAACATCACATTTTACAGTAGCCACAAACACCATAAAATATCTTGGGGTAACTCTAACCAAACCAGTGAAAGACTTGTATGTCAAGAACTTTGAATCTTCAAAGAAAGAAATTAAAGAAGATATTAGAAAATGGAAGGCTATCCCATGCTCTTGGATAGGTAGAATCAACATAGTAAAAATGGCAATCTTGCCAAAAGCAATCTACAGATTCAATGTAATCCCCATCAAAATCCCAACACAATTCTTCACAGACCTTGAAAGAACAATACTCAACTTTATATGGAAAAACAAAATACCCAGGATAGCTTAAATAACCCTGTGCAATAAAGGAACTTCAGGAGGCATCACCATTCCAGACTCAAGCTCTATTATAGAGCTATAGTCCTGTAAACAGGTTGGTATTGGCACAAAAACAGACAGGTAGACCTATGGAATCGAATTGAAAACTCCAATATTAATCCACATACTTACAGACACCTGATTTTTGACGAAGAAGCTAAAATTATACAATAGAACAAAGAAAGCATCTTCAACAAATAGTGCTGGCATAACTGGATGCTGACATGTAGAAAATTGCAGATAGATTCATATCTATCACCATGCAAGTCCAAATGAATCAACAATGTCAACATAAACTCAGCCACACTTAACTTCCTAGAAAAGAAAGTGGGAAGTACCCTGAACATAACTCCAGTAGCACAGACACCGAGATCAACAATTAATAAATGGCACCTCCTGAAACTAAGAAGCTTCTTAAGGCATAGGACACAATCAACAAGACAAAACAACAGCCCACAGAATGGGAAAAGATCTTCACCAATCCCACATCTGACAGAAAGCTGATTTCCAAAATATACAAAGAACTCCAGAAGTAGTTACCAAAACATCAAAGAATACAATTAAAAAGTGGGGTATGGAACTAAATAGAGAATTCTCAATGGAGAAATCTGAAATGGCCAAAAGGCACCTAAGAAATTGTTCAACACCCTTAGCCATCTGGGAAATGCAAATCAAAACAATGCTGAGATACCATCTTATACCTGTCAGAATTGCTAAAATCAAAAACACCGAGGACAATTTGTGCCAGAAAGGATATAGAGAAAGGGGAACACTCCTCCATTGCTGCTGGGAGTGCAAACTTGTACAGCCATTTTTGGAAAACAGTATGGTGGTTTTTCAGGAAAATTGGTATCATTCTACCTCAAGATCCAGCAATTCTATTCTTAAGCATATACCCAAAGGATGTACATTCATACAACAAGGACATCAGTTCAACTAGGTTCATAGCAGCATTATTTGTAATAGCCAGAGCTTGGAAAAAACCTAGATAGCCCTCAACTGAAAAATGGATAAAGAAAATGTGGTACATTTATACAATGGAGTACTACTCACTGGAAAAAAAACAATGAAATATTGAAATTCACAGCAAATGAATGGAACTAGAAGAAACCATCTAGAGTGAAGTAACCCAGACACCGAAACGCAAACTTGGTATGTACTCAGTCAAATATATATATATATATATGTATATATATACATATATATATATATTTGACATCGGGCAAAGGACTACCAGCCTGTAATCCACACCTCCAGAGAAGCTAGGAAACAAGAAGGACCCTAAGACATGGTCCCTGGAGAAGGGGACGGGGACAAGATCTCCTGAGCAAATTGGGATCATGGGTGGAGGGGGAAGGAGGTAGAAGAAGGAAGGGAGAAGAGGACTGAAGTGGAGAACATGAGGGATTAGGAAGATTGAGTGAGGGGAAGAACAGAGGAGATCAAGAATACCTAATAGAGAGAGCCGTTGTGGGTTTAAAGAGAAATCTGGCACTGAGGAAATGTTCAGAGATACACAGGATGAACCTCACTAAGAATCTAAGCAATAGTGGAGAGGCTACCTTAAATGCCCTTCCTCTAAAATGAGACTGATTACTACTTTAAATGCCATCCTATATTAGCCTTCATTTAGTAGCTGATGGAAGCAAAAGCAGTTACAGTTAAGCACTGAGCTGAATTCCTAGAATCCAGTTGTAGAGAGGGAGGATGAGCAAAGGAATCATGACCAGGCTGGGGAAACCCTCAGAAACAGCTGACCTGAGCAAGTGGGAGCTCATGGACCCTAGTCTGACAGCTGGGGAACCAGCATAGGACTGAACCAAGCCCTCTGAATGTGGGTGTCAGTTAGGAGGCCTGGGCAGTCTATGGGGCCTCTGACAGTGAACTAGCATTTATCCCTAATGCACAAATGGACTTTGGGAGCCCGTTCCCTATGGATGGACACTCTCTCAGCCTAGATACACAGGGGAGGGCCTGGACTCTGCCCCAAATGATGTGACAGACTTTGATGATCCCCCATGGAAGAAGTCCTCACCCTCCTTGGGGAGTGGATGGAGAATGGGAAGGGCTTGTTGGTGGGGGTCATAGGAGGGTGGGAGAAAGAGGGAACTGTGATTGATATGTAAAATAAGATGGCTTCTAAATAACAATAAAAAAAGACGGAACAAAAAAGTAACTAATTTTGCAGATATCTCAGGTCTGTTTCTGTATATTAAACTCCGCAACTTAACCACACCTTCTAAAATTTTCCTATTCATATAAATCATATATTTACAGGCTGTGACAGTTCAGACATGACACCTGAGGAGTTAATTGAGTAATTGCTTCTACAATTACTGGCAGGAACCAGAGATAACTTCACAATACTGGAAAGTAATTCAAAAAGTCATATACTACATTAGATCATCTTCACTGGGACTTATTCATGAACGGTTACTAATTAGACTTATATGTCCGCTTCTGTCTTAGAGATGAATTCAACCTTTGTTCTAATTTCTAGACCCTTGATGTATCCAAAGACAGGTAGTGCATCATTCATCTTCAATTATTTTTACCTACTATTGGCCAATTGCTTTAAAATAACTAAATATATTGAATATCTTTGTTACTAAATATTTTGGGGTTTAATTTCCAACTAAAGTGCCCAAACATTAGATAGAGTATTGTCTCTCATCCACACAGCAACAAGAAAGGCTGCTTCAGAACAGCTCTTTAAATTGATCTCAAAACCTATGGGGAAAAATGAGGGGTACATGATTCCCCTCATTTATTTAGATGCGGGCAAACATAATGAAACCTACCATGTTAGCCATTTTAAGTGTATCAATTTAAATGCATCTCCTAATGTGATACAATCACTGCCATCATCCATCTCTAGAAGTCCACTCATCTAGCAAATTGAAAACTCCATGCCGACTAAGCAGTTGCGTTCTGTTCCTCCGTCTTCTGGCCTTTGTAGTTTCCAACCCAGTTTCTGAGCTGTTCTTTTGATTACTCTCTGTAGTGTATGTAAATAGAATCATGCACTGTCTTCCTGTGCCTGACCTCTTTCATTTTGTGTAATGCCCATTATACTTTGAAATGTGATGGGATTCCATGTGATGGATTACAATGCATGAATTATAATCATATGACTCTAGTAAAAATTAACACCCTGCAAGAAACATGAGGAAAATTCATGATATTATATTTGCAAATTATTTCTGAATACGACACGAAGAGCAAAGACAAAAAAAGACATATAAACTGGACTTCATGAGAGTTAAAAATCTTTTGCAACAAAAAAGCAACAGAACGAAAAAGAGTGCCACGGACTATAAGAAAATATCTTAGAAGGAAAGGGGCAACAATAGTGACTAGACAGAAAGAAGGAGAAATGGAATTGATATTATAAACCATAAATGGGGACACTTCTGAATGTTAGGGTACAGATGGAAAAGACACACAACACACATTTGTAACCCCAGTTCACTGTACAGGGTTTAGTGGATCTTTTAGCCAATCTCAAAATAGGAGCTTACAGAGTATTCTGAAACTCGATCAAAGCAAATAAAAGTAACAGACTAATGTAGTTGAAGGTCTCTTTATTTCAAGTCACATTCACCAATTAGATAATGAGATACACATAGACACTCACATAATTGTGAGGGAACAAAAGTAAAATAAGTTTTATCCTTAAATATCTCCTATTAGAGACCCACAGCTAAGCACTGAGCCAGATTCCTGGACTCCAGCTGTAGAGAGGGAGGAGTGATGAGCAAAGGTGTTAAGACCATGCTGGGGAAACACAAAGAAACAGCTGACCTAAAAGGGGGGAATCTTATAGACCCCAGACTGACAGCTTGGAAGCCCTCATAGGAAGGAACCAGGCCCCCTGCACATGGGTGACAGTTAGGAGGCCTGGGCAGTGTATGGGGCCTTTGGTAATAGAAAAGCATTTTTATACCTAGTGTACGAATGGACATTGGGAGCCCACTCCCCATAGAGGGATATTCTCTCAGCCTAGACACATGGGGGAGGGCCTAGGCCCTTCCCCAAATGATGAGACAGACTTTGATGATCTCCTATAGAAGGTCTCACCCTTTCTATGGAGCAGAAGAGGGATAGGATGGGGGTCGGTGAGGAGCAGGGGAGAATGAGAGGGAGAGGGAACTAGGATTGATATATAAAATAAGATTGCTTCTAATTTAAATTTTTAAAAAAGAATCATAAAATGTTAAATCTTCTGTAGATACTTTGTGAGGGAAACTGGCTTTATTATAAGCATTAAAATAACTCCTGTAATTAAAATGATCATAATTGATGTTATAAAAAATATCTTATTAGAATAAGGTGAACAAGCAGACAAGCAAATGCATTATATTATATTCCAATCTCAGGCTGACAATAGGAAACTGTACAATTATTGGAGATTCAGTATCTATTCTGCTCAACTTAATTACGAGTGTTATAAATGGCAATTGGTGATGGCTGAAATAGAAGATGAATTTTTGTCTTGATTTGAGAATGACTGATTATGGTAAAGAGGAATTACTAAATTCACAGCAACTTTGCAAATACTTGAACACATAAATGACCACAGAGCTATTTGGTACAGTTCACACCTCCAGCAAGATTCCCGTTCAGCTTATGGAGCTAGTCAAAGAAGCAGAAATAAGCAGCAGCCAGAAGCCACGGAGCCATACAATGAAGCCAAATATTATACTTTTCTGCCACCAACTAACTCATCATGCCACGTCTATCGATTTAACTCTGCCCTCATTAGAGCCCAAGCTTCTGAGATCACCACTCACAGTGGGATCTCATCCTCTCATAGCTCCTTTTCCTCCAAAGTCTGTAGTCCTATATTCCTCGTGACCCTGCATTCTCGTGCCCCAAGCATATAAAGAACAAGAGATAGCGTCTTGGGGTTTCATTTTGTGGTGCCTAATCTATTACTCTTTCTTCCTCCTTCCTTAAAAGTTAATGGCATCAGGAATGTCACCCAAGAAATATTATCATCTCCTGACATCTTAGGAACTCCAACAAGGATATGGAAAGGAAGGTGTTGGCTCTGGCCCATCAAGTTTCTTTTTTCTTTACCTGGTCCCCATTCTTCATGGCGTCTGCGTCCTGTGGCTGCTCCATCCAACATCCTATCCTACAAGTTCTCTGAGCTTCTTGAGCCAAATCAAAAAGAACCTACTTGTCCAGGGTCACTGAAGAGGTGTTAAGCACTATTAAAACAACATTGAAAGATGTTGAAAATCACTATTGTAAGTTATTTTTAACATTTTATTTAGCTTAAACTTTTAGTTTTGAAATAGTGTCTCGTGTATTTGGGAATTAAACTCTCTTTGTAGCCAAAGGTAACTGTTTTTGCTGGGTTTTATGTCAACTTGACTCAAGTTAGTCATCTAAGAGTAGGAAACTTGAATTTTAAAAAATACTTCCATACTATCAGACTGTAGGCAAGCCCGAAAGGTATTTTTTTAATTACTGATTAATATGGGAGGACCCCTCTCATTGTGGGTGGCGCCACTCCTGGGCTGGTACTCTTGGCTTCTATAAGAAAGCAGACTGAGCAAGCCATGAAGAGCCAAGCCAGTGAGCAGTATTTTTTCATGGCCTCTGCATCAGCTTCTATTACGATTAATAAGGATCAGGATAAACAATTAGGCCGAACAGAAGTATATTAAGGGAGAAATAACTCACAACATAGGCAGATGTACGCGGCGGGTTCCACCGGATCCTAAGCCTTCCAGCGTCCACTACCAAAAGGGGCGGCCCGACCCTTTCCCAGCCTTTTCTCCCAGCTCCCATCCGGCCCTGTCTCCACCCCAATGGGCATGGCCTAAGCCACAGGTGCAGACAAGGTGAATATCTCACTACAATTCCCCTTTTAGTCTAAAGAAAAGATTTGGGTTTGATACAAAACTATATACAGAACAGTGAATAACAAGTGTGCTCTAAGAAAAGGAAAATTGAGAACAAAACGACCTACATATCTAGTCCTAGGGTGAAGACATAACGGAGTTTACAATAGAGTTATCTTAAGCTAGAAAGCTTAAGCCTAGTACCTAATCTATCTAACTAGGAAGAGAGAATAATAGTTGTGATAGTTTAATCTACAACCTCATCAAGACCTGAGAAGGAAAATCGCAATACTAGGGTAGACAGGAAGTGCGGATGGGCAACTTCCAAAAGATGCCTCGAAGACAGAAACAGCAATCTACCTGGACAGTCACCCAAGGTCTCAGAGCAATGTTGGTACAGCCAGTTTTGGCTAAGGCCAAGAGTACCTGACAGATCACAACAAAAGCAGGGAGGAAGGCTGTCTTACCCTGACTTGGCAAGGTTCAGCAGTCTTCTGTTTGTCTCCTGCAAGCACATAGGACCACATGTCCAGATCAGTTGTCAAGGTAGGGGCAGTTCCTTGCCCAAGAGGCCATGGCCGAAGTGAGGGTGAACTCCAGAAGGAGCAACAACAGTGTCCAACATACTTTTGGGAAAGTACATGGAGCAACAGTGTCTCATGTCAATGGAGTACTAATATTAAAACATTTAAATGCCGTGTTCTGCAGGTCTATGAAGTGATTGGAGATTAAGCATCTATTTCTGACTAATCTCATAGGCAAAGGAAACACAGGTAAAGGTAATCTGTAATACTCAGCAACTTAGCTAAAAACCTGATTAAAATTTCCTTGAGTAAAGCAAGGAATCACACCTAAACAATATAATTATGCACATGTAAATTCCTAAAGTAGAGGTAGAGTAGAAATGTCTAGACAAGAGGGCAGCAAGATAAATATCCTAAATTGTATCAATATACAAAATGTCTTGAACACAAACAAAGTATACATACATAGAATATAGCAAGAATAATGTGCATAAAACATAAATGGAAAGATTTCACACAATATGACAAAATATAATATACAATTCTTCCAGTACATAGGTTACCACGGATAAGATTATATAACAGTGTAAGCTGAAATACTAATATCTCACTCTTACTAAACAATTCACAAGAAGGTAGGCCAATCTACCTATATCATTCTGAATCATACCTTTCCCAACCATACCCTATTCCTGTCTAAAAGAAATAACTGAGTCTAAATATCACCTTCCATACCCAACCCCAAGTAACTAAAACCAACCCTATGAAGATGAATATTATCCCTAATTCCAAGAGTGAGGGGAGGGGCATCGTTATCTTAAGATTACTTCTTGCTGAAATGGGACGATGATTGCTCCATGGGATCCTGTAGGAAGAAAATGTTTAGCATAAAGTTTCCTGCCTTGTTGAGGAGTCTGGACACACACTATGGCCTATGGGCTGAAGATGGAACATTACAGAAGAACTTTGGGTGACTGACCAGGCAATGAGTTGCCTCTGTCATTTCTAGAGTTTATATATTATCCTTCTGTGGTCTTTGATGGAGTTGAAGACAGGTAGTTATGGTTACAGTTTTCCTTAGTTAGGATTAAAGATAAGTTACATATAGGACTTTAGACTCACAAAGATAGGATAGATGATATTTTCTTTAATTCTTACAAAATGTTTATGGACTAAATATTGTTAACTGTGATTCTTATTTGATAACTGTTGTATGTTATATTTTGCTATGTTAAGGTTAAACCCCTTCTTTTATTTTAGACAGAAAAGAGGAGATGATGGGAGATGTTATCTTGTAAATATGTTTCTCATACTTGTTAATTAATAAAGCACCATTGGGCCAATGAGATAGCGAGATAGGCGGGGCTAGGAGACAAGGAGGAAAGAGGAAGTAGGAGGGAGGAGTCAAGATGGAGACCTGAAAGAAAGAAGATGCTGGCTGCGGCTCCCGGATAAGATAACCACGTGGAAATACTTAGAAAAGTAGAAATGGGTTAATAATTAAGGCAGAGCTAGCCCATAAACAATGATAGTCATTGGCCAACAGGATTGTATCAAATACAGAGTCTCTGAATGTTATTTGGGGCTGGTGCGGCTGTGGGCCCAGACTGGCGGCAGGCCAGATGGAGCCCGCGGGAAGGAACAACCTGCGTAACAAGCCTCTACTTCCAAGTTCCTGCCTTGAGTTTTTGCCCTGATTGCTTTTGATGATAAACTGTTATATTGAAGTGTGAGTGCAACAAATACTTTCCTTTCTGATTTTCTTTTGGTCATGGTGGTTCCTTACAACAAAAGAAACCCAAACCTTGAAATCCTGGTGTTCCAGCCTCCAACACCCGAGGGCTACAATTACAGATGTGTGTAACCTGCTCTGTGCAGTGCTGGGAGGTGAACATAGGGCTTAGAGCACGCTAGACGCTTCTCAGGCTGAGTTAGTTACATTCCAAACCCTAGTTCTTCAGGATCTTATAGGAACACTCCTCTTGATGTTCATTTTCGTATAAAGAAGAAAAATGTCTTCCCTCCCACTCAGCCCCACTAAGGTTGGGATCTTAATGCTCCAAGGATCCCTTCCAAAGGCGTAAGGTTCCCTTTAAGATCCCTCTTACAAAAGACCAGTTCTCCATGTTCCTGAAAGCGTGCCTTTCTGCAGAAGTGTTGAAGTTTGTAGCAGAAAAATGTAAAGTCCCAGTAGCATGTTTTTCTTTGTATTGTCAGTTCCCAAATAATGACATGGATACATATTAATTATGAGAGCTCTGTAGTGAGATATTCACTTTGTCTGCATCTGTGGCACTGACCATGCCCATTGGGGGGTGGAGACAGGAACTAGGTCTAAGGAGGAGCTCTGAACGCTGTCTTGTTGGCAGGACAGGGACAAGAGAGCATCCAGAGGCATCCTTGGGACCAGGAACCTGCTGGTGTTCATCTATGTTGTAAGTTATTTCTCCCTGAATAAACATCTATTCAGCCTATTTGTTTCTCCTGATCCTCATTAAACCACAATAAAGTTCAGCCTTAGCTTAGGCTTATTTCTAACTAACTCTTAAAACTTAAATTAACTTATTTTCCATAAATATATGTGCTTCTATGCAGTGCATGGCGTTTACATCTGCTCGTATATGTCCTGCTTCCTCTGCATCCACTGGTGACCCCACTTTTTCCCTCTTGAGTCCTCTCTGTGCCCAGAAGTCCCTCTTAACTTCTTCCTGCCTAGCTATTGACCATTCAGCTCTTTATTAAACCACTCACAATGACACATCTTCACACAGTGTAAAGGAATATTTTGCAACATTTCCCCCTTTTTTGTCAAAATAGAAAAGAAAGACTTTAACATAATAAAATATTTAAACAACAAGAACAACTACCAGGTAAGAATATTCAGTCCATTTGTATCTGGCAAGTTTAGGGAAAATACTCCATGATCTATCTTCTTTAATTTACTCTCTATTGTGACTAAGGGAAACCATAACTACTACTATCTATTTTTCACCCCAGAGACCTAAAAAGGATATAATATCTTTTGAACACACAGGAAGTATATAGCAAACTACTTCCAGTACTATGAGTAATGACAGTAACATCTGGCTGCCTGGAGAGTCACCCAAGTTTTCTCTGCAACATTGGGGCATCCATCTTTGGCCTACAGGCCTAGAATATCTGACAGGCTTTTCTGTGAAGCAGGAATTTTTGAAACACTTTCCCATCTTGTCTTGGCAAAGTTTGGCAGTCGCTTTCTTTTGTGTCCTGCTTGTCCAGTTAATACAGAATACTGTCAGCAGTCACGGCAAAGCCATTTCTTGCCCAAATGGCTAGTTTTGGCCACAAAGAAAACAAACTCCCTATGGAGGTTCTTTGATACCCATCATCCTTTTATGAAGTAAATTGGTGATGCCAGGAGTAGACATGTCTCACTGTCATGAATAACCTTATGTTTTCAAAACATTTCCAATGCCATCTTCTGTAGGTCTATGAAGTGTTTAAAGACCATCTATTTTAAATGCAATATGTTTGTGATGGATGAATGTCCTTCTGTATATATGCTTCTCTTATTGCTTGATGAATAAAACACTGATTCTCCAGCAACCAGGCAGGAAGTATAGGCAGGGCTACCAGATGAGGAGAATTCTGGAGAAAGGATGGCAGAGAGAAGCCTCTGGAGAGACACCATTTGTAGCTGCTGAAGTAGTAACAGATCTGGGAATTCTTTGGTAAACCAAGACCACATGGAAATGCTCAGATTAATAGAAATGGGTTAATAATTAAGAGCATTAGCCAATAAAAAGCCTGAATCATCAGCCAAACCATTTATAATTAACATGTCTCTGTGTATTTATTTGGAACTAAAAGGCTGTAGAACTTGGCAGAACAGAAACTTCCATTGAAATATTTGACCTTGAAAATACACCTAACATAAGTTGATTGTTATAGATGACTAATGAATAACCTGCTTTCTTTATTATATTAAATAGCTTTTAAAGACTAAAACTACATTACATTTTTAAATGAGCTGCATAGATACAATACCTTAAACAAGAATAGAAACATATATATAGCATAACAAAATAATCTTAAATTTGTATCAATATACAATAATCCGTACCATATGTAAAATATTTGAGACTAGTGATTGTTCAAAAGCAGACTCAACAATCTATCTTTCTCACCCATATTTTCTATTCTATACCCCCCTTTTTTCCTTGAGAAAGAAATCCCTGAATCTAATCTCATTTGTTCAGCTTTTTTTCCTGACCATGACCAAAACCCCTAAATTACGATAAACATCCAACTGAAACCACCAACCAACCCCACCTCTTGTGAATGTGGGTGTTGTGTTCTCTAGACTGTTTTCTGTTGTCTTGGGGTGACAGCATCTTTGGGTGATCCTGAGAAAATTGGGAAAATGATGAAGTCCTGGAAGAGATAGCTTTATCATTTATTGTCCAGTCTCTGTGCAATGGGAGAGTACAGGGCTTACCTGAAGTCCCGGCAAGTGCACTCTGTGAGGCTGGGCCATTTCAGCTAATAACTTTGAAGATGTTCTGGATGCAGAGTTTTGAGGAAAATGCAACAGAGACATTCTAAGAGGCTCGATCACCTGGGATACTTGTCATTATTGGTATCTGGTCCTTTTTTTTTCTAAAAACACACACTATTAAAGGTAACATAAATATCTGTATTAACACAAGTATGGAATGTGACGTTTGTACAAGTCAGTTAAAGATTTTGTTGTTGTTGTTTTTTAGACAGGGTTTCTCTGCATAGCCCTGGATGTCCTGGAACTCACTCTATAGACCAGGCTTGCCTTGGACTCACAGAGATCCATCTGTCTCTGTCTCCCAAGTGCTGGTATTAAAGGCATGCGCCACCACTACCCAGCTTAGATGTTTTGGTTTTTGTTTGTTTGTTGTTTATGTTTGAAAAGATAAAAGGCATCTGTTAACTGTATAAGTTTTTTTGGACCATATACCTAATCTGTAATCGAAATCTCTGTCCATGTCATAGAAAAAGGATGGCATTTGATAATAAGTCATGAGGACTCTGTAGCTAAAAAAGATTTATCATGTTTCATCTAGCCTCAGAGCTGTTCCCATATCAAGGGATCAGCATATGCATCTCCTGTCCTGTAGTCTTTCTTGGCCTTTTCCCTCACGTCTTTAGCAAAATCCTCAGGAGGTCTTCCCTGGTCAAATCTGATCTTGATTAACTTTGAAGGAACCCTTAGTTTTTTGTTTCCTGTGGAAACAAAAGCACAACCTCTCCCCTAATGCAATACATTGCCCAACATCCATTCTGAAGCCACGACATCCCTAAAACATATAGGCTGGTTTAATGCAGCAGTTCCTTCCACAGTCCACTGCCTCTCAGCAGCTGTTGTCCTATGCTCATTAGACACAAAAGAATTCAAAGTCAACAAAGCACCATACCAGATCCAGATGTCCTGTGTATTTTCCAACTTTATGGGTGTTGGGAATCAGCAGTCTGTTATAGAAACTGCAGATCTAGGAAGCTACACCCAGTTCCTCCTCCAGAATTTTCCTTCCCTTTCTCAGGCCCTATGTTTGGATACTCGAGGCCCCATGTTGGATGCCAGATATTGAGATTCCTTTTATCATTTTATTAAAAAATAAAACATGCAGATAAAGATCAGGAAATAAACCTGAGAGACCCACAGAGCAACTCACACATGATCCCGACCCTCTCCACTTCCCAAATCAAAAGGACCTCACAACCCACAGCTCCTTCTCTTTCTCCCCCATGTATCCTTCTAGCTCCCTCTCAGCCAGCCAGGAAACTCTTTGGCCTATCACAGATGGCTGAATGTGGACTCTGCTCTCGGAACTGAGGTCAGGCTCTATTGGTGGTCTCAGAGAATCAACACAAATAGATCTCCTCTAACATTTCTCCTGATTTGTCAAAATAAAAGGGCAGGGTTTTAACGCTAACATAGTAAAACTATACACAGTAAGAACAATTGCCAGGTATTATCAAAACAGAAAGGAAAAGTATTAACTTCAACAAATGAAACTATCTATATACACTAAGAACAATTATCATGTAGGAATTCACATTAACTATGTCCAGTCTGTTTGTATTTGGCAAATTCAGAGAAAATACTCCCTTATCTATCCTCTCTTGATGAGTTCAAAGTTTTGTAGCTAATTTACTTTCTATTGTGACGATTGATTGCTCTGAGACCATTACATTCCTATGGCAACAAGTGTAATTATGACCACGATAGCATAGGAATAAAGCCTGGCTCAGCTTCCTATCATTCCCACATACTGAGTTGGAAGTTAGTGTCTGATGGTTTGAACACTGTATTTGTTGATGCTATAAGCTTGAAATCGGATGTTTATGACAACACTGGGAATCAATTAAACGAAGACAGTTGACTCTTGTCCCTTCTTGTCCACTCTTTTCCTGTGACGAGGGAACATTTTCCAGAGTAGGATGCATTCCAGGGGGCACACAGTGAATGGTTGCTGCCTCATTAGAGACAGAGGCGCCTCATCTGTGACAAGTGGGCTGTGCTTTAGAAACAAACAAACAAAAACAAACTGAATGCTGTGTGATGAGTCCAATAATTCTTTCCAAGAGCATTTGGGAAATTAAAATTCCTGGATTCAGATGTATTTTCCAAGTTTAAAACACAAAGGGGTCATAGATCATGGAAGTAGTTGGCTTGAAACATCTGACCTGTTGGCTCGAGGTCAGATTTTAAATTATAGTTTTTGATGAAATTAATAGGCATTTCAGTGAATAGTTAAATTTTACACAATAGTAAAGCCGGAGTTGTGGGATCTAAACATTATGTGTATTAAGTTGAGATTTTACAGCAAATGGCTTTAACAGTAGTGATCTTGTGGAATCAAATATCTGTTAAGGTGGGAATTAACAGCTCGCAGAAGCACCTTTAGCCAAAGCTGAGTTACATATTCCTTTATAAATGTCCTATTTCAGCTTCTAAGACGCATCCTTAGGAAACCTTTTTGTTTGTTTGTTTTTTATTTTTCAAGACAGGGTTTCTCTTATCTGTATTACTTTGGAGGCTGTCCTGGAACTCACTCTGTAGACCAGGCTGTCCTCAAACTCACAGAGACCGGGCCAGCTTCTACCTCTCAAGCTCTGGAATTAAAGGTGTGTGCCACCAATGCCCGGCAGGAAAACTTTTTTGTAGGGTCCTATTTTTGAGTACCAATCAGAATTGGTACAGAGAAAACTGGTACAGAATTGTTGCAGAGAAAACGTGAAGCGCAGAAATAAAAAACACGGAAGCGCTGATGATGTGTCCTTACTAAAGAGGGAACTCGGGGGAAGTGTTCACAGTAGCCAGAAGTGAATATGGCCAGGCTCTCTCCAGAAAAGCAAGAAAGCTGGCAGTGTGGCCGGAGAAGCCAGCCAGACGACGAAGCTGCAGCAGCATTGGACAAGACTAAAAGGAGAGTCTTGGGCACAGGGTCAGAAGGCGACTAGAAAACAGGCTTTATCAACACACACATTTCCAAACACCGCCACACCAATCTACAGGATTCACATAGAAATGTATTTCACGGCTTGGGAAAATGTGGAATGGCTCAGCGGGTAAAGGTGCTTGCTTTGCAAGCCCGACAATCTAAGTTCCTTCCCAGAACTCACGTGGAAGAAGAGAAGAAAGTCCAGAAAGCCTTCCTCTGACCCTGGCGGCACCCACCACTCCACAATAACACACTTTACAAAGATCTTATTGCCCTCACAGGTGGACTCCGACCTGAGTGTCTCCGTTTCAAACGTCGAGCTCTTTGAAACAAGGATTCTGGTTCCTAGGCTCTTCCCAGTCTCAATACATTTTTGCTGCGTTCATGAATGAAGTCTTCAGGGCCAATTTTTATCTCAAGTATTTCAGTGTCCTTGCTAATAGAGGGCCTTGGCTGTCTGGGCGGCAGAGCGTAAGATAGTTGAGTGGACAACTGAAGGGTTCCATTAATAATTAAGAAATTGACATTGTTCACAGATTTGCCAAGTGCCAGCCAGAATTTTATTTGTGTAAAAGTTTAATGTGTGGACATCCTATTCCTTATTAATTTAAGCTCTGTTAACCAGGAAAATTTAAATACTTAATGACTAATTTTTGGAGTAATTTAAAACTTCCTCCGTTCTGTCTTTAGTGCACACACAAAACTCTGTGTGCTCCCCATGTTATGTTTATACAATCATGCAATCTAAAGTGGTTTACTTTCACATGTCTGTTCTCTGTGCATAAGGTTTTAATTATTCTTCAAAAGTAAAGCTTAGGAAAATACATTTTATTAAAAGGTAAACCTTGACTGCCTTTATTTCTCTATTAAACCTAGTAACCAGCATACCTATTGGACAAGTTCATTGAAAATGCTATTTTTAAAACATGAAAAGAAGATAAAAAGTTCTAAGTCATGAAAAAATAAGCATTTACTTCCAAATGACAATCATTATAAAGAAGAGACCGTCAGAGGGGCCCAGGCCTGAGGAGTGACCAGAGTGAACCAGGAAATTAAAACACAGATTTCTGGAAAGTGTCTATTGGGTTCTGGCTCATTGAGTCTGGAGCTTGAAGGTGGAAGTTCTGTAAGCTGTGTAGTGGCTTCCATGTGGGCATGTTGAGTGTTAACACCAGGTCGGTCTCTCCACTGCAGAAAGCAGACGGAGGGCTAAGGTCGAAGAACACAGAATGTGTTCTGGTAACCTGGACAGCCCCTTCCACTGCCTGATCCTAGAAAGGCCTGACAAGGTGCAAACATGACAACAGTTGATTCTGCTTGGAAAGCCATCTTTACAGTTCTGGTCAGTGGGTGTGCAGATGCTTTATTTTTTACATTTAGTTATTATTTGAAAGAGAAGTCACTTGAAAGGAAACTCCCAAGTCCAGATTAAAGATGCTCCCGCTACCGTGCAGGTTTGTAAGCAAGTTAAGACACTCATTTATACGCCTGACACCTGGGTTCCGTCACCGGAACCCACATCATGAGAAAAGAATACTGACCACACTCAACCTACACTAAAATCAATCTAGAAAAATATGTTCAAATATCTCGTGACCTTGTCTGAGTGTGTAGAATAGTTTAGTTGATAACTTAGTCTTTAAACAATGCTAAATTACATGAGAGCTGTAAGTCATGGCAGGGGTAAGGATCCTCACACCCGAGGCCTCCTGCATGGGAGCCAGGACAGGGCACAGCTGCTGATGCTTCTTGCTATGTCAAAGCAGAATGGCACAAGACCAGTGCTCGAAGCTCTCCCACTCTGCCCCACCCATGTTAGCCTTTACCGGTGTAGAGCATCAGGATCCCAGACAGCCGATTGCTAACATTCTCACCTCCAACCATAGGTCTCGCTCAGCTTGGGCAGCTATTATCAAATAGTACAGACGATGCAAATTATTTTCTTACAGTTCTTGAGCCCAGAAAGCCCAAGGTTGGGGCGCCTGAGGGTTTATTGTCTGGTAAGCAAGCTCCCCCTCCTCCCCCACAGGTAACCACTTTGTTATGTCCTCACATGATGAGAGATAGCTCTCTCTCTCTCTCTCTTTTGAGATCACAGTTCTATCAGCTAGCATTTCCCCCTTAGGACCAGACTTGGCTATGATAATGTCCTAAAGATCACAGATACAGCCACCCTGAGGGAAAACTTAGGACCTCATGGCATTAACTTAGTGGGGAGGGAGCAGAAGCCAAGCCCAGGTAACATGTTTTCCCAGGCCATCTCAACTCTTAGTGTCTTTGGAGCCCTTGTCATGGTGTGCTGTCATTTTAGGTGTAAGGACTAAGATGCTATGTGTCCCATTGCCATCTATTACTAGTCCTTACCATCATTGAATTATCAATGGAACATAAACTTGGCTTAGAAAATACTTACAGATAAGACAGGGAAAACAAAAAAATTCATTGTATTTTTCTTTTTTTTTTTTCTTTTCTTTCTTTCTTTCTTTTTTTTTTTTCTTTTTGAGACAGGGTCTCATGCTGTATTTCAAACTGACTTAATTCAGTATTGTAGCCTCAGATGTCCCAGAACTTGGGAGGCTGTGTCAGAAGATCTGGGGCTTCAGATCATGGAAAGTTCTTATATGCCATACAACACAGTTGGAATGTTTTCTGGAAATGTAGGATATCCTCCAAGCAATAGTTCTTAGTAGGTGGAGAAACATACATCCTGACCAAGACTTAGATCTTAGAAGCAGCTTCATTCACAACACCTAAAAACAACCAACAGCCTAGATCCATCAACTGTTGAAAAGAGAAACTTGGTTTAGCTGCTCTTGTGATGGTTAAGGAAACTCCATTTTGTACCAGGCACCCCCTTTAGCAGATGGGTGGCCTCTGATCTAAATTCCTGAAAGATGAGCTCCTCAAAGCCTGCCCCCTCCCCCAAAAGAGTGCAACTATTGTGGAATGATTAACCACATGTCCAGCTTCTGTAAACCCTCTTATCGGTGTGTGCAGGGGGAGTGAGGCAGTTTCTCAAGTCAGCAAATTCTGCAGAAATGAAGTAATCGTGGTCTTCACCTTTAAAAGCCCTCCCCTCACCTACATCTGAGTGCCATGTCTCTGATTTGGCTTAGAGACTACAGCCCTGATAGCAGTTTTAATAAACTTAACAAATTATGACCTGTATTGAGCCTAGTCTTTTCCCGGTAGTCTTGAACTCCATAGCAGTCCAAATGTCATTTCTGAGTGAGCAATAAAAATAACGCACTTTTCCCCACATTCCAACTGTGTGAAAATCTGGGGAAAAAATAATAAAAAATAAACCTACAGTGACAGGAAGCAGATTGGTTGTTTCTGAAGACATGGAATGATGGGGGTTCCTCGTTGTAGGGAATAAGGAAATATGTTGAGATGGTGCGATTTTTTTGTATCACAACTGCGGTGGTTATGAGACTGCATAATTTGTCAAGATCCATCCCACTTAAAATTAAAATCGGTGAGCTTCATTGCATGTATATTATGCCTCACTAAACCCAATAGAAAGAATCTGCGGGGGCTGGAGAGATAGATAGCTCAACAGCAGAGCGCTGGTGGGTCTTAAAGAGCAACCAGAGTTTGGCTCCCAGCTCTCACGTGGCAACTCACAACTTACTGTAACTACAGTCCTGGAGCATCCAACGCCCTCTTGTGGTACTGTACGTGCCAGCAGTCACATGATCCACAGACAAACATGCGGACAAAACACCCGTACAGTCAACAAATTTAAAACATGGATTTTTAAAAGCAAAATTATTCTAACTGGCACTAAGCGACGCTCAAGAAATGATTGAAGTCACAGATTGGAGCCTGCACTGTGCCTTCTCCTTTTCTTTCTTTTTTTTGGGTGGGGGTGGGGGTGGGGGTGGGGATCTCTGTTTCCAAGATGCTTGAGATGAGAGTTGTGAGGTAGGACTGTTTGCGGCAGACTCTTACCAACAGATTATTGCAGCAGCCCTTGTATGCACAGCAAAGGGAGAACAATTTTCCCTCCAGGAAGCCCCTGAGTTTTCTACTCCAAGCTCGAAATCCTGATAATCATCACTTTCTTTTAACCTCAAAGTTGCTGCTGCAAACAGTAAGCAAATAGACCTCGGGTCAAGCAGTCACGGTTCAAATAACATCAGTGCCACTTCCTGCGTAGAACTGTGCCTGTTACCAAATTGAAGCCTGGGCTGGCATCTCCTGATGACTGGAAATAACAGAATGATCTCACACAGTGACCTTAGGCATTTGCCATCAAGCCATGTCGTTGCTGAGGAGCAGCCGGTGGCAGTGCTAGGCTGGCTGGTGAGATTGTGAGTTTAGGGGATTTCTACAGTCTGTGGCTGCAGCTGGACCCGGTGTTAAGAGCTCTTCCCATCAAGTCAGGTTCTCTAGCCCCTCGTTGTATTAGTTTCCAGTGACGAGATGCCTGACCAAAGTGAGTTAAGGAAGAAAGGGTTTATCTTGTCACACAGTTTTTTACGCCCCGGAGGTATGGCTGCAGCAGCTGGAAGCAACTGTCTCACTATGTCTTCCTTTGGCAGCAGGGATGTGATGCTGGTCATTTCACTTTCTCCCTTTGTAGAGAGAATGCCCACATTTATAGTTGAGTCTACCTACATCAATTAATTCGATCTAGAAAATTCTTACAGATGACGTGTTCCTGGTGGTTTCTGTGGTGATTCTGAATCCCACCAATCTGACAATCAGGATTAACTGGACACTCAGGTATCATGAGGGAAAACACAGCCCAGGTTCATCCTATAACCTGGTCTTGGCATGCCTGAGAAATGCCACGGATAAGAAGCCCTGGCCTACAGAAAGGCTGCTGACAACCTGCCCACCGTGATGCTGGAGAAGACATACTGTGTGTATTGCATGAGATGTTAGCAGGTGAAGGTGAAATTTCAATCTTCACCACCCTAAAATACAAGGAGGGAGGGAAAGAAGGATAATGGGAGGAAGGAGGGGGACAGGGAAAAAGAGAGAAGGACAGAGAGGATAAAGGATAGGGACAGAGATAGAGAATGGGACCAGGAAGAAGGGAGAGAGAGAGAGAGAGAGAATATTAATGAATCTGAACAAACGGTTGATGTTTAGTCATGGAGAATCAGAGAATATCCTCCCATCAGGATCAAAGGAGAAAAATGAATGCAAACTACTGATCTCAATGTTTGCCAAAAGGTAATTCCAAGTAAATTCTGGTGGTGCCAATGTTGATAATTATGAACATAAGTTTTATTGAGTCTTTGGGAATTTCACATAATATTCCTCTCCCAGTCACCTCCCTCCCCAAAAGAAAATAATTTAAAAAGAAAAAGGAAGAAGAAGACCACTTTGCCCCTCTGTCTTCCCTGCCCCTCCATCACATGTTCATATGTCACAGTGGTCTTAGCTGTGATGTGTTATGCAGGACATACTTTTGTTCAAACATTTGAGTTGTTGGTCTGGTTCAAGAACTCTGGATTCTGCAACACCATCACTACTGGACCCTCACTGAAACTTCTCTTGAATATATAACTGTTCCCTGAGTCATGGGAATCCTGCCCCTTCACATGCTACAGTAGCAGAAAAGAGGTGGGTATTTGGGTGGGCCAACTCAGAGGCCTAGATGTGGTCCAGGGTGGTACTGAGTTAGCCCGTCTGGGCTCCATTGGGACCACCCCCCAGTCGAGTCAGCTCTCATGCATGGATAGTGAGGGGTGGGACCAGCTCTGTTGTACACAGAGCCAGCTCTCCCATTGTGGTGACTGGTGAGGGAGAGGACAGTTTTCTCAGGGCTGTCGATGGTCTTGGGACCAGCTCTCTATTCCCATGATACTGGGGTCAGTTCTCCTGGGCTAGAAGATAGGATGTAGCAGTACCTTTTGTTGGGGCTACCAGCACACAAATAATAACACTGAGATTTATTGTTAATTACGAAAGTTTGGTCTTTAGCTTAGGCTTGTCCCGTCCCCAGCTATCCCTTATAACTTAAATTAATGCATTATGTTAACCTACATTCTGTCTCCCATCTTCTGTTTTCTCTCCATGTCCCCCTGCTTCTCCTGTGTGCCTAGATTCCTCCTCCTCATCCTCTCTCACCTGTCCAGCTCTTTATCAGATCAATCACAGCAATACATCTTCACACAGAACAAAAATATCCCACTTCCCCCCCATTTTTGTCTAAGTAAAAAGGAAAGGTTTTAACTCTAACATGGTATAACTATTTACAATAAGAACAATTACCAGATAAAAATTACATTCACAATGTCCAGTCTATTAGTATTTGGCATATTAGGAGAAAACACCTTATCATCCATCTTATCATGATGATTTTAAAGTTTTATACCTAAACTATTTTCTATTATTATTTGTATTACCATCCTAAAACTATCTTTTTAGACCTAAAAACATCTTCTTAGACAAACAACTTAAAAGCTTGTGATTCTGAACTTTATAAACTTTATATCTCTTATGTACATTTTTTCTGAATTTGATAACAAGGGAAATTGTATGCTATCTGTTGTTCAATCCCTATCACAGATTCAAGAAGGATACAACATTACCTGAGTAAATAGGAAGTGCAAAGCAAGCAACTTCTAAAACCATAGAAATGACAGAAACATCTGGCTGTCTGGATAGTCACCCAAGGTTCCTCTGTAACATTGGAGCATCCATCCTCAGCCTACCAGAGTATACTATCTGACTTCTCTGTGGAGCAGGAATTTGAAGAACTGTCCTATCTTGTGTTGGCAAATTTTGGCAGTCACTTTCTTTTGTGTCCTGCCTGCCTAGTTTGGATAGCAGCATACTGTCAGCATTCAAGGCAAAGGCAGTTTCTTGCCCAAATAGGTAGCTTTACCACATTGAAAGCAAACACCACATGGAGGTTCTTTGATGCCCATCATCCTCTTTTGAAGTAAATTGGTGCTGCCAGGAGCAGACATGTCTCACTGTCATGAAAAGTCTTATGTTATTAAAACATTTTAAATGCCATATCCTGTAGGTTTTTGAAGTGGTTGAAAAACATCTATTTAAAATATATCTCTGTTAGACATTTAAAACATACTTAACATTACTATAAGTTTGATTGTTATAGATGAATAATGAATAACCTGTCCTTTTTTATTATCTTCAATAGCTTTCAAGAACTAATACTTTACATTACATTTTTAAATGACCTGCATATGTACAGTACAAGAATAGAAACATATACAGTATAACAAAAATAACCTTAAATGTGTATCAATATACAAAAATCTATACTAATATAAAATATTTGACACTTGCGGTTGTCCAAAAGTGAACTCAATAACCCACCTTTTATCCCATCATTTTTATACTATACTCCCCCATTTCCCTTCGAAAAGAGATTCCTGAACCTAATGTCCTTTGTTCAGCTTTTTCCTGACCATGCCCAATAAAAACTTACAACCAACCCCCCTAAACCATAATAAATATCTTTAACCTATCGAATGAACATAAACCACCCACTCTACCTCTTGTGAATGTGGGTGATGAGTTCAACAGACTGTTTTCTGTTGTCTGGGGGGTGACAGCATCTTTGGGGGATGCTGAGAAAACTGAGATAATGGTCAAGTCCTGGAAGAGCTAGCTTTATCATTCACTGTCCAGTCTCTGTGTAATGGGAGAGTACAGGGCTTATCTGAAGTCCTGGTGAGCATAGTCTGTGAGGCTGGACCATCTCAGCCAGTGGCTTTGAAGTTGTTCTGGATGCAGAGGAAACTACAACAGGGGCACTCTTAGAGGATACTTGTCTTTATTAGTATCTGGTCCTTTTTTCCTGAAAACACGTGGACTTTTAAAGATAACATAAATTAACACAAGTGTGGAATGTATGCTGTTCATAAGTCAGCTAAAATGACTTTCTGTTTTTATTATGTTTGAGCAGGTAAAAGGCATCTGTCATGTCAGTAAGCCCATTTGGATTTTATAACCAAACCTCTACCCATGCCATATGAAAGGATGGCATGTAATAAGCCATGAGAACTCTGTGGCCAACAAGATTTACCATGTCTCATCCAGTCTCAGAGCTATTTTTACAGTACAGAAATCAGCACATATATCACCTGTCCTGTAATCTTTCTTGGTTTCTTTCTTTATGTCTGTAGCCAAGATTTTCAGGAGGTCTCCCACAATAAAATTTGATCTTTATTAATCTTGAAGAGGACCATAACTCTTTGTTTTCTGTGGAAACAAAGGCATAAACTCTCCCCCAATTCAACACATTTCCTGACTTCCATTTTTAAGTCAAGATATCTCTAAAGTATATAGACTGGTTTAATTCAGCAGTCTGGTTCATAATCCAGTGTCTCTAAGCAGCTGCTGTCTTTTGTACGTTTAAAGACTTCTTTGATTTTTAAACTATTTACTTTTTTTTTTTTCTATGACTGTCTATACCTATTTTTTTACTATATCTGTTGAAATTTTTTTTGTTGTTTTTGTTTTTGTTGTTGTTGTTGTTTTGCTTTGTTTTGTTTTTCCCTGTCTGGGCCACTTTACTCTATACCTACAGTCTGACCAAGTGAGCCAAGCCTTAACCCACATGGCGCTGATTGGTTCACGCCCACAGGCAACAGCCGGGAGCCTAGTCTATGGAGTGTGCCTGAGAGACTGCAAGACTAGGAAGACATGTTTGGCTCTGTGTTTGTGTGTTTGAAATTTTTCTAAAGGCTTCCTTGGGTCCTGTGTGGAAATACACGCCCTCACCTACCATATGTAATAGAGCTTTTTCATTGGGACACTGAGACTTACTCATTACAAAAGTTTCATCTTTATCTTAGGCTCGTCCCTGACTAGCTCTTATAATTAACCCGTCCATGTGAATCTATGTTCTGCCATGTGGCATTACCTTCTTTCGTCTTGCATCCTTTTTATTCTGCCTTTGGTCCCATCATCATTCTCTATAGTCCCTGCTCACCACATAGAGCTTCCAGCAAACTGAGAAACCTAAAACAACTAGTCTGGTAGGTCAAATGGGAAACTTTTTAATACTGAGAAGTTTTACACTGCATTCAGTAGGTTTAGTCCTTGAAGCAAATTATTTCCTGGTAGTTTCTTAGGACCACATCTGTTGAACTCATTGTTGCCTTATTGTTATTGTTATTTCATTGTTGTAATGGTCTGAGAAAACACTGAAGGAGACCCTAGACTCAAATAGTATGAAAAAGTGAAGAATGTTTATTAATATATTCCACCATATTCAGGGTTGTGCAAGATGGTGATGACCCAGAGAGGTGCATTCAGGCTCCTTTTAATCACAGCTAATGGGAGTTTCAGGGACAGTTAGGTCATTCCATGTATAATTGGTTGACCAAGCAGTAGTTACACTAGAATCCTCTTTGTTTTTTGCATTTTTAATTTAAATTAGAAACAATCTTATTTTATTTATCAATCCCAGTTTCCTCTCCCATCCTTCTATGCTTCCCTGACCTGTCCCCCCATTCCCCTCCCCATCCACTCCCCAGGCAGAGTGAGGCCTTCCATGGGGGATCATCAAAGTATGTCACATCATTTGGGGTGGGGCCTAGGCCCTCCCCATGTATTTAGGCTGAGTGAGTGGGAGGAGGAGGAGGAGTAGGAAGAGGAGGAGGAGGAGGAGAAGAAGAAAAAAGAAGAAGAAGAAGGAGAAGAAGAAGAAGAAGAAGAAGAAGAAGGAGGAGGAGGAGGAGGAGGAGGAGGAGGAGGAGGAGGAGAAAAAAGAAGAAGAAGAAGAAGAAGAACCTGTCCCCCTCTTCTGTCTTAACTTCCCAGTCACCATAAAGTGAGCAAGTTGGGACCCTCTCTCCACACTCACTGTTTCTGCCTGGCCATGCGGTAAGCATGAGTTTTCTGGCCCATCAGGGTCCTGCTGACTTTGAGCCCCAAATAAACACACAGATGCTATAGTAATTATGAAACTGTTAGCCAATGACTAGGGCTTCTTATTGGCTAGCTCTGTCTTAATTATTAGTCCACTTCTATAAATCTAAGTATTTCCATGTGGTCTTGGCTTGCTGGAGAGGCCTGGACCTGCTATGTCTTTGTGATCTACATGGAGACTCCTGTCTGCCTACACTTACCAGAATTCTCCTTGTCTGGTAGCCCCACCTATCCTTCCTGCCTGGCCAATCAGTATTTTATTCATCAACCAATAAGAGAAACATATGTACAGAAGACATCCCATCACAATGCCCCAGTGGATTATGGACTAAAGCATCTGAACCCATAAGTCAAAGTAAACCCTCCTCTCATAAGTTGGTTCTCTCGGGTGTTTTGTCTCAGTGGAAAGCTGGCCAGCACAGTGGCCCCCTTGAGCTCGGTCCTTCCGTTCTAGCATCCTGACATAGATGAAATTGTAGCTAAGGCTCATGGAAGACACCACACTTTCCAGCAGAGACTTCACTTCTTTTAGTCCTCCTTCTATCCTGAGGTCCTGCTTCTTCACAAATAGTCTGTTTTCATATGTGTGGTCTGATTACCCACAGAACTCTAGCCCCCCCGTGTAACAGATTTTACAGGATGACTGTAAGTTCAGGCCAGAGTAGTGTCAGTGCAAACTGTTTTAAAATAACAAACAAATTAATTATCCTTTCAGTTTCCATTACAAATTCCATTACCAAGACTTCCTTATATTATCTATCTTCCGAGGAGTCCATGTCACATCTCTCATTCTCTGATCTCCCTTCTCCTTCTTGACCCTCACTACTTCTCTCTAGAGTGACCATCTGTCCCATAGTGCACTGAGGGTTGCCTGGAGGGTTTGCTCAAACATCACTGGACATGATCACACAGTTTCTGGTTTAGAAGGACTGAAACAGGCTATGAAAGTTTTTTCATTTTCTATTCTGTTTTCTCTTCTTGTGGTTTTGAGATAGGGTCTTGCGTAGTTATTGCTGGCCTCAAACTTACTATGTAGGCACTGCTGACCTCGAGCTTTAAGCTAATCTTCCTTGTCTGTCAAGTGCTTGGATTACAGATACACACTACCCTGCCAAGCTAAGATCTACTTCTTATTTTCTAATCTAGCCAGTGCTAATCTCTGACAGGCAATGTGTCTGCTTAAAAAAAATATTCTGGATTTATCAAGTACAAGGGTGAAGATCTGAAATGAAGTATGATTTTAGCAAATGTACTACTATTATTTAGTCTTGTGAGGAACACAAGCCATACAGATAACAGGTAATAGGCACCTCTACAACCAAACATAAGCCAAGGACGAAAAAAGTGGTGTGAAATGGGTTTATAGCACTGGTTCTCCAACTTCCTAACCCTGCGACCCATTAACACAGTGGTCCTCAGCCTCCCTAATGCTGTCACCCTTTAGTTTACTTCCTCATGTTGTGGTGACCCCCAACCATAAAATTATTTTTGTTGCTACTTCATAACTGTAAGTTTGCTACTGTTATAATTCATGAATTGTAATGTAAATATATATGTTTTCCAATGATCGTATGTCACCCCTGTGAATGGATCCATCAACCCCGAGATGGGACCCACAGGTTGAGAAGCGCTGGGTTATGACGTGCCTTGGCTTTTTTTCAGCCGTTGGATATAAAGGCAGGAATGGGTGTGGGTGTCGGGAGTTGAGAGGCTGAGGGTGTGAGGATCACTTGAGCTCATGAGTTTGAGGCTAGCCTGCACAACATAGCTCAAGAGAGAGCAGCTGAGGAAGGGGAAACTGGTGGCAATCAGAACTTTGGAGGCAATACTAGCCACGAGAGCAAGCTTTTAAAAGTACATTATATAAAAACATGGAAGTTAAAAACAAAATCGCAAACTGAAGTTACCATACCCAAAGCTTTGAAGGGTTAAACTTTCTCACTTTTACAGCTGAATTTAGATTCCAGCTCTCTGAGGGGCCCAACAGGTGTCTCCCCCAATAAAGGGCCATTTATCAACAAATTACATTCAGGGGCGAGGGAGAGAGCAGGAACAAGGCCTGGGTCAGCCCCGCAGTGTCTCAAGGGCAGTTCTTGTAACCCCATTTAAAACTTACCCAAGTACCGCAAAGAAAAAAACCCTCAGCCAATCAAAAATATACTAATATAACTGCTGTTTGCTTGACCAATCATGTTTGAGATAACATAACTGTCCCTGAAATTCCCCTATCTCTGCTCAAAAGCAGCCTGCATGCTCCTCTGCGTAGACTGGAATAAACACTCTTTGCTCTTACATACTGTTTGTGTCTGGGGTCGTCCTTTGGCATTTTCTCTCAGACCCTTACAGTCTCAATGAACTCCTTTAGTTAGAAGAGCCATTATAAAGCTGTGGCAATTCAGGTTTGTTTTTACACTTTCTCTATCAAATATATTTTTATAAGTGTAACCATCAATAACAATGAAAATTCATGACAGAGTTAGAACTAGAAAAACAATGCATTTGTACCTCTGTCTACCATCTGCATTTAGCCCCTCCTCATTCCCTACTGTTGACGCTTTCTTCTTTTCTACATGCCATACTGTATCACACATTGGGTGTTTGTTTGTTTGTTTGTTTGTTTGTTTTTGAGACAGGGTTTCTCTGTGTAGCTTTGGAACCTGTCCTGGCACTTACCCTGTAGACCAGGCCTCAAACTCACATAGATCTGCCTGCCTCTGTCTCCCAAGTGCTGGGATTAAAGTTATGTACCACTACTGCCAGGCTACATGTTTGTTTTTATATGTACACATATTATTGGCAAAGTCCTGCATTAGAGGGAGAATGTGTGGGGCTTTTTTCTTTTGAGGATTGTATGGTCACACTTAAAAGTATATACTCTAAGCCCAACCATTTTCCTGCAGATTTTGTGATTGCATTTTTCTTTAGAACTGGAGTAGTTAAATATATATAAAGTTTTCATTATCTGCTCACCTTTTGGTGGACATCTAGGCTAATTCCAGTTCTTTGCCATGATGAATAGAGGAGCAATGAAAGAGTACAAATTTCTCTATGGTAGTATATGGGTACATGCCAGGAGTGAAATAGAAGGGTCATACTGTATTTCTAGCTTTAAGTTTTTGAGAAAACTTGTTTCTATAATTTTTTATTTGCACCCCACCAATTGTGGATGAGAGTTCCTGTCTTAGGGTTTGAGAACTGATAACATGCATAAAGTTCCACAAAGGCATTGGCCGTGCACGCCTTTAATCCCAGCACTCGGGAGGCAGAGGCAGGCGGATCTCTGTGAGTTCAAGGCCAGCCTGGTCTACAGAGTGAGTGCCAGGACAGGCTCCAAAGCTACAGAGAAACCCTGTCTCGAAAAAACAGAAATAAAGGACCCAGAGCTTGACCAGCAAACTGAAAACAACACATTACTAAGTGCTCCAGTTACCCTTTGCCACTGTAAACAACTTCCCAGAATGAAGACGAATGCAGCCTCCAAGTTTTGTGAGGATGAAGGAAGGGCCTCTCCAGAGTTCACGTTTCCTGGGAGGTGGGATAATCAAAATCTGTGGTAACTGCACCTCAGACTGCAGTTTTCCACCCTTAAAGATGAAGATAAGACTGAATTGAACCTTTGCTTTGCCTTGCTGGAAGTCCAGTGCTGACAGGAATTCTGTTCCTCAAAAGGACATACATTCCAAAGGTATCCTCAGTGAGCTTCTACTCAATGTTCACTCTTGGCTGTTAATCCTAGCAGTTCTCCTCATGTCTGACCTGAAAGGTAGGTCCACATGGCAAAACCTACAACTGTAGCTACTCAGTTGATTTCGACAATTAGTCAGCTTTCTGCTGCTGTGACAAAATATCCAAGAGAAGATCAACCTGAGGGGAGAAAGAGTTCCTTTGTCCTAGAGTTTCAGGCCTTGTGGAAAGGCACCCATTGTTAGAGGAAGGGACCAGGGTTTCAGTATCCCTTCAAAGGGACCCCACTGTCTAGGCCCTGCCTCCTACAGGTGCTGTCACCCCCTAAAAGTGCCAACATCTGGGAACAAACCTTTGGAGATGGTCAACTTCTTCACACACACACACACACACACACACACACACACACACACACACACCCTAACTTATAAATAGATTTCCCCAAATCTTTTCAGATGTTTAGCCTGAGCCAGAACAAACAGCTTAAGGCTAGCAGTGATTTCTGTCTTCAATAGCCCTTCAGTTCCTGTTAGAGACAGGTTAAGTCACTGGTCAGTGAGCACAGAGAATCAACACTGTGAAGTCAAGCCTAGGGGATGGAGCAGGAAAAGGCATCAAGCAGTAGGCAGTGAAAGCAATAAGCAGGAGAAAAGCAAGGAAACCAGGTGAGCTCGGAGTAATGAAGTACTCCAGACAGGAGCTATGCTGAATGCTGGCTGTTGCAGCTACTTGGGGTTCTGTTGAGAGCTCAGAAAAGAAGCAGCTTATAGTAACCAATGAATGTGGGGATTTGACAAGGAAGCATTGTGGAGGAAAGGTGGTAACTGAAGTCCAATCAAAATGGACCAAAAAGACAGGAAAAAAAAAAATGGAGTCAGGATGTGCAAGCAGAAACGTCAAGAAGCTGTCAGGAATGAGATGCTGGAAGGAAATTAAAGCTAAGGGAAAGCTTGTCTTAATCTTAAAAATATGTTACCCTCCACCAGAGAGGAGGTGGAAAGATTGTAAGAGCCAGAGGAGATGGAAGACACCAGGAGTACGAGACCCCCTGAATGAACTAAGCAAGGCTCACGTGAGCTCACAGAGACTGAGCAGCAAACACAGGGCCTGCGGGGGAGGGGGTGGGGGCGTTAGAGGGTGGGTGTAGGGGGTAGCATCAGGCCCTCTGCATCCGTATTATAGCTAAGCTTAGTGTTTTCATGGGACTCCTGACTGTAAGAACGAGTGGGCCTCTGACTCCTGTGCCTGCTCTTGGGGCTCTTTTCCTCCTGTTGGGCTGCCGTATCCAACTTTGATATGACAGTTTTTGCTTAGTCACATACTTTATTTTGCTATATTTGGTTGTTTTCTCTTAGAAGCCTGTTCTTTTCTAATGATAGGCAGAAAGAAAGTGGATCAGGAGGGGAACAGGGGTGGGGTGGGGAGGAACTCAGAAGAGTAGAGAGGTGAAACTGTAATCAGGATATATTGTATGACAAAATAATCTATTTTCAATAAAATGTAAAAAAAAAAAAAAACCATTGCCATTCAGGTGGGAATAATCCAATAGGTGAGATAGATCAACAAGGAGAATAACAGAAGAAAGCATAATTCCAGGTCCTCACTTGCTGGGAAGAAAGAAGTTAGTCTTTGAGAGGAACATTTATAACTTTAAGACATACAAAGATGGAGCACAAGAGAAAAAAAGCAGTCAGGTAGAGACTGGGTGGTGGGAAGATGGGAATGTCTAGCTCCTAACAAACTAATATAGCGAAAACACCTCTCTTCCGGGCTAATGTTGAAGGAAACCCTTCAAAAATATTTCTCCCTTCTTCTTGTCCAAGAAAAGCTTAAAGGAGGAAGTACCACTTTCAACCAGAAATGTGCTGTAGCAATAGGTGCAGGAGATGAACGCAACTTCGATTTGTGGAAAGGTGCAGTGAACACTCTAAACGGACAATGAGGACTCAGAAGGAGCAATCAGAGGCTTTGAGAGTTGAGAGAGTGAAAGATTGCAAAGGGCTAATCATTATAAACACGGTTAGGCAGCTGTGTCTGCCAGCTGGCGATTCTAGGAGAGAGAATTCTCTCTTCCCACACAGGAGCACATTTCAAAAGAATGGCTCTTAGGCCCTTGGGGGTGGGGGGAGACACGACACTTCTGAGTTGCTGAAGATACACATGCATTCCAAAGGGACAGAGGAGTGACTAACAAATGTAACCCATTTGGAAGTTATTTGTTGGTGTGTATGTGTGGTATCAGTATGGGCCTGTGTTCATGTTTGTATGCTCCTGGGCAGTGTGCACATGTATGGAGGCCAGAGGTCAATGTCATGGGAGCTCCTCTAATGCTAACCACCATTTTTGTTTGTTTGTTTGTTTTTGTTTGTTTGTTTGTTTGTTTTTCGTTTTGAGATAGGGTCTCTGATTGACTGACTGACTTAGAGTGGCTAGCCAGTTAGTGCTGAGGATCTGCTGTCTCAGATGTCTAGTGCTGGAGTACAATAGCTACCATGCTGGGGTACAATAACTATCATGCTCATTTTATTTCTCACATGGATGCTGGAGTACAGTATCTGCCATGTTCGTTTTATTTTTCACATGGATGCTGGGGTACGGTATCTGCCATGCTTGTTTTATTTCTTACATGGATGCTGGGGTACAATAACTATCATGTTCGTTTTATTTCTCACATGGATGCTGGGGTACAGTATCTGCTATGCTTGTTTGATTTCTCACATGGATGCTGGGGTACATACTCAGATCTCCACTCTTACGGGCCAGATGCTTTGCTGGCAGCTCCTTCCCTGCTCCATGAGCCTTTTCAGCAAGTGTCCCAGCCTATGTAGGCTAGAACAAACAGTAAGTTCTCTTGGCAGCTTTGAACAGGTGCCAAAGGGGGCTCCAGCCATCTGAGGGAACTGTTAGAAATGGTGCCAGGGCTGAAATCTTTTCATGTGGAGAGGGTACTAGCTGGAAGTCCACAGGTTTTGTAGGGCCAAGGTAAAGACCTACTTAAAGAGACTCAAGGAACCTGGCTGTTTAGTCTAGAAGAGAATCTGTCATTCTCAAGCAGCCCGGGCCAACCATTCTTCAATGTTTAATTGAGAGAAAAGTCATATCTGGTCTGTTCTTTCCATACCTGCTTCTATCATTTTCTCCTCTGACTCCACGGCATCTACTGTAACATTTCTCACATAGGAACTTCTCACATGGTACTTCAGCAATTCTCATAATCTTATGGCACTGTGCACACAAGCACACAATGATACTTCCCCAGGAGACTATTTAGCCAGTGTCTCCCAGTTACAGGATCTGTGCAGCTCTGGGATATAAGGAACTCAGGCCTTTCACCATTACTCACAATTTCCCCTCCCCCCCCCCATTCTGACACCTACTAATGACAACTAAGACACACAGCTACCTCCAGCACCATTGTTTTGTTTTGTTTTGTTTGTTTGTTTGTTTGTTTGTTTGTTTTGAATTTAGCCCTGCAGAGCCTGGCCCTTAAGACAATGGTAGGTGTGTTTCCACATGCCCACCATTTGGAGACTTGTCATTCCAGAGTCCCTCAATGGTAAACAATCTGCAGTTTATTCTCATGGGAAACCATAAACCCCATGAAATACCAGTCATACTTGGATTTAATACAAAAGATGGCAAGTATTGTTGGAGGTCAGAACCCTCCTTCACTACTAGTGGGAGTGGAACGGTGCAGCCACTTTGAAAGCAGTATGGCAGTTTTTCAAAGTTCAGATGGAGTTATTAGTCTGGCAACTCCGCTTCTTGATTTCAACTTCACTCAACAGAAATGAAAGCGTGTGTACAAAAACGGGTCCATGAATGCTTACAGCTGCATCATTCTTATCCAAGAGGTGGAAGCCCCGACATACCTAGCAACTGTTCAATATATTAATGGAAATGAAGTATGGAATACACTTCAGTGAGAAAAAGACATGGAACCTTGACTTATGCTACAGCTCATGAACCCTGAAAGCATCATGCTAAAAGAAAGACGTCAGACACAAAGACCACATATTATTGCATAGCTCTTTTTATTTGAAATGTCCACACTAGGCAAATTCCTAAAGAAAGGAAGTTAAGTAGTTTTTCTAGGCAAAGGTTTGTGGAGAGGCAGCAAAGGAATAGCGATTGCTCAGACGTAAAGGTTTCTCTTCGGGCCGATGAAAATATCCTAACACTGTGGTCACAGTTGCACCTATCTGTGAATATTAGTCAGAACCATAGCCTGATACACTAAAACCGGGCGAGTTGTTGACACTTAGGCGGTCCATCATTAGTGATGTTACATTAAAAAAAAAAAAAATAGCATCGATTATTTCAATAACTGAGAATCGGGACTGAGAATCCTAAACGTTGCTATTTTTCTAGTCCGCGCCAGCACCTGGGGGGCTCCGGGGCAAGCCCGGGCTTTCACGTGTGCGGCAGGTCGGCACGCCGCCGCCGCCGCGCTGCAGAGGTTAGTCGGGACGGTGCAGGACGCGGCTGCCGCCCGCGGCCCCGGGTCAGCGCGCGCCCCTCCTCCTGGCCTGAGTCACGGCGTCGCCCGAGCCCGAGTCCCCACGCGACGATGCTGCGGTGAGCGCGGTGGGGACGCCGCGGGCCCTGGGGCGCAGCGTGGGGCTCTCGGCCGCCGGGCGGCGCCGCTCGGGACTGCTGGGGACAGTCGGCGGCCTGCGCGCCCCGGGCCTCCATGGCGTTCACCCGGAAGAGGCAGCGCGAGCAGCAGCTGCAGCTCTACTCCAAGGAGAGGTGCGCGGGCCGGGGGCCGGGGACCGGGTGGCATCTGGGCGCTCTCCCACAGGCCGCGGCCGCCTGCGGGTCCGGGTCCGGGAGCCGCGAGTGGGCCCGGCTGGAGGGGACCTCGGGACGCGAAGGAAGGGGCAGCCCGCGCCCGCGTGGGGCCGAGCAGCCCGCGTCCGTTCCCGGGCCCCGCGCCCCGCAGCCGGCCTGCGTGGGGAGCTGCGGGGCGATCGCGGTCACCCGCGGCCCAGGAAGGACTTGGGTAAAGAGCGCCGGCCTCCCTCCGATCCCGTCCCCTACTAGGGAAGCGCACTTCCGTCCCGCGTGTCCTTCCCAGGGCGCTTTTGTGACCCGCACGCCCGCGGATAACCCAGCAGTGCTTCCAGTAGGAATGCAGGCTGCACCGCTTTTTGCAAACACGGGGTTTGTGGGAGCTGCGGTCGGACTGTCAAGTTGTCGCTGGTTATAACTGGAGACGCAGGTGCAGTTTTTAATTCTGGGTGGATTTCCTTTGACCTGTAGCTATTACTCAACCTGCCGCTTCCATCCCAAACGTCCATGGCTCTTTAATCTGTGATGTGGGGCTGGCCAGGTGGTGCGTTCTGAAATTGCATTTCCCACCTGAGTTTACATGGGATTTCTTTGTCTGGCACCAAGGACTTGCTAAGACTTGTTGGTGCTGTGCTTTTGCATCGATGAGCATGGACGTCTTAAACGTTTGAACTGTTGTTTAGACTTCATTAATACTCATTAGTAATAATCCCGTGGCTTCAGTAATGAACAGGAAAACCGGAGGGTTGTTTTGCTCTGTTTTGTCTTTAGATTCTGACTGTTGTTTTGATCGTCTTGCACTGTTTTGTCATGGTAGGAGAACCTGCTGTCATTACTATTTCCAGCATATGCTGTTTTGTTTACGTGTTAGGCACACAGTACTCACTGGTAAGTGTTCTAGTCCAAGCATTTATCAGCTATCAGCATCAACTATTCTCTCCAATCAGCGTGGACACTGAATTCTATTTCCAGGTCACCCCATTTTTTTTTTCCTCTGCCTAATGGCTTTTCAATCTTAGGGTACTATACACAGAAATACATTTTTTAATTAGAGGAATATCTCTGACTGTGAGATTTGAACTTAAATCAAGGAAAGTCTTTATAAATCATACAATTCATTCAAAAAGGCCAACTTTTAAAAGTTAACTTTGGAAAACCAACCTTGCTGAGGCCCAAATTTAACATTTCTGCACTCGTGCCTCTGGACTTATCTATCATGTGGCAACATTAAGGACAAATGAGCACTATGATAAAGGCCTTTGGCTCCCGCTATCTCAGAGAACTGTTCCTTCTCCAGGGGAGCTTGAGGCTAGTTTGAGAGATAACCAGAGGCCTCCCCTCTGCACTGTGCGTTAGCTCACTGGCTCCTCTCTTACTGAGTTTGGGATTTTAGGTTTCTGTAGCTGCCTAACAGTGACCCCAGAGAAAGAGAAACTGAAGTTAGACCGCATGCCTCTGATTGCTGATTCAGCTCCAATTAGAATAAGCAGAGCTTGTTTGGGAGATTTTGTGCCAGGAATTTTGTGCCAGCGGTGACAGGAGAAAGAGTGCAGCAAAGTGGACATGTATTCTAGACGTTTACGTTTAATGAGATGGAGGTGGCTGGGGATGGTATTGTACATGGCATTTGAGATGGTGAAGAAAGAAGCCTGGCTGGAATTGTTAGGTACAATATGAGTCACTCAGTTAAATATTAATTTCAGATAATTTTTTGGCATATGTTCCCATGGAGATTTGGGGACATTTATACTAAAACCTTAGCGTAGGTTAATTAATTATATTGTTTCTCTAAAATTCAACCTCAGTTGGAATCCTGTGCTACTTGCTAACCCACACAGCCCTGCACTTGTGCTGTGAATGAGTAGCCACACACTGGTGCTATTTGCTGAAGTTTTTGAAAAAAAAAAAAAAAAAATTGCTTTAGTAACTTTCAGGACCAGAACGCAAATTAGTTCTGTTTGTTCAAATTAAGTGCTTTGTATCCCTACCACTCTGTCAGCAGCCATATTAATTTTCTAGTTATTTTTAAATATCATGATTAGATGTTGATGACGGCAAGTGACAAAAGTAAAGAGGCAAATTCATATATATTCTCTGAAATAGCTGAGCATGGCAGACGTGGCCAGAGGATAAGGAAATGAAGATATTCTACAAACTGCTGCTTGCTATTCTACTTCTGAGTTGTCCTATTTAAATTTTATCTTCACAACTCTTTTTATCTTTTGTAGAAGTTTCCATAGCTGAGACACATGTCTTCGAAGCAGAGAGTCTACTTTTCTTTCTGTGATGTTATACAGTGAACAGCTGTGGTTTGTGAGCTGCCGTGGCAGGCTAAAATGTTAGTGATTCTTGGTTTTCTATTGTGTGCCTCCACGTTACATGAATAGTTCTACAGGCATTCCAGAGACTTCCAGTTGGCCTTAGAGAGCCCCTGGACATATGATTCCTTGGTTACACCGATATTAAATTTCTTTTACTCAACATGCTTGTTTACCAGTTGAGTTTGCATTTATTAAAAATAATTTTTCAGAATACTAAGTGATTTATTATTCTCCTGTGTAATCTTCCATTTCTGATGTGGAACATTTCAGTTCTTTATATCCCTTTTGTGGGTTATGCCAGAATTAAAAAGGAGACAAATTGCAGACTCAGCACTCAGTCACTCAGGAATGTAATGGATCACAAAAATTGAACCTTTATAAAATTGCCTCATTTTTTTTTTTTTCATTTATAAATCGGTGAGAGAGAAAATAAACATTGCAAATATTTGGTGAACTTAGAACTTACATGGGCTTCATCAAAAATGCTTAGTAGCATATCTCCTTATTCTGTTGTTGTTTCATATTAATTTATTATAAAACAAGAATCTACCCATACGTGGAATTTGAGGGTTTTTTTTGTTTTTTGTTTCTTTTTTTTTTTTTTTTTGCTGTATGAGCTGCATCAACTGTATCCTTTAAGTCTGATATGAGTAAGAGTGGATATTTAAGGTCTCATACTTAGTTTTAATTTCTTTCCCTCCTTGCCGTGCTTTCTTCCTTCCTTTTATGAGATAGTATCACAGATAGTACAGCTAGACTTGATTATTGATCCTCTTGCCCTCACCTCCCAAGTGCTGTGGTACAAACTTGCATCACACCCAACATTGTATTAACCGCGGTGCAGTGACATTTCCGTTTTTTGTTGTTGTGGATGTACTGGGGATCGAACTCAGGGCCTCATGCATGGTAGGCAAACACTTCTGCTCTGAGTTATATCTGTGGCCTGGTTTCTTCTAAGTACTACATGGTCTTAATTTTAACACCAGATATTTAGAAACTGTTCTAACATTTTTAACTTGAAAGATTTTGAAAATTGTGTGTGTGTTTTTTAATTGATTAGATTTATGTTTTTACTTTTTCTCTCTCCCCCCCCCCCAGTACTGGGGTTGCTGGGGACTGAACATAACATGCAGATGGAAGGCAAACGTTCTATCAAGCCCTGCTACTTACTGTTGATTTGCGTTTTATGAGAAACTTAGAATCATTGTCTTTTTTTTTTTTTTTTTTTTTTTTTTGAAGTGAATCTTTTGGGAACCTATAATAACCTCACTGTTTCTAGTAATTTGTTTATTTTATCTGCTATTTACATAGCTATATCAGGTCATTTTCAACATACAAAATTTTCCATTCTTTTATTCTTTTCTATAACCTTGTGTTTTATGCATGGATGTATATTATCTAACTTTTAAACTTAAAAAATTACGTTTTGTTGATTTTTTTTTTCGGATGTGTGTGTGTGTGTGTGTGTGTGTGTGTGTGTGTGTGTGTGTGTGGACATGCGTGAGTAGAGGTCAGCTGTAGGAGTCACTTCTCTGCTTCTACAATGTGGGTCCAAGAGAGCAAATTTGGGGTGTCAGGCTTGTTGACATTTTTTTTAGTAGTTCACTTTGAATCTTAGTCTTCAGAAAAATTGCATTTAGTATCATTACAGACTTATTTCTGCTATCTTACTGCATTCTTTGGCTTCATCTCCTCCCCTGACCCCTTTTCTTTTGGATTAAGTGAAGTCCCAAAGCAGAGTGTGGGGTTCTATGCTCTAATTTCATCTTTGTTTTAATATCTGAAGCTAATCATTCTCTTCACCTTCCTCTCTACCGATGTGCAGGCCCTGGAACAATTACTCCTGTTGTCCCGTACTAAATTATAGTCCACTGTTGTTCGGTTAGATCTACACATTAAGCATTATAATTGCCTAGTTACTAACTGTGTGGCTTTATGTGTGTGCTTGCTACAGTCTCTGATGGGTTTTCCCTCTTGCATGTCATGTTTTCCTTATGGACATTTTCTTTTCTTAATAATATCCTGTAAAAGTTCCTCCAAGTGGGATCTGACGATAGTAAATTGCTTTTGTTTTTGCATGTGTGAACATACCCTTCTTTTACCCTTGCTTTGAGAGTAATCTTGCTGGATGTATCATTCCCTTACCGTTTTTGAAGATTCTATACGAAGGCAGATAGATGACCAGAGAATAGGACAGGACTCGCTGGAGAAGTGGTAAATCATGATTCCACCAGCAGAGAAATGGTTGTTTGTAGATATGCCCTGCTCTCTTGGACATCGCTGAGCTACCCAGCTTTGCCACTGGAGTTAGGGGGAAATGTGAGCTCTGCAGAATGACCAGGTGTCAAGACACAGTAGGCCCTGCTGGTTAGCCCTGGGCAACCCAGCATTTGTGGCTTTGGGTTGTCCCTACCCCCTCCCCCCCCCCTGCTGGCTTGACTGGGAACTACCTAAATCCATCAGATCTGGCAGGGTTTGTGGTATCCCTGTCCAGCGTTAGGAAGCATGAACACATTCCCAGTCATTTGGGAGCTGGATCTAAGCTGTTGACAGGCGGAATTGACGGCCTCAAACACAAACCAAAGCCAGCTTCTGGGCAGCTTCCCAGGACACCACCTTCTCATCTGCACCAGACCAGAACCGCTGCTGTTGAATTGTTGTTTATAATTGAATATCTTCTCTGGAAGCGTGGGGGCCTCCTCTCTGTGGAGGGTGCCCTGCTGATTTCTTTAAACTCAGATTTTTTCTGGTCTGTTTTCTAAATAAGGTTACCTATTCAGTACCTTCACTACATCTTAAGTAACTAAGTAAATGATTTGACAGAGCCACGTGGTCATGTGTGATGGCTAATTCTGTCACCTTGGTTGTATTGGGAAGCACCTGTGGACATACCTCTCAGTGTGTCTGAAGACATTTCCAGAGAAGGTTAGCAGAGGGCAGGACACATGCAGAATGTAATGGCCATTCAGCGATGAGAGGAACAGGAAGGAACCCTTAGCACAGTCAGTTCTCTCTGTGTCCTGGGGCTTTGATGTTAGCTGCTGCTGCTGCTTCCTGCCAGGGTGAGCTAGAATCTGTGGAACCGTGAGTCACAAGACGAGCGTGCAAACAAGCACTTAGCACTGAGTCCTTGGGCCCACGTGCAGACTTTGTGACTTACTGATTCTGTTTCCACTACAAGGCAGGGGAACAGCCGAGTGGCACTCATTATTAAGGTCTCAAGTTTAAAAGGATTCTGGTGTGATCCTGGAATCTTAGTCTCACTGCATCCCACAGGCCAGCGGCATGAGCATGCCTGGAGCTCGCTAGCCCGCAAGAGTCATGGGCTCCAGCCCAGGTCCACATCAAGATCTCATTTTAACCCACTTCCTAGATGATCTCGTGCACGCAAAAGGCAGAGAACTCGACGTGATCTCAGTTAGGCTCCCGTGCTTTGTTTCTGTTTGTTTCTTCTTTCCAGCTCTGCCTCTATGAGTCCTGTCTCATGACTCCCTGGTGGGGGTGGGGGGACACGGCTTTGTGTGTACCTCGGATTGCACGGAGGCCCTGAATGTGCGCGGTGAGCACTTCACCACTGAGTTTGGTCACCCGGTCCACTGAGCTGTGAGTCTTGATGAGTGAGAAAGCTGAAGGATGTTTAAAAGCATTGGTCATGTTTCTGCCACATCATAGATTGTGGAAACTTGAAATTAGAAGTACCAGGCTTTATGGGTAGTGTCAACGGAAGGGGTTTCGTTAGCTGAGCTGGGTCAGGAAGTGATTATCTCACCCATTGAGAAGAGAGTATAATTTCTTAGGGTTGGGCAAAGTAATGGAGCGTTACTGTGGAAGGGAAGGACCATACAAGTCAGCTGGAATAGTGAATTTGACTTTGCTGGGACCACAGCATCTGCACAGAGAGAGGGGCCAGTAATTTTCTTGAGGCATTTTCTTGGTTGCTAATTCATGGAGGAGGCCCCACCCACAGTGGGAGGTGCTATCCTGAGCACGTGGTTCTGAGTTGTTCAAGAAAGATAGTTTCACTTGAACCTGGAAGCAAGCCGTGTTCCTCCCAGGGTTCTTCACTATCTGCCTCTAAGATTCTACCTTGAATTTCTACCCTGGTCTCCCTAATTCTGAAGCCTTTTCTTCCTGTTGTGACTTCCAACCATAAAATTACTTTTGTTGCTACTTCATAAGTATGATTTTGCCACAGTTATGAACTGCAATATAAATATGTTTTCTGATGGTCCTAGTTGACGCCTCTGAAAGGATTGTTCAGCCCCATGTTGAGAACTACTGCTCTGCGTGATGCGCTGTAGGCTGTAATCGGAAATAAAATCTTTCCTCCCTAAGTTGGTTTTGGTCATGGAGTTTAACACAGCCACAGAAAGCAAACAAGGCTAAGGGTTAATGCGTTTTTGGTGTCATCGAAGCTTGGGGCCATGGGACTTGCGATTAGAATCCAGTGCGGAAAGCTGCAGATTTATGCACAAATGTCAGCCTGCTGGGAGGGGCAGTGAGTTCCGAATACCAAACAGATGCAAAATTCCTCCCTGTTTGTGGAATTCTGGAACAGTGGGGGTGGGGCCCACACAGTGAGGACCTTTTGGAAAGAGGAACAGAGATAACATGAGTGCATTCGTTCATTGCTGGCCCTGTCAGTGGACAGGGGAAAATGTGATGGAAATGTACCTGAGTTAGATCAGAAAACAGGAAGTGGCAATCGTAACTAATGCTGAGAAGCTTAGTTGAGCTAATTACAGCTCCCCACTTCTGTTTTTAAAGTGTTAGTTTGTCCTAATGCAGAGTGCATGGGACTTTTACTTGATGCTGAACATCAAAGAGATGTTAATGAACCAAGTAGCAGTGTAGAAACCTTCAGAAAAAGTCTTGGCGCAAGCTTACCCATTTGCATCAAGGGTTCCAGGCCTTACCTAAAAACCTAGGCTTTTAAAGAAAGCAGTATTGAAACTTAAAATATAGCCATTATTACTGGGCAGTTCTGGAAAGCACTTTCACTCAAGAAATAAATGCACTAATCATCAAAAGCAATTTAGAACGTCTAGTCCAAATTGCCTTTACAGAAGGCAAGGCGAGCAAACGCAGTGGCTGTGTCACAGTGCCCCCTCCACACAGTTTTCCAGACCTGAGTCCGGAAGTTTAACTGGCTTCAAGAAAATTGGGGCACCCTCTGAATGGAAGCTTTGAGAAATGCTGTAGGTTAAGAACACAGCACCAAAGTTTTCTGAACTTTGTTTGAAATGAGGACACATGTAGCTATTAGACCATAGACTTAGGACAGAGCAAGTGACTCTTCTCATGACAATAACCGTTGTCGCTGTCTGAAAGATCATTTCTTTCATAAAATGTGTGAAGATGCAGGGGACACGGGTGTCTGCTGATGTAAAATGCTGTGAGGGCTTGCGAGTAGGATTGCAATTGTGTAGTGACAACTCTGAGAGTTGCTGAAAGAACACCAACGTACTAGCTGATGTTGGTGCTGGATGGACCACAGGAGGGAATTGTCGCGGATCTCCAGGATGTTACCAGGTTACCAGTGACGTCCGTCCTGCCCTGGTCCTCTAATCTCTGTGGGCTGAGTTCTGATTGGAAGGCCAACAATGAAGTGTATAGTTTACCATTGTCACTTGGACAGAGGCTAATGGTTTCTGTTTGTTTTTAACTGATTGCGTGCGAACAAAATTAAGATGGGAGATTGATGTTCATACAGTTAGACAGAGTCTAACTGTTGAGTCTGGAAGAATCCTCCAGAGTGTGGCCTTAGCGTGCTGAGTGCCTTGAACTACAAATGTCTCAGAAGTGAGGTCCCGGCCTCCTGCTCCTGCCCCCTCCTAGTATGATGTGAGCCATGAATCCACAGCTCCTCCGGGAGCTGTGTCATAGAGCCCTCTCCCTAACGTAACCAGCCACAGAAACTAGGGAGGTCAGTTCGTGTCCCTCTCTTGCAGGCCACTGTGAGGGGTTCTGCCCATAGGAAGGGCCAGGAGCCCTCAGCAGATATGCTGTTGGGTGACTCTCCATCCAGCACCTTCTTCATTCACATTTCCACACCGCTGTCTACTTTGTGTTTCATGGGCTTGAGCATAAAAGGGAGGCAGTTTTCCCTGGGTTTTTGGACTTCCTTCCTGTCGTGCAAACGTTTAAGTCAAAGTGTTAAGCTTCTCTCCTGAGTGCCTGGCTCTGTTATAGGAGTGGTGGGTGAGACTATTATGATGGACAAGGCCAGATTTTGCTCTTTCTCTTTCTGCCCCTACAACTCTCTTCAGACTTTGCTACTGGGGGAGGGGGGAAGGAGGAGGGGTGGGAGCAGGGTGGCATTCACACCAGACTAATCGTGCTTTTTAATATCTACCTGTTTTCTTAATCTCTTCCTTATTCCAGATTCCAAGAAGCCCCTCCCCCACGCCCCATTTGTTTTGGTTTTTGAATTTTAAATGGCCACTTTGTTCAACCGGCTTCCTGGTAGGATCACAACCGCCTGGCTTAATCTGAGGGTAGTTTGGGTACTCAGGGTATGGGTGACAAATCCTGGACAGCCTGGCTTTCCCGTGGCTGGTGCAGTGTCACCCAGGTCAAAGCACTTTTCCCAATGACCTTGTGCCAGATTTACATGTGTAACCTAGATACAGGCCCAAGGGTGGGGACACAGCGTGCACCCACCATCAGCATGATTGAGGGTAACTGTGGAGTTGTTTTTGCTGTGTGCACAGGGTTATCCTTCTGGCTGTCTGGAGCAGAGCAACTAGCCAGGTGTAAGCATGTCCATGTGCTTTGAACTTCAGGTGACTCCAGGGTAGAATGCATGTGTTTATTATAAATGACTTGCAAAATGACAAAATGTATCTACAAAATGACCCACACTATGAAGGTGGGTTAAACTAAGACTGTGCAAGCCGTGGATACAAAGATGTAATTAATGGTGAGCTATAATATTAATAATGTGTGAGAGTGCAACTCATGAAACTGCAAAAGTTTAAAACTTTAAAAAATCATTTTTTAAAGTTTTTAAAAAATAATTTATTATTATGTGCATTGGTGTTTTGCATGCATGTGTGAGGTGTGAATACCTGGGACTGGAATTACAGACAGCTGTGAGCTGCCGTGTGGGTGCTGGGAATTGAACCCAGGTCCATCTGGAAGAGCAGTCAGTGCTCTTAACCACTGAGCCACCTCTCTAGGCCTGACTTTAAAGCATTCAGTTTTGTTTTTTTTTTTTTTGTAGTCCATCGCATATTGTTTGGAAATTACTGTTGAAAGATCATTGAAATAATTTTCACATAGAAAATTTTAATGCAGACACCACTAAATGCTTTAATGCAGATACCAGAAACAAAACAAACAGCTCCTTAGGTTCTTTCTCTGTAGGCTTGCAAGTCTTGTAAAATGTAATATTTCTAAACAAAGGAAACTACTATTAATGTGTGGCAGATGTAGTGCCACACAGTGGGCGAACATCTGTCGTAATACCACGTAGAAGACAGTTGTTTCGGAAGGTGATCTGTGTTTTCGAGCCTTGTGCAGTCCTGCCCTTGTCTTGTTGAAGAACACTTGTCTGTTTTCCCCACTCTGTGGGGAGGGGAGGGATAGCAGGGATCAGAAGGAAAGGGTGCACATCAGCCCATTGGGGTGCTGCCAAATTTTAGGGGAGTAATTAGTGAGCAAATTCCTGGCTGGTGCCTTCCTGGACATCACCTGACACATCAAAGGAATGCCCCCCTCCTTCTGAGGCTGGTGACTCGCCTGGAACTCAGGTGGCCGGAAAGCGTTTCCGGTTGCATCTGGTACTTCGGCTTATGACTGACTAATTTATTTTCAATATACTGGATACTAAACCTAATTTATGACTAGTTCTTGTTCAGAAATCTTTAAAATGGACAGGTCAGTAAAACTTAGGTAGCTGGTAAAGCTAGTTCCTTTATAGTTAATTTTACTGTCATGAGTCAGTCTTTTGGGTCAGCTTGTGTTTTGAATGAACAGTCTCTGGTGTTAATTAGAGTGTTTTGACTTTCTGTTCCTTGTGTTGTCTGGTCCTTCTTGTATGTTCTTCCTGCTTGTTCGGGTGTTGCTTTGTGGTGTTAATAAGTAGTCTTCGCCCTTCTGACCCTGCCTAGTCTCTGTCTGCTCTGTATTCCTGTGTTTGTTTGGGTCTTGCTCTTTCACACCACAGCTACTCATCATGGAGTGACGTTTTGATGCTCGGCACTGGATAAAGCCCTGTGCTTGCATTGGTCTTCCGATGCGTGGTACCGTCTCGGGAAGCATCCACACTCTGATTTCGTGTGCGACCCGTTCCCTTCGGCTCTCTGCCTCCCACAGATTGGCTCCTGCCTCTTCCTTGCTTTGCTATCTCCCTCGTCTGCTGTCGTCTTTGGGTTTTGTCATTTGAAAATATTTTATTCACATCTTAATTTTGTTTCAGGAGGAAGCACAAGAGGCAGTATTCTTTGAAATCCACATTTAATCTAGATGCCTTCCTGAAGGGCGGCAGAGCATCTCGATGGGCCGGCAGTCTGACACTGTCTGAAAGCTTTCTCCACCACTCTAGAGGCTGTCCATGTTCCCTGCCATACTGTGCAGCCAGCGACATGACACTTTTCACTTTTTGCCTAATGGTTATTTCTGTAGCAGTTCAACTAAATTATGACTTTATTTTTTTTAGCTGTGCATGTGCCCTCCCCATGGTGCACGCATGGAGGTCCGTGGACAGCTCTTTCCTTCCACAGGAGTTTCAGGGATCACTCAAGTCATCCCTCGGGCTTGAGCATCAATCTCCTTTGTCCAAGTCACCTCACCACTGTACATTTCTGCTGCCACATACATCCAAAGTTCAAAGCACTGAAAGCTGAAGGAACGATACAACTCCGTTTGTTTAACTTACTAAACATGCATGCTCTAAAACATCAGGCTGGTTGTAGCTATTTTTACACCTGACTCCCAAAGCTCAGTGCCTCATGGGAGTCACAAGAACGGAGGTCAGTGTGGGGACACAGTCTTAGGGTTATGGCAGGGGACACTGACATGAAAATCCCACGGGGAGGAGAGCAAGGTGGTCTTAACACTATTTCACACAGCTTGGGACTTGTGTGTATAAGGAGAGTGTCTGCACCGGGAAAGCCTCCATTTGGGGCTCGGGAGGCAGGAGCCTGGGCCCCACAGAGTTCTGCCTGGGGATGTGGGGAGTAGGCCTTTTATGTGCAAAGCCTTGTGTACTTCCTGTAAACCGTGTGCACCATGAAGCTGTCTCCCTCTTCCACGTTTAGGTTTTCCTTGCTGCTGCTCAACTTGGAGGAGTACTACTTTGAGCAACACACAGCGTTTCACGTCCAGAGCCAAGCCAGCCAGGAGGAAAGGTGAGCGAGCTCACACAGCTCTGGGCACTCATAGACTTGGTGAGGTCTGATGTCTTCAAAATAAACACAGGGCTGCCTAGGAGTCCCGTCTTCACTCTTTTTAGTTAGGTAACAAGATGGTGGCACAACTTACGGTGGTTGTGGCTCCTCTGAGGCTGCCAAGCAGGACTCTGGTCCTGTATCCCTCTTGTCACACAGTGCACCCTGATCTCAGTCACTGTGATGATGATGAAGTGATGAGCGAAAACCATGGACCAGTGAAAGATGCCAGCCTCTTCAAAATGAAGTAATAAATAATGCAACGTGACCCAGAGCAAAATCTGCTTTCTCCATAACAACTAATTACTCTTTTAAAAACAGATCCAGTTGCTTGGTTCGATTTTTTGAAAGCTATGGATCAAAGCATTGTTTTGTCTTTGGATTTTTGTTTTCCTTGAACAAGTTATACGTCCTCGGTGTCACTGAATTGCTGATTAAGGCAAAGTTATTCTTGGTTGGAAAATTCTAGCTAGTAAATACAATGTAGCAATGGAATTTAAATCCCGGACAAAGCAATGGCTCTATATGAGGGGTCAGCAAACTGCACACAGCCTTTGGGTCCAATCTGAGTGTCACCTGCTTTTACTAGTATCTGACACTTGGAGCAGCCACTGCCATTTGTTTCCCTGAGCCCATGTGTGATCACCCTGTGACAGAGACTGCATGGTCTATAAAGATACTTCTGTCTGGCTCTTCGTGGAGACTATTTACCATAATTATTATATAGTATATCGTAATCTTCAAGGGCTGTTAAATGCATTAGTGAAAGGTCACTGAGAAGTTTTGCAATGGCCATGTCAAGATTAATAGCACCTTAAGTCCCTCGTATCTGCTGCTGTGAGGGTACTGCATGTCCCTCCCCTGAGGTATTGTCAGAGGTTGCAACAGGACCTGATCTAATCTCATGGATGATGTAAAGAAAGGACATGGTAGAGGAGTATCACACAGAGGCAGCAAGCAGCGTTTATGGGCTGGGAGGTGGGGGCTGCTGTTTCAGTGGGAGACTCTTGTCACAATTCCCAAGACAACAGAAAAAGTCATTATGTGGGAAAATAACTTTAGATTAGCGAGTGTGAGGACTATATCAATCTCATGTAATGTGAACTTTGGGTTTTGATTTGAGTAAACAAACTATGAAAATACATATGTGAAATGGAAGATTTTTGAACACAGTATACTTGAAGACCGTACGGAGTAATTCATTTTTAAGCCTAGTAATGACAGAGCCATTATTAAAAGGGCTTTCTCAGAGCTCTGTGTGTGGACCAGCTGGGCTAGGGAGGGGCTTATGCAAGAAGCAGAAATGACCAGTGCTAAAGGTAGATAGATGATGGGTGTGTGGGCATTTTCTGTCCTATTCGCTTATACTTGGAAATTTCATACTATTAACAATTCTAACTATTGATAAGTTTGGGCATTAAAAGTAAATGGGCATACATGCAGGCAGGACACTTACATATAATAAATAGATTTAAAAAATGTAAATGCTCTTAACAACATGAAAAACATATAAAATTTCAAATCCCTTTGAGAAAGATTCTAAACTGAATTATGAACTTCTGCAGGATGGGCCTGCTCATCCATCCAATGCGTATATTGAGTAGTGACGATGACCAGAAAACTCCAGGAAACACTGCCTTCCATAGAGGAGGAGAGCGTTTCTGTAGGGTCGGGAGGCCATACTCGGACTCTGAAACTGTACTTGTCAGTGTGGGCTTGTAGTTGTTGTTCCTGACACTTTAGAGTTCTAAGTTATATAGAGATAAAGACTCATTGCTTTTCCTCTTTAGATTCTCAGATACCCAAGTCCTGGAGTGGCTCAGATCCCTTACAAAAAGCGGTGTAGCGTTTGCACACACCCTTCAGGCATCTTCTTGTTTACTTAACACATCTGTTATGTCCATTACTGAACAGGGTGTCTACGTAGCGCTTAGTCCCCATCCATTCAGCACAGTGCTTGATGCACAGCAAATCTTAGTTTTGTTTTTGGAACTTTATACAATTTAAAAAAATCCTGAGTTGGTTGACTATGGAGTGACCCCGGTTAGAGTAGGATAGCCCAAGAACCCTGAATGGATAAAGTGAGAGGATTGACCCATGTACCAACCCGTGGCCTCCCTCCATGTGCATGTACACGTGTATGTGTGCAGTGCGCGCGCGCACGCGCACAGACATGAGCACATACACATGAAAATGAGGGAAAAGTTGTAAGAGCATATAAACCATACTTGTACATACTTGTGCTTTTTGGAAATTATCTTAATTTTTCATAGTTACAGTAAGTATTTTCTTCAATGTGTCTGATATCATCATACGTTGTTACCTTGGTTTAATCACTGATAAAATCAACTGATGGGAGAAAATAAAGGCGAGGCATATTGGCCTAAATTAACTGTGGCCCCTAAGGCACTTGAGCACATTTTTTCTTAGTAAAGTCACATGCGTGTCCTAGGAAACTAAGTGGTCAGCCCATACCTGATCATATGATACCACATCACATAACCTTTAAAATTGCTTATTGCCATGAAGTAGATTTTTTTCCCTGAATACTTCAAAATCATTGTTTATGGTACTTTGTTTGTAATATTCAAACAATTTTTCCATGGTTTAAAAGAGCAAAAAAACAAAACAACAGCAAAAAAAAAAAAAAACCTTGTATGTAATTGATTGTAGCTGTTTATTGTTTTCTGAGTAGTTCCTCCAGATGCAGAGGGTGAGGAACCCATGCAGTCTGCTGAAAACATGGCAGTTGTAGCATGTGGCAGTTTCCAAGCCTGGGTTTCTCTGGGGAGCTGTTGTGAAGAAATAACAATAATAATAATAACAATAATAATAATAATAATAATGACAATTAATGAGCTTATGGGACTGCACTCAATAAACAAAGCTACAACTTTAGCCTGTGTGGGTTTCTGCAGCCTCCAGAGAGCGGAGCTGAAGGGGCGTGGTCATTTTCCATTGGAGTTGAAGGGGCGTGGTCATTTTCCATTGTGCTGTACCCTTTCTGTAGTGGCCACCTTAGCAATCCACAGTTTAGTTAAAATAAATAACGTTTTATGATTATCCTGATGTCCAGCAAATAATCTCTTCTCCTTTGGCTCCTAGGAAAACCAGAGGCTCCTTGAAAATATGTTCAAAATCAGTGATTTTTGAACCAGATGCAATATCCCAGCCCATCATTAAGGTAAAGGTGTTTTAAATGTGAGCAGAAACATTTCTAATTGTGTGTGCATGTGTACTTTCATCTTTGCTTATTTTTATAATATTCTCTAATTTTATGCAGATTCCTTTGAGGGATTGTTTAAAAATAGGAAAACATGGAGAAAATGCAGCCAATAAACACTTTGCAAAGTATGTCAATTTTCACTTTTAATTTTACTTCAATGAAAGTTTTTCATGTCTGATGACTTTTTTTCTGCATTCCAGGGCAAAATCTTCAGGTATTTCACTCATTTTCAGACAGGTAAGAAGCATCTAGTAAAAATATTTACTAAAAATGGTAGTGTGTATTTTTCCAAACTTGTGTGAAGATTTCTATGCATGAGTGTTTGTAATTTTTTATTTTTTGCATTATGAATTATTCACTTATACAGAGTTCCACTGAAAACACTTGGCAATAGCTGTTTAAATGCCTTAGAATTTAGTCATTGAGAAACTTGTTAAAAGGGTAGGATTCTCCCACTGGACCCTCCACGTTTACTGGGGTAAGAACTGCAGGATCAGTGCGGAACGTTGGAGGATTGGAAGCATAGCCCACTGCTAAAGCCGGGAAGCCAGTGCCGCCCAGGAAGGGACCCCAGGCTTACGCATGACAGCTCTCCGGTCAGGAGTGCCCTAAATATCGCCTTGTGTTCATCCCAGATGCCCACTGTTGTACTCAATTCACATTGGCATCATGTGACAATTAAAATGTGGCATCTCATTGATTAGTTTGCAGCCTTAAGAAATAAAGGGCAGAGGTCTTTCTTTGTTCTTTTGGTCTTTGACCTCACATTCTTTATGGGTCGCAGGATGTCGTCTGGGTTGCCTGGATTCCTGGAGCACTCTAGTTCTGTGCGCTGGCGAGGTCCAGAAAAACATTCTCTGATGCAGTGACACACTTGCGCTCTTGGTCCAGAGAAGAGAAACATACTCTGATGGAGTGTCACACTTGAGCTCTTAGTTCAGAGATTTGCACAGGACAACTGACTCCAGTGTCAGTTAGTGACAAATGTTATGAAGAAAATGAAAAACAGGACAGAAGTGCCCCGGGCATCCTAGGGAGTGTTTCTGTGCTCACTGGGACAGAGTGGTAGGAAAGAGAGCCACTGAGCCGTGCCAGCAAGGCGAGCGGGCAGTGATCATGAGATGTAGGAGTTGAACAAAGTGAGGGTAGGAGGGTCAGAGCAGAACGCACCCAGAGGAAGGAAGGCTGACTAGGAGCAGGCCCCTGTTGTGGCAGCCTCTGAACCATGGTAAGGCTGCAGAGTAAAGAGCAAATGAGAAAACCAGGGGAGCTAGAGGAGGAGTCAGACCTAATTTGTCTGTGTTTGCAACCTTCTGGTGAGGGTCAAGAGTGAAGCCTGAGGGTACTCTGAACCCTGGTGCTCTGCATCAGGCTGGTGAGAGCTCCTCCTTGTCTGGGTATTTATGCTAAAGACAAGACTGGCAATGTGCTGATGATTTAGTAGTTCCAGTGCATAAAGGAGAACAATCCAGAAAGACTTCCAACTCAGCTTGCGCAACAATGTCAACATTGAGCTTATAGGCTCTTTATAGGAATTCTTCATGGTAAACACTTGGTAATTTCAGTGTTGCTTTGCATTCTCAGGCCTATTTCATTAAAGAACATAATATTGTGGCACCATATAAGATAGAACGGGTGAGTAAAGCTTTTCATGTATTATTTATGCAGTGATTTTGAATAGTAAGATTTGTATGGTTCTGTTAGCATCTTTAATCAAATATGATAATACCGAGTACTTCATAGTTTATTAACAGTTATTGCAAAAGTACCCACGGGATCTTTAGCCCTTTATCCTAACTGCAAAATCTTAGAGATCATATTATATTAGAAGTGAAAGAAATAGAGAGATGGCTCAGGGGTTAAGAGCACTGGGATTTTGTGACACACGTGGCAGCTAAAAACTATTTGTAACTCCAGTTCTACAGGATCTAATGTCCTCTCTGGCCTCTGGAGGTACTGCACACACATGCTACATGGACGTGTATGCTGGCAAAATAACTGTACACACAAAATAAAAATAAACACTTTAAGAAAGGAAGGAAGAAACTGAAGTCAGAGTATACAAATTTATAAGCATATTTACTGTGTATCACTGAGATCTTTTTGCCTAACATTACTGAAAATATATTTTTAAGGTTATTCAAGAAATACTTAGTTTATCAAATACCTCATATTTGATAACAAACCTAAGGTCTTAATTTGGTGGAAGTTACAAGGATTTATCAAGGAAGTGTAGGCATATCTTTGAACTGGCCTATGTTGTTAGCCTTCATGCTGAAGCAATTGTGTAGAGAAGGTGTCACTCCTACTAAAGGAGTTTTTATAGGGCTAAGGGGTGGAGCTAGCTCCTAATAAGCACACTTCTGTAAACGAGAAAGGCCACACTGTCTGCAAACCCAGGCTGAGTCAGCTCCCGATGCAGGCCAGCCTGCAGTATCTTATCCAGCAGCTTGTGAAACTCACACTGCTTAAGAGTTTTGTAGATGAGAAGAGTTGCATGTGCAGATGACCCGGGAGTTTGGCCACTCGTGTGAATGTCCCTTCCTCCCTGATAAATGCATCTTGCCTTGTGACTTTTCTCTTGTTGTGACATGGCCTCTACACTCTGGCAAAAGCCCCCTTCTCTCAGGATGAGGGCACTCTTGGGTTCCTTTCCTCCAGTAGCTCTGCTAAGACCATCTAAAGTACAGACCTGTATCTCAAGTGCCAGGCACGTAGACATTGATGCATGTGAGGGTTCTCTGAGGGCGTAGACCATCAGGATGTTACATTTGTGTGCATGTGTGTTTGCACGTGCGCACAAGCACACCTGCGTGTGCATAGTGCACGGGGAGATTGAGACAGAGAGTGTTATAAGGAATTTATTAAAGGAACCAATGTGGTAAGACATCAGCCTCTGAAGATCCCACAAAGTAAGATGAGTCTGTCTGAAGAGAAGGGAAGCCCGGCGTTCCAGCAGGAAGAGAGTCACAAAGGCTGACTTTTTGTCTGTAGTCTTTTGTTCTCTTTGGGCCTTGACAGACAAGGCTCACTTACATAAAAGAGGTCAGTCTGTCTTAGTCTAATGATTTGGTTTTAATTCCACTCTGATACTCCCTTATGGACTCACAGGAACTATGCTTATTGGTATATACTGGCGTTTTGTGGCCCAATCAAGTTGACATGTAATACCAGCCATCGTGTACATGTTCTCCTGCCCTTGGGTCACCTCAGTGTATGGAGCGAATATTGAAGGAGCTGAGGGAGAGTAGCTATCAACACAGTGACAGTGAAAGATTTCTACCCCACTCAACAATGAGCAGAGCACTCAGAAGGAACACCCGCCAGGAGCCAACAGTGCTGGCCAGGAAGACTCATGGACATAGCACAGAACATTCCAGACATAGTGACACACATCACACTTTAGGTCAAAAATCAAGCCTTAGCAAAGGTAAGGTTGAAATCCCTGCCCCACCACACTGAGGTGAAAACAGAGTGGAAAGCCACAGACAGAGCCGCTAGACTGCATGTTCTCCAGCCATCAATTAAGAGAAAAGAGAGTTGCAAACATTGCAGGACAAATGGGACAAAAACAGAATGCCAGGCTATGGGAGCAAAGCACCGTTAGGAGGAAAGAAAACAAGCCAACCACGTGACACACGAAGACAGACTCAACATAAAACTAACCCCACCTCTCAGGGAATGAGAACAGGAAGTCCAGGCTGAGTACAGGTACGCGCAAGGCACTGAGTGACAAAACAGCCGTGGGCCTTTTACTCGCTCGCTCGCCCTCTCTCAGTTCTGGGGACACGGGCAGAAACATGGCAGTTGCTCTTAAAGCAGCAGGCTGACATGCTGCCGCTTCTATCCTCACCAGGGAAAGATGGAGTATGTCTTTGAACTGGAGGTTTCTGGGAAGGTGGAAGATGTTGTGGAGACATTGCTACAGGTAAGCCAGCCAGACAGTCTCACACCCACAGGACACAGCAGAGTGAGAGGGAAGCAGGGCCCCACATCGCTAGCTCAGGCTGACCACCCCCGCCTCTCCCTCCCCGGCCTCCCCGGAACCGGGATTACAGGCGTGCACCACCACATCTGCTCAGAAACCATCTTTTAAATCTCGTATTTCATCTTACCCAAATAACTTTCACGCCTGTAAATATGCTGATTTATTTGAATATGGAAACTTAAGTAGGAAAAGCCACAGACATCGGAAGTGATCTCCACTATTACTAAGTGGCGGACTAATCAGTGTTTTCCCATTGCCTCTGAAGAAATACCTGATGTTACCTGGCTGGAAACTAATTGTGTGTATTTATCACATCGTAGTTGCACAGGGCATCCTGTCTTGATAAACTTGGTGACCAAACGGCCATGGTAAGTGTTCTGGACAACTGCTGCCTGACTAGGAGTTAACTTCCAATCAGCGAATTGGTACTAATGGCCATATTTTTAAATGATTCTTCTCGTAGATCACAGCTATCTTGCAGTCACGATTGGCTAGGACATCATTTGACAAAAACAGGTAGGATTTCAAGATTTTGTTTTCTGACCATAATGCAGTGAAGGGTTCCATCTGCGGGCCTCTTTCAGCATGCTCAACACTAATGTGGGCTGGATGTGGGGAGCTCTGTCTAACACATATGAGGCTTTAGTTCTGGCTCCAGCACAGCTTACATCGTCTTATTCCAAACATGCTTATCTTAGGGAATGGGTCAGTCTAACAATAATAACTCACAAAGCTTCCTCCGCCCATCTCCTTCCTGATGTCTGCGGCTTAGGAAGTCTGTGCATCCCACCACTGCCATCTCTCTGGCTTGCCTTCCCCACTGGGATCACCCCAGCCACCATAGCAACCCTGAGTCCATCTTCTCAATGCTAGTCTCCTTCCCCAGTACCTCCCCTCCCCCGACCTGATGCCCTACTGACCTGTATCCTGTGAAAAGAACACGTGCATCTCTTGGCTGCTGGAAGTTACAGTGCTTTCCTCACTGCTCAGTGCTCTGGGTGGCTGTTGGCACTCATGAGTTCTAGGCTCTGGCTACTTGCAAATACAGCAAGGACCTGGTGGTCACCTACCCTCTGCCTCTAAGCCTTTGCTGTGGTCTCCTCTTCCCCCATTCTCTTTCCTGTCCTCCTCCATCTTAGCCCTTGTTTTCTCATGCTTGGAACCTGTGCCTGCCTGTCTTCTGCTTCTGCTAACTGGACTTTCTGAGTTTAGCTTAGCTGTCAGTTCTTCAAGAGAGTCTTTCTTTGACCTTTCAGATTGCACTGAGTACTTTCCTGTCATTCCCCACAGGGACCAAGAGTGTATACTTACTGTCCTAATGGTTTGCCCATTGATCCTTGGCTTCATTAAGCCTTGGCTTCATTACAGTTTCCGAAAATAATGATGCTATTTTTATTATCCTAGCTTCTTGGTTATTTCTTGCCTTAGATGTGGACTATTAAGAAAATCAAAAAGTACTTCACTTTGAAAGTTTTAATGTATTTATCCAGAACCTGAAATGTTATACTGAGGGAGTTAGGGAGGTTTCTTTGCAGTGTGAAATGAAATATTCTAATCATGCTCACTGTTTCTAAAAAAATGAAAACAAACTTTTGAGCATAAGCTTTCACCATATTTTGAAGATGTGCCTCTTACTGAAGAAATGGGACTATATTTTCCCTACTTGTTACGAGCATGTTTTCCCCACCGCTGCAGCCACCGCTGGTCTGGTCCCGCTGTCATGCCAGCCCCAAATAACATGCTGAGACTCTGTATTTGATACAAGCTGTTGGCCACTTATATCATTGTTTATAGGCTAGCTCTGTCTTACTGATTAACCCATTTCTACTATTCTAAGTATTTCCACGTGGCTCATCTTACTGGAGAGGGGCGGCCCTGCATCTTGCTTCCTCTAGGCTCTACATGCTGACTCCTCCTAACTACTTCCTCTTTCCTCCTCCTAGTCTCCTAGCCCCGTCTATCTTGTTTCCTATTGGCCACAGTGCTTTATTTATTAACCAGTATGAGAAACATATTTACAGAATAACATCTCCCATCATCTCCTCTTTTCTGTCTAAAATAAAGAGATAACAAAATATATCATACAACAGTTATCAAATAAGAATCACAGTTAACAATATTTAGTTCATTAACATTTTGTAAGACTTAAACAAAATATCATCATCCTATCTTTGTGAGCCTAAAGTCCTATATGTAACTTATCTTTAATCCTAACTAAGGAAAACTAACCAAAACTACCTGTCTTCAACTCCTTCAAAGACCACAGAAGGATAATATATAAACTCTAAAAATGACAGAGACAACTCATTGCCTGGTCAGTCACCCGAAGTTCTTCTGTAATGTTCCATCTTCAGCCCATAGGCCATAGAGTGTCTGGCAAACTCCTCAGTAAAGCGGGTAACTTTAAACTGTCCATCTGTATTGGCAGTTTGTCAGTCACTTTTCTCTGTGTCCTGTAGACTGTCTGGCTGTCTGGCAGCCTCTTCTATGAAGCAGGAATCCTGTAGCAATGTCCATCTTGAATCAGCAGACACCTTTTTGTGGGTCCTGCATGTCCAGTTTCTACAACATAAAGTCAAACAGTCTAGACAAAAGCACTACCTTGCTCAAATGGCTAGTCTTGCCATATTGAAAGCAACTTCATAACGAGTTTCTTCAATGTCCATCTTCCTTTCTGACGCAGGTTGTGTTACCAGGAGCAGTTGTTCCTCACTGTCAAGAAAAACCCTAAACCATTTTAAATGCCATATTCTGTAGGTCTTTGAAAGGTTTGAAGAATGTCTATCCATCTCAAATACATCTCTGCATATCTAGAAATCCTAACTAACTTAACTCTAAGTTTTGACTATCATAGGTAACTCTCTAATCTGTATTAAATTATACATTACATTTTCCAATGAGCTATATAAACATAATACCTAAACAAGAGGAGAAATATACATATCACAAAATTGAATCAATTTTAAATTTGAACCAATAAATGAAAATCCATTCCAAAACAAAGCATTCATATCTATACCATATCTATTCCCTTTTTACCTTTTAAAAGATTGTTTGTGGTCATTAACCATTTATAACCAAGCCCATTTAAATGAAAACAAACATTTATAAACAATATTTGGGAATTTGGGTGTTGTTCTTTCCAAGCTACTTCCTGCTGGTAGGGGGCGCTGTCATGGGGGATCCTCAGAAGATGCAGAAATCCTGGCTGTAGTCTGCAAGGCTTTGCCTCAACTGCTTTGAATGTTGGATCACCTGGGGCGCAGTTTCAGGGGGGGTCTGGCTTGATCAAACCACATTAGTCTGGAAGGAATCCACAGCTTTTCATTTTCTGTGGAAACAAAAGTAGAAATCCTTTTTCCCAGTAACTTGTCCTTAGACTTAAATTTTGGAGTTAAAGCATTTTTAAAATGTATAAATTGAATTAATCCAGCAGCATTTCTTTTATCAGTAGTTGTTATTTTCTCAGCAGTCAAACAGAACAGCATACAATATCCAAAGATTCTCTGTGCTTTCCATATTTACGTGGCTTATTTATTAATGTATTTCTTTTTACTTATTTTTACATATTTTGAGACAGGGTATCTCTGTGTAACTTTTATCTGTCCTGAGATTCACTGCATATACCAGGATTCCTTTGAAATCACAGAGATCTGTTTGCCTCTGCCTCCTGAGTGCTGGGATTAATGGCGTGCGCCACCACATCCAGCCACTCTATTTCCTTCTTTCTTTTTTAAACCAATATATCCTGTTTCTTTTTCTCTCCCAAGCCAGCGTATTTTTAAAAACACAGTGCAAACCTTCATTGCAGCTCTCGTACACACCAATGAATTGTTAACAGAGATCTTTAAAAGCAAGGCAGTTTTTTGCCGCTTATGCTAATTTTGGAAACCTCCCTTAAAGGAGCCGCACAAATCTCTGTCTACAGCAAAACAAATCCAACCGAGAAAATGCTGCTACCAAGAAGTCTTGCTAGTCTCTGTTCCTTTGTTTCTAAAATCCCTTTTTAAGCTTTTATCTAGTTTTAAATGAAAGTTCTCAAGGTTTTTCCCGCCGGCTGCCTGACAGTGCTTCACTTTGAAAGTTTTAATGTATTTATCCAGAACCTGAAATGTTATACTGAGGGAGTTAGGGAGGTTTCTTTGCAGTGTGAAATGAAATATTCTAATCATGCTCACTGTTTCTAAAAAAATGAAAGCAAACTTTCGAGCATAAGCTTTCATCATATTTTGAAGATGTGCCTCTTACTGAAGAAATGGGACTATATTTTCCGTACTTTTTATATTGAAAGGGTTCGAGCTCTGTCAAGTTGAAAGAATAATATAATGAACACAGATATCCTATGACTTACTAGGTACTTGTTACTGTCCTTCCATTTTGCATTGGATATTGGTGTATTCATGTCACTGCTCTGATGTATGTGTTTGTTATATTCAAGATTGTTTTTCTTGTCATTATCCTCTCAGTAGACAATAAGGCGGCTTTTGTGTAGCACTTGGAGGGCATTAGCTATTCTAAGTCATCAGCCTGCCAAGTTCAACCTGCCAAGAAGGTGGCTGTAACTTATGTGAATACTGTGTCCTTCTAGATAAGGAATTTAGGTGACTGCAGATTTGGGTGTATGCATGTTTGTATGTGTGCATTCATGGACACATATCTATATAGTATATGTATGTGTTTGTGTGCTGAGTATAATGTTTCAAATTGTTTGATAATAAGTTGCAGGACATCATGGCAGTGTCCCATCGGTATTAGTGTGTATGTGTTAAGGGGAAGTTCTTACAGTCCTTGGTATCCAATTAGCCCCAGTGTTTTCTAACCATAACTCCAAAATTCATATTCACCCAGTTTTTTTTAAATTCCTTATTTTAGAATGGTTTTAAGTTTGTAAGATGAAGGAGTCTGTGGAACTCTCTTCATGTTTCACTGGGCTCTCCCCAGTATGCCGTATGTGCTGTGTGGATGCTGCTGTCTTTTCTTGACCACATTTCTAGGTGTTTGCTTGATGCCACTGAAATTTTCTTTCCTAAGTATTTGTTACTGGTATACAAATATAGTAACTCCTTCTTTTATATATTGGCCGTGTACGTTGCCTGCCACTTTTAAATGCATGCATGTGAGTCCTAGATGGGATTTTAGCAGAATCTATATTAGTTTCACGTTTGCAATCATTTCTGGACAAGGGCAGTTTCACAGAAATCTCTTGTTTATTTTCCACTTGCCATCCCATTGCATGGTTTTCTTAATATCTTGGGGTCAGAAGCCCTGCCTTATTCTTGAGGGAAGATGGTTTAGTGTTTGACATTAAGGAATAATGCTGGCTGTCGGTTTTTCATTCATTGCCACAGTGAGGAAGCTTATTTTTATTTCCGTTTGCTGAATGTTATTTTCAGTAAAAAGAACAGAATTTTGTTAATTTTTTTCTGTACTTATGGACATCACTTTTCTCATTTTTTGTTAATATTATACATTACATTGATTTTTTTAAGTGTTAAATGAACTTTGTAATCTTGTAAAAATATTTAAGATCGTGGTGTGTGACCTTCTCCATTGCCTTGCAGGCATTATATACATGCAGGACATTGCTCTGTCATTCTGTCATAGTTGTTTTGGTGCAAGGCTCTGTTGGCCTCGTAGAATGGATTTGGATGCACCTGTCATCCTGTGTTTGCAAGACACATGAGGCATGGTGGTATTCTTTGTTTTTTTGAGGCAGGGTTTCTCTGTGGATTTTGGAGCCTGTCCTGGAACTACCTCTGTAGACCAGTCTGGCCTCAAACTCATAGAGATCTGCCTGCCTCTGCCTCCCGTGTGATGGGATTAAAGGTGAGCACCACCAATGCCCAGCTTTTTTTGGGGGGGGGTATTCTTTTCTTACATTTATTTGTATAATTTACAGATAAAACTGATAAATATGAAGTGGTTTTAGGGGTTGTACTTGATGTAGTTTATTACCATCACCATTATTGTTATTATTATTGTTGTTGTTGTTATTATTATTGCCATCATTATCATCACTGTTATTTTGAGAGAGGGTCTTGCTCTATGGCTCAAACTGGCCTTGAACTTGAAGTCATTTTGCTTGAGTCTCGTTGGCATTGTGAAAAAAAAAATATGGACCACCACACTGCTTTTGTCTTACTTCTTTATGTTTGCTTTTGTAATGTGTGTGCATGTTTTGCCTGCTTGTGTACCATGTGCATTTCTGGTACCTGTGGAACCCAGGAGAGGGTTTTGGTTTCCCTGAAACTGGAGTTACAGATGATTGTGAGCTACTGTGTGGGTGCTAGGAATCAAACCCCAGGTGAAGAGCAGCAAGTGCTCTTAACCACAGGCCCATCTCTTCAGCCCTGGCCTGATTTATGTTTTTAAATTAGATACAGTACTATAATTTGCAAGCGGCTTTTTGTATCTATTTTGGTAAATTGTATATTTCTTTTTGTATCTATTTTGGTAAATTGTATATTTCAAAAATGTGTCTATTTTATCTGCCTTAACAGGCATGTATTTCTTAACGTCCTTTAACGTTGAAAACCTTTATTTATGTAGTTGGGAGTGGGCCGCAGGTGTGTGCATGCCCTGAGGCGTGTGTGGAGGTCAGAGGACAACTCTGACAAGTCAGTTCTCTCCCGCCAGCCACCGAGTGGCTCCCAGAAGTTTCAATGCCAGCAGACTGCCTAGTCTCCCGTATACATGCCTTCTGTTGATGCTTTTGGTTTTCCATTTTCCCTCATCGGTGTTGTGGAGGGATTACCAATTTTATTCACCACCAGTAATGCCCTTGTCTTTGTTATTTTTTTATTTGAAGCTGATAGCCACTTGTGTGATTTCTTCAGCTCACAGAGAGCAGAGGAAGTTTCGTTTCGGTGCAGAGAGCACGGATGCAGTAGCAGACTTTTCTTTTGCTTCTAACTCTGGCCTCCCTCCACTGTGGGCTCCAGCCCAGGTTTCTTTGCCGTTCATTTTGTAATTGACTTCTGCCCTTTTTTTTTTTTTTAACCTATAGGTGATTAGAAATAACATTGCTTACTTTTCACACAGTTGGGGACTTTATAGTTATCTTACTGTTGCTGATTATTAATGTTATTTGATCTGAAAGTATGTTCTGTGTGCCATTGTTTGAATTTGTCTCTCTCATAGCCCAATACATGGTCGATACTGGTGAACATTTCCTGTTTCCAGTAGCTCTAGAATCTGGTGTCTGTAATAGCGGTTATTTCCGGTGTATATACCACGTGGCTGCTTTGCCGACTTGCTCATCATTTGCTGGAGAGAGGTGGTAAAGCTGCAGTAATGATTATGGAATGCCTTCCCTTTCTCTGAAGCTGTCCTGGCATTCAGACGTCATTGCTCCTATGTGGCCACCCTCCTCTTGCCACTGGCCTGTTGGTCTCTTCCTCCTTGCAGTCAATGAAATGTCTGCACCCTTGGGTGTCTGATTGGTTCTAAGAACCCATGGGGATTGTTCAACTTACGAGTTGATTGTGATCATTAGGTGAGAGCCTTGGGGGTCTCTTCCAGTTTTTCTGTTTTCACTTAGAGAAAAGCTTGTTCCAGTGTCATGTCCTGTATCTCTTTCTTTCTTTACTTGTCTTTGGTGCCAGGATTGAACCAGGGCTCCTGCGTGATGAGCACACACTCTATTGCTGAGCTGCACTCCCAGGCCCATGGGATTTGCTTTTAATCCAGATTTTTAACCAAGTAATTTAATTGGCCTAAAATATTGACAATTTCATTGTTTCTGCACTAATTTTTGAATTAACAAATCAGATGGAGTTTATTCTTAGTTAAACATTTTAAGAGTGGAAAAGGCATCTTTGAGTGATTTTATGTATAGAAATCAAGCTGGACTTTAAGTAATTGGAATCATGTTTTCAAAACCTGAATGAGTAAATGTGCTAAGGATATAGTCTTGCTCTGTGGCCCAGGCTACTCTGAAACCCAGGTTGCTCCTGCCTCAGTCTCCCTCATGCTGGGATAACAGCGGGTGTGTATCTGCATTGTACAAGTAGCTCTTAATGATGAAAAGGTAGGGTATTGCACGGATGTAGGAATAGCTTCAGGACTGTTTATTTTGGGAGAGGTTTTGTTTCTGTGATATGTAATCTCTTATGTTATTAAAAATTCGGGTTTCCATTATACCATCTAAAAGAATGTCAACCTATTTGAGCAGACAACTTACATGTCTACCTTTTTCATATTAATTTTAGTGTTTAGACAGCAGACAAATTTACAGTGTGGTTAAACCTAGAGAGTAGATAAGCTTCTGACTTTTGCTACAAAACATCTTTGCAGGTTCCAAAATGTTTCTGAAAAGCTGCATATGGAGTGCAAAGCAGAGATGGTAACACCTCTGGTGACAAACCCAGGACATGTGTGCATTACAGACACCAACCTGTATTTCCAGCCTCTCAATGGACACCCAGTAAGTAGATCACACTGCATGCATAGGTCACTGGCCACATGTGTAGGTCACAGGGCATGTACCAGAGCTTGCTTCTGTCTTTCAGCCCGACTTTCTAGGACCTGACCTCAGAGTTACTGTCCTGAGTGACTTGAGTTACTTCCCCTCACTTTTTGGGGGAAGCTCAAATGACAGCCCGTGGTAGCAGTGTGGCTTCCTAATGCCCTGTGGGGTTGGGTACACTCTTATCTGAATGCAGCCTCCTCTGATCCCCGTTCAGCCATCCTGAAGGACCTTCTTTATGAAATTCCACCCCTCCTGATGTGGTCGCATCAAGGGAGATTTATCCTTCTTCTAGGAAGACACCAAGAAAGTGCTGTAAATGCACTTGCCTGTGTGTAAGCATGGGCAGCCCTGCTTGTTTCTCCTTCATTACAGAGCTTTCTCTGAGTGTGAGCTTCTCTCACAGCCGATGTGGCGTTGTATAGAGATGCTACAGTCTGGCTCTGTGGGAGGCATAGTCTAGGACTCCTCCCATGGTCTAGGACTCCTCCCATGGTCTAGGACTCCTCCCATCATCTTCTCTTTGGAAAAAGACAAACGTTAGACTTAAAATTATGCCAGGCAGTACACAAACTCATCTCTACACTGACTTGTGAAGATGTGTTGCTCACCCAGAGCTTGTCCTGTTTGGAATGGGCCGAGAAAGGAGCAGTAGTCCTGTCCCTCCGGCCACACCGTTGGGCCGTTTTGGCAGGGCACTTTAACGGACAGGGAGTGTTTCCTGTGAAAGAGGAGTATGCCCTGGACATTCTCCAGGCTGGACCTTGGCACTAAATTGGTCACACGCGGTGTTGTAGCGATTTTGTCCACTAGGTGGTGGCATATATGGTCAAACCCTTCATGACATGGCACATGGCATAGTGTTCTCTGCTGCTGGCAGCATCGCTTGAGGGGACACAGTGAGCGCGTATTTCTTCCCTGGCCAGGCTTCTTGGACTGCATTAGGGCCTTTAAGGCCTTTCTGACTGTTGAAGAAACTGGCTTTTCTGTCACCTGAGAAGCTTTGCACATGAAATTTTCTACTGTCGATTCTCTCTTACTGTTCTTTTCAAATTCCAGAGAATCGAAAACATAAACCTTTAAAAAAGAAAGACTTGCCTTACATTGTAATTTATGAGATTCAAAACTATAATAAAGGAAATTAAAAACATAATTCTTTGGTTATTAGGACAAAGCAAACACCAGATCGAAGCTTGGGGCTGAGGGATAGTTTAGCAGTTAAGAGCATGTGCTGCCCAGTCATCAGTACCAGAGCTAGAATCCTAGCCCCCGTAGAGCCCACAGTATCCCACACATACCTGTAGCCTCAGCTCTGAGCCAGGTGGAGATTGTTGGGAGAGACCCTGCCCCAAAATGGATGAAGAATGGTAGCAGAGGGTACCTGATAACTTCTCCTGGTTTACCCATGAGTACACGGATACATGTAACCCCTCACACACAGGAGCATGCATACACACACACAAACACACACACACACACACACACGTACATGTAGTCCCTCACACACAGGTACATGCATATACTCACAAAGATTCATGTAACCCATCATACATAGGTACATGCACACACACACACACACACACAAATAAATGAATAAATGTTTTAAAGCAGCAAACTTCTTGAATCGTTATTTATACTCCTTCTTGAGTGCTCCACACCGCACAGCCATCCTTATAGTAGCCTGAAAGATGAGGGTACCATTATCATCTGAGTCTACTGAGGATTAGGAGATGTGTCAGAGTAATCTGTGAAACCAGGTACCATTTTTCCCAAGATCTCTCCTAGGTGTCAGCTGCAGCACCCTGGGAAGGCAAGGATGTGTGGCTCATTCCCTCCCTGCTGTAAGATACAAAAGCAAACTTCTACTTGTGTTAGAATGATGACTCTTGACACTGCCTTTGTACTTTTTAAAGAAACCCGTGGTCCAGATAACACTCCAAGATGTCCGGCGCATTTACAAAAGGAGGCACGGCCTCATGCCTTTGGTGAGTGCAGTGCCCTGTGGGTGATCGCCAGACCTGCAGTGCGGAAAGCCAGGGTGTGCTGTATGTGACCATGTGGAGCGAGACATTGACAGAAGGATGACTGCTCTGGAAGGAAGAGGTTGTGTTGCAGAAATATATTTTGTTCAAAGAGCAAAAGAGGCTAGAGAGTCCTTGAGTTTACTTCTGAATTTTCGGAACTTCTGGGCTAAGGCCAGAACGGTTCTTGCAGAGCAGTCCAGAGCCCTCCTGCCACATGCTCACTCCAGCCGGGTCTCAGAGAACACTGGGCAGATCCTTAAAAGTAATTCTTTACTACAGCGGAAGAGAACAGTAATACGGCACGGCGGTTAATTTAGCCTCCGCGCTTAGAGAGAAACGGAGAAGATAACCATTAGAGCATAGGGTTGTTTCTTCCTACCACTTCCTCGCTGTGCAAACAGCACTCTCTACATTTATCTCACATTTGCACTTTAGAAAGTAGTCACTATTGAGTAGACAGTTCCATGGTGTTTCGAACTGATGTCAATATAAATTGTTTTCTTTTGCAGGCTATAAGTAACTTTTTTTTGCACTTTTAATTTGTAAAATCCAAGCACTTTTCTATCTGTTTTATACCCATTTCTTAGATAGTAGAAAATTACAGAAAACAGATACTATTAAACAATGTTGTACTATCAGTATCGGAGAGCAGTCAGTAAAAGTGAAGAAATTAGCATTGCTTAGCATCTCACGTTTCCACCACAGCCTGTACATTACAGATAAAGCAATTGTGCGCCCAGGAGTTAACTTCTTAGTGATAATCAAAGGCCCGAACTTGAGCCCAGGACCCACCTGGGCCCTCCTGGTTGTCTTCTCCCATATTGCTTTGCCAGCACAATGCCCACGAAGCTGACAGCTTTCTTTTCTCTTGAGACTTGGCCTTACTGCAGCCCAGGTGGCTCCCAGCTCAAGATTTCCTGCCTCTGCCTCCCTAGTGCTAAGAAAACAGACATTCGCCTCATAGTTTCCTTTAAAATAACCATAATTAAATGGGCTGTTTGGTTATTAGTTAGTTGTGTTTCATAGTTATTCAATTTGTACAAGAAAACTAAACATCTGCAGGGAGGAAATGTGGGCTCATTGACAATCTAATTTTAAATTTCAGAACAGCAAGCTATCATCATTAGCAATATTTGGTACTAAAAAGCATTACATTGTTTGCCAGATGTACATCTCTTGTTCTCAAGATGTTTGTGAGAAAACATATATGAATATAGGAACATATATCCTTAGTCAAGTCATAAATGTAAGCAAGGTCTAAAGTTCAAGCATATAAACGCTTGGCTGACTTTTATGTGTGTACTTCTGTGATTTCAGGATGGGCATGGAGCTATGTGTGTTGTTCTTTCTGAATTTTTAGGGCTTGGAAGTGTTTTGCACAGAAGATGACCTGTGTTCCGACATATACCTAAAGTTCTATGAGCCTCAAGACAGAGATGACCTCTATTTCTATATCGCCACGTACCTAGGTTTGCTGACCTCACTTCATTATCTGTGCATGTGGAAGTAGCCAGGATGGCAAAGAAGAGAGGAAATGATGCTTTGCCATAGTTTTACTTTTTCATTCTGATAGCATATCCTAGAGACTAGGAAAATGTGAATTCATTTTGGTAATAGCTCATTTGTGTGTTTTGAAAAGTCCTGATGAATATGTTTAAATGCTTCTCTATTTTAATGACCTCCAGCTTGAGTGGTTTGCAAAGAGTCTACCCGAGAGTTTTGTCATGTCATGATTTAATTTGTGAACCCAAAATTGAGGTTTTTGTTTTTTTTTTTAAGGAGGGAGAATGTGTTTGTGATCATTAGTTGAGGTGTTCATCACAGAGCCAGGACACTGTGGAAGGAGCAGGTGAACCCTCTGTGCTCAGCTCCCCTGGAATAGAATCTACTGTCCTTAGAAATGATTTCTCAGCCCTCATGGAAAATCGGAAGCTCTCCACCTTTATCAAAAAAGTTTCCTACATCTTCATCAGTCTTATTAAGCTATATGACTAGACTGAATTCCTAATTTACATGAATGTCATATCACTAAAGAGGAATGAGTTTTAAGTGGAAGTTGGCATTTTATTAATGTATTCTAATTGGTTTCTCTCTAATGTACAGTGAGGTCATTTCTGGATGTGTGGTGAGGGATATCTTTCCTGGAACTGAAATTTCCCTTTAGGAAAGGCTTTTATTTCAGGAGGAATCTATTTTATCTCATAGTAGCCTCTACTTATTTTTCCCCTCACTGAGCCCTTTACATGTGGATGAGCAGAGACTTATTATAAGCTTGTTTTTGTCTTCAGAGCCCCACAATAGAAAACTCACCATCTTAGGGTGAATGCTTAAGTTGCAGTCAAAGCTACTCCCTCTTTCTACCTGCTCTCCAGCCGCCATGCTATCTGAGCTCATTTCTAAGTTTGCTCAAGCTTTTCCAGAGGATTCCAAGAGCTTTAAAAAAAAAAAAAAAAATCATTTTTTGAAGCCTTTCCTGGTAGCTAACTAGAAACTTGATAAGAAGTAAATAAGAATACATATAGAATGAAACAACATATGGGTCACGATGCTTGGTACATCCAGTGAAGAGCTCTAGGTTCAGAAAACCAATTTATTTGTAGGACAGTTGAGTCATTCTGACCTTTTATAAAATGGTGGTTCTCACTGAGAGGCCCTTTTCCCTGGGAGAACCTTCCTCTTTGTTCTGCTTTAACAATTAGACCTGCAAAAATCTCCCTTTTTCTTTGGCAGTTCTGTGTTTTTCAAGGTCACTGATAATATGTTGCTATTGACAAACTGGCAGTAGCCCACGTCTTGAGAACCTAAAAAATCATTAAGCCAAATACGGTTTTGTTCTGATTTCATAAAAAGTGAGGGGAGGGTGCACAAGTGGCCATGGTTTCTAAAAATCCATCAAAGCGGAGCACACTGCTAGAACTCTGTGTTAGCCATTGGGTAACTGTCATCTGTTGCCACGTGATACCTGTATGCTCGCTCCATGGTCTTATATTTGTTCAAGTTAGGTAGCACTTGGGAGTGGTTTGATAGTAGGGCAATATATTTAATAACTGCTTATCCTGGGTCTTTGTGAGGACGAATCAACAGCCACTTTGGAAACACTGAGGCAGCTAGCTAGCTCTGTCACAGTAAGTAGGAGCTAGCCAGTCATCTGTGAAGGACTGTGACCACTCCCACCCTCTCCCCCAGAGCACCATGTTGCGGAGCACACTGCAGAGAGTTACACGCTGCAGTGGCAACGAGGCCACCTCTCCAACTACCAGTACCTGCTCCACCTCAACAACCTGGCCGACCGCAGCTGCAATGACCTCTCCCAGTACCCCGTGTTTCCGTGGATAATAAATGACTACTCCAGCCCGGAATTAGGTGAGCGCTGCCGAGCGTGGGTTCCCGTGAGAAAAAGGGAGGATGCGTTTTATATCACATCGGATTACAGAAACAAATTAGAACTCATTGCAGTTTTTTCACTAAAGATTGCCAATTTCCATTTCAAAATACTGGACAGATGTCATATAAACAGTGTTCTATGTGTATTTACCACTTCTCGAAGGTTATACATAGGAAATGCGTGCATAGTTTTAATTCATTCTTGCCATTGTTGTGTGTAAGTGCCAAGTTTTGAAATATTTAAATTTGTCACTGAAAATTTCATTGTTTATTATTTTAAATTCACACTGGAATTTTGAATACCAAAGGGGGGGTGGAAATCAGCCATCCACTAATCACAGGAGGAAATGGAAGTGATCCACAGTCAGATTATGAGAGGTAACAGTATTCCTCAGGCTGTTGTGTTGTTACTGTGACAAAACACCTGAGAAAACCAAATTGTAGGGGGAAGGATTGATTTTAGCACATCGTTTCAAAGGGTTCAGTGCATCATGGCAAGGACATTGAGCATGGTAGCTAGGAAGCAGGGAAGAACAGAGCAAAGGGCTAGGACAAGCTATGGCCTGGAAGACATACCCTAGTGGCCTTCCTCCTCCAAAGGCCCTGCCTCCTCTCTTCACTCCTTTTAATACTGACATCACATTATGAATCAACTAAAGGATTAATCCATTCATTAGGTAAGAGCCCTCCTTATCTAATTGTTTCAGAGAATGCCAGTGTAGACACACCCAGAAACATCTTACTAATTTAGATTTCTCAGTCCACTCAAATTGGCATTCAAGACTATCACAACACTTTAACTCTCATGACATTGCTACTTCTTTCCTTCTCCCTTAAATGATGCTTCTAAAATTTGATAACATTGAAATTTTATATAACATTGTGAAGTGGTACATTATGATCAAATACTTCTTTTTGACAGTTCAGTGAGTTGAACCCTTTGTCATTGAAAGTGGTAATATATTGTCTAGAGATATAAGAATATATTTCTTGGGTAATTTTTCAATCTTTGATTTTTAAATTTTGCTGATATAGCTGGGTGGTGGTGGCACATGCCTTTAATCTCTGCACTATGGAGGTAGAGGCAGGTGGATCTCTGTGAGTTCGAGGCCAGCCTGGTCTACAGAGTGAGTTTCACCAGGACAGCTAAGGCTACACAGAGAAATCCTGTCTCAAAAAGCAGAAAAGAAAAAAAAAGTAATGTCACAAAAGCATATTCTGTCTAGTTCAGACATAGAAAAGTAAACCTTAGTAGAAGAATATGGATTAAAAATTTTGTCTTTGTAATTTTACTTGGATTGGGCTTCCTTGGTATTTGATTAGAAAGTACATTAAAGTGACAGTTATTTATTGCTTTGTGTTTGGGGTGGGGTTCGGGTGTGAGTGCACATGTGTCAAGGTCAGAAGACAACCTGTGGAAGCGAGTTCTCTCCCTGTGCCATGTGGGCCCCAGGGACTGACCTCAGGAAGTCAGCCTCCGTGCCAGGCATCTTTACCCACAGGCCCATGTGGCCTGCTACAGACACTCTCTTTTTTCAAACAGTCTGCATTCATGGTGTCTCATGCTACAGACGCTACTTTTAAGTGATGTAGTGTTATTTTCTCCAGCTATATAAATAACATAGGTACCTACTGCTTGTGGGTTTATCTCCGTTTTAAGACTACTCGGTAGAAATAAATGTGAACTCGGCTCATGCCACCGTTTCTATGTTTACAGATTTGTCAAATCCGGAAACCTTCCGAGATCTTAGTAAGCCAGTGGGAGCCCTAAATCAGGAACGGCTGGAGAGACTACTGGTATGTGTGTGGGGCTCGTGGCTTCGAAGAAGCCTCACGAATCATGGCCTGTGCCTGCCTGCTCAGTAACTGAAGCTCAGCCCCCATACTTAGCCCTTTCCTGCCATGACCTGCTTGTCTTCCATTTGGGAAGTAGAAGGATGACCTACTTGAATTACTTTCACCAAGATAATCTTTGATAAACTGCAAAAGAGGCACACACGATTGGTTCTGTCTTGTGGGTTGTCAGCACCAGAAGCCTAGAAATAAGCACTGTCACACATGCGCATTCTCGCTGGTCCTCTGCCGTGAGGAACAGTGAGTGGGGTCAGGATCTCTGCTAAGGGTTGACACCTTCGGTCATTTACTATCTCACAGTCAACGCGTAGCTGTTTGCTCTTTCGTTGTAGACTCGATACCAGGAAATGCCTGAGCCGAAGTTCATGTATGGGAGCCACTACTCTTCCCCGGGCTATGTGCTCTTTTACCTCGTTAGGATCGGTAAGCTTCTAGCTCCCTCCACAGTTTCACTTGCATTCTCAGACAGTTCTTCAGTCTGATTTAACCCTGTTTTTCCCCCCCTCTAGCACCAGAGTATATGCTATGTCTACAGAACGGAAGATTTGATAATGCGGATAGAATGTTCAACAGGTTTGATAAAACACCTCACCATATTGAACACTTACTGACTTTATATATGCAGTATGTTTGTTTGAATATACTAGATATAAACAAAACTGCAAAGACATGGAAAGCCTATCCAGGCCTGAAGGCATATACTTTTAACCCCAACACTCAAGAAACGGGGGCAGGTAGATCTTTGAAAGTTCCAGGCCAGCCTGGTCTTTATAGAGAATTCTAGGGTGGCCAGGGTGAGACCTTGTCTTAAAAATAAGTCATTTCTTTCACACTTTCATCATGTGTTTCTTTTTTATTATTTTTAATTTATTTTATACATACTTGTGTTTGCCTGCATAAGTGCGTGCTCTAGCTACAGAAGCCAGAAGGTGGCCTGGACTGGAGTTACTGGTAGTTGTGATCCTCCGTGTGGGTGCTGGGAATCTACCCCAGGTCCCTGAACTGTCTCTCCAGCCCTAAGAACAGATTCTTGTTTTGTTTGTTTCAGGACAGGGTTTCTCTGTGTATCTTTAGCTGTCCTAGAACTCACTCTGTGGACCAGGCTGGCCTCGAACTCAGATTCACCGCCTCTGCCTCCAGAGGTGTGTGCCACCACACCCAGCTTAAGCACAGAGCTTTACATACAGATTTTTCTCCCGCCCTGTGTAGTCTGAGCAGTTTTTTTCCTTATACTATGAAAAATGTTTTGAAATAATGAATTAAAAATGTATTGGTCACATTTTAAAATATACCTCAACTTAGTTAATTATTCTTTATTGAGACACTGTGCATGCAGGTGGTGTAGGCTGGGTGTAGTGTGCACCTCCCATAGGACGGTGTTCATGTGGTGGATGGGACGGTGTGGTGTGCATCTTCCATGGGGCAGTGTGCATGTGGTGCTGTGCGATGGCGGGCTTGCTCGACTCCCCTGTCAGTCTGGTGAAGTTCCACCAGCCCCTGGGCCACACTTGTCTTTGTGGTCAAGGGGCCTCGTGTTCATGTTAACATCCTTGTCATGAGAAAGCTGGAGCGCCAGAGCCCAGAGCAGTAGGTGTTAGTGGGAGGATTACAGACAGGAAAGCCACTGCTGCTGTCAGTAGCTAGCTCGGGCTGATCACGGACGCATCGCTCTTTTTCCTATCTAGTATTGCAGAAACCTGGAAAAACTGTTTGGATGGCGCAACGGATTTTAAAGAGGTGAGCAGTTCAGGAAGCTGGCGATCCACAGGGCTTTGGTTTCTAAATCCTTTAAAATCATGTTGCGCTCCCCCTCCCCCCCACGCTTGCAGTTGATTCCAGAATTTTATGATGAAGATGTCAGCTTTTTAGTGAATAGTCTGAAGCTGGATCTGGGAAAGAGACAAGGCGGGCAGATGGTTGAGGACGTGGAGCTTCCCGCATGGGCCTCAAGTGAGTACCTCCTGGGGCGTGGCGGTGCATGCTTGTGATCCCAGGCCGTGCACTTGTGATGTCATTCATTGTATTGTATTGCTTGTGATTTTAAAAATGCCTACTTAATTCACCTAGAATATGTCACTCCAATCAGACATACGCTGAGTCTACATTATAAAGACATCGATATATGTTTGACAGACCTAAGTGTTATAAAAATGGTTCCTGCCACTTTTTCCAAAAAAGAAATTATGTAAGATGAATGATAAAACTCATTAGAAATAAGTATGACCATAAAAGGAAAAAAGTGTATCTCTTATCTCCTGGAAGTTTTATGCACAAATGGATAGGTACAAGGAATGAAAGTATAATAGAGATGGCATAAAATTCTGATGGCATCTACCCTCATAGGTCCCCAAGACTTTCTGCAGAAGAACAAAGATGCCTTGGAAAGCAGCTATGTGTCCGAGCACCTTCACGAGTGGATCGATCTGATATTTGGCTATAAGCAGAGAGGGAGTGAGGCTGTAGGGGCCCATAACGGTACGTAACACCGGCTGATGAGGACTCACTGTGTGCTCAGAAAGCAAGCGGGCAGACAAATGAGCTGGAGACCCAGTGCTCTGCAGGCTGAAGACGGGGACGTGAGCTCAAGACCAGACTGGGCTACATGTCTACACTCTGCACACCAAGCAAAAGCCTCTATTATAGAACAGTGACTTTGGTGCCTTAAAGGCCCAAAGTTTGCTCTTAATTAAGCATGAAGAAGACGGCAGCTGCCTAGCTCTTTGGGCTTAGTGCTTATCTGCCTCAGATTTCTCTGAGTCCCTCTGTGAGTAGCCAGGGACTTGGGCTGACATCTAGAAGTGACACACATGAAACACAGTCACACCAGGGCTGTGACTCATGCATCTCTAAGGGAGAAGGTAATGTTACCAAGGAAAACACCCAGACAACAGCCCAGCACATCGACCAATTATGATTTTGTTCACCAAAAGATAATGATACAAGTTAATTTTACTGTAGTGTTTCACAAAGGAAAATGAGTTTCTTTGAATACAGTTTTGAGTTGTTTAGATTCTGGCCAGGGTATTTATAACTAAATGTATGTTTTTTTTTAAATGATGTTTACATCTCTCCTTCAGTATTTCATCCTCTGACCTACGAAGGTGGTGTAGACTTGAACAGGTATGTATGTGTCTACAAGGTATCTCTGCTTCTCTATAATATACTTCTATCTGAATTATTAATACACTTATTTGAGGAGGTATAGAAATTTTGAAATGATTTATGTCTTGCTTTCAACATTGTTAGTTGCTAAGACTCAGAAAATCAGGGCCAGAGAGATAGCTCGGCCGATAAAACCTCTTGCTGCTCTTTGAAAGGACTTGAATTAGATTCCTAGCACCCAGGTTAGGCAGCTCAGAGCTACCTGGAACTACAGCTCTGGTGAATCTAATGCCGGCTTCTGGCCACCTCAGGCACCCATACACTCAGGCATCCACCACCACCATCTGGCTGTATTAATCCCAGCACTCAGGAGGCAGAAGCAGGCAGATCTCTGAGTTCAAGGCCAGCCTGGTCTACAGAGTGAGTTCCAGGACAGCCAGGGCTACACAGAGAAATTCTGTCTCAAAAGGAAACAAAGAAAAAATATTATGTAAAGGTGTATGAAGCTCCTTGCCTGTGGTGGCTTTTTATTTGAATTTGTCTCCCAGTTGACCTATACTGTTTGAAGTCCATGCCTCAGGGACTTGAACTTGGTGGTTTATTGCATCTTTTGTGTTTCTTCCTAAAGCATTGAGGATCCTGATGAGAAAGTGGCCATGCTGACCCAAATTTTGGAATTTGGGCAGACACCAAAACAGTTGTTTGTGACACCACATCCTCGAAGGATCACCCCCAAATTTAAAAGTGTGTCCCAAGCCTCCAGCTACAGCACGTCTATGACAGACTCCCCAGGTAAGTCTCATAAAGAATAAACGTGAGGTAAGGGCCTTTGTCTTTTGTGATTACTGTGTTTCTGAAGATTCTGAAGCAGAGATGAAACACAAACTCCTGAGTTGCTAAAGATGTTTGATTGGCATCTGTAGGCGGCTTTGGGCTACTTCAGTGGCAAAGCTCCTACCTTCCTAGTATATGCATGGCCTTAGGCTCAGTCCCAAGCACCACAAAACAAACATATTTCTTCTACTCATGTTTTTGTTGAAGGTTATTTGTAATTATCAACTTTGTGAAATGGTCATTTACTGTGACCGTGAGTGTCCTGGCTCCCTCTGAGCCTGTGGTTTTGAAGTTGCCACTCCGGCCTTAGCAGCATTGTCAGACATACATTCCCGGCCATGCATGCTTCAATAGTTACCTCCTCCTCCAACCTTTTCTAGAACAGACTTCCCCTGGCCTTGTACCTGCCAAACCCACATACAGACCTTGAATTCAATTCAAACTGATTTGCTTCTTGGTTCTTATTCAATTTTCTTAATAACATGTGGCAAGTGTGTGTAGAGGATCTCTTCCATCCAGGCCACGCTGGCTGCTGAGATGCAGGGGGATGGAAGGATCCCATTTCATCAGCCATGTCACCACACTCCGCATGTCATAGAGCGTGAGGAGCCACGTGATTAAACATAGCATCTCATGTATGCTGAGCCTTTTGGGGATGCAGCAAGAGTAGCTAAGCCTGCTTTTTCCAGTATTTTACTGTGAGGGCTTGGCCTGGAGGCAGCTTAAAATACTACTTGAAGAATACAGGGTTAGGTCAGAAATGTTGTTTTCACCCCTTAGTCGCCAACCCTAACTACCACCGTACTGTTTTAACCAGGATAATTACTCCAGCTTTTCTTCATGCTCTTACTTCTGACCAGAAACCCTTTGAGAAACCCGAAGCCTTGTTTGATTTCTTGTTTTCTTTCTCCTTCTCTAAGCCAAAGTAAAGCTTCAGCATTCCTAGGCAACAGTCAGGTTTTACAGAGGGGAAGGCTGAGAAGGAAATGGCTACTCAGACGATTGTTTCCCATGAGGCCTAAGCCACTGGACACGTCTGGACTCTACAAGCACTGGGAAGCCTGGAGCTTTCAGTGGACCTTTCCATGTCTAATGTGTTCTCTGCTAACGCTGGGCTATATATAATAAATACCTTTGAAAGCATATTTTGGTGGGGGGCTTGTTTTCTTGGCTCCTTAATTTTAATAGAAAATACTGGCAAACCTGATACAGCTGCCTTTCCGTGATTGACTGACTCACTTAGCACCAGTTTCATGTAGTTTCTCCAGGGGAGGAGTCGTTTGAAGACCTGACCGAGGAAAGCAGAAGTCTGGCCTGGAATAATATCACCAAGTTGCAGCTACACGAGCAGTACAAAATCCACAAAGAGTAAGAGCACCTTGTGCTTCCTTCCAGCCTGTATAAAAGCTGGGGTCTTGATGTAGGGGTCACCTGGGAAGTGTCCATTCAGTGTTACCATCCTTGGTTTCCAGTCTGCAAAATGTTCACAGTGATTTGTGATGTGAGGCCACTGTTGGCACAAAATGGCTTGTTTTGGCCCCCACCCTCTTTCATGCTGCATTTCTGTCATAGATTGTTCTAGAACAGTGGTTCTCAGACTTCCTAATTTTGGGACTCTTCAAAAAGGTTTCTTGTTTTGTGGTGATCCCCAACCATAAAATCATTTTGTTGCTACTTCATCACTGTAATTTTGCTACTGTTAGGAAGCAAATTACTGTTAGTAATATCTGATATGTAGGATGTCTGATATGTAACCCCTGTGAAAGGGCCATTTGACCCCTGTGGTTGCAACCCATAGGCTGAGAACCGTTGTTCTAGAAAGACATTGGGCTAGCAGACAGCCTGTAGTTTTGTGCCTGTAAACTGTATATACTGCCTCTTAAATCTTAAAAAGTGGGAAATTATGGGACAAACATGTCTGCTATCAGCTTTGAACTTACTGATAGTATAGGTAAAAGTATATCTTTGAAAAAGAAAGAAAGATAGATAGAAAGAAAGAAAGAAAGAAAGAAAGAAAGAAAGAAAGAAAGAAAGAAAGAAAAAGAAAGAACTAGGCTAACAAAGTAGCTCAATGGATAAAGCTCATGTTGGGACTGGAATTTAGATCCCTAGAACCCATGTCAAAGTGACAGGAACAGTGAACATCTGTAATCTAGAACCCATGTCAAAGTGACAGGAGCAGTGAACATCTGTAATCTAGAACCCATGTCAAAGTGACAGGAGCAGTGAACATCTGTAATCTAGAACCCATGTCAAAGTGACAGGAGCAGTGAACATCTGTAATCTAGAACCCATGTCAAAGTGACAGGACCAGTAGCCATCTCTAGTCCCAGAAACTATGTAAAAGTGACAAGAACCGTGGCCATCTGTAATCCAGAACCCACATAAAAGCTGGGCAGGTACAATGGCCATGTGTAATCCCAGAACTCAGCAGACAGAGACAGAAGATCCCTGGGCAAGCTAGCTAGCCAGAGATTCAGCAGGAGACCCTGCCTCACTAAAGTATGCAGAGAGCCATCAGGGAAGCTTTGGTGCTCCACATGCACACCCACACACACAGACACATGCTTCTACAGACATGCAAATGTGAGTATATATATACACGCACACACTCACAGACACATGCTTCTACAGACATGCAAATGTGAGTATATATATACACACCCACACACACAGACACATGCTTCTACAGACATGCAAATGTGAGTATATATATACACGCACACACAGACACATGCTTCTACAGACATGCAAATGTGAGTATATATATATACACGCACACACACACAGACACATGCTTCTACAGACATGCAAATGTGAGTATATATATACACGCACACACTCACAGACACATGCTTCTACAGACATGCAAATGTGAGTATATATATACACGCACACACTCACAGACACATGCTTCTACAGACATGCAAATGTGAGTATATATATACACGCACACACTCACAGACACATGCTTCTACAGACATGCAAATGTGAGTATATATATACACGCACACACTCACAGACACATGCTTCCAGAGACATGCAAATGTGAGTATATACGCACACACACAGACACATGCTTCTACAGACATGCAAATGTGAGTATATACGCACACACTCACAGACACATGCTTCCAGAGACATGCAAATGTGAGTACACATGCATACCATACACAGGGGTAAGAAAAGAGAGGCACCATAAATAAGATAATGAAGTCAAACGGCGAGAGGAAAAAGGGATGTGCAGACTGAGTAAAAGATGGGGAGAGAGGGAAGGAGAGAAACAAACATACACATCATAAAATCTGCATAATTTCTTAAATGACACCCGTAACTTCAAGAACATTGGGTCTGTGGACGGGAGCCTTCTGTGTCCCTCTGCTGAAGACGTTCATGTACTCTGGCAGGAAAGCTAAGAGGCTGATCTAATGGGCCAGCCTGCATCATAAAGAACCTAAGCCTGAGCCCAGGCCCTGGTACAGCTCCATGGCTGTCAGCAATCCCACACAGCGGTGGCCTCATGTCCCATCGGTTATGAGTAGCTCTGGGTGTGCTAATGCTTGCTGTGTTTTAGGAGTATGACTCAAAGCAACACACAGCATCTTCAACATAGCTAGTTCTACCTTGTTTCTTTTAGAATAGCTTTTCTTCCATCAGCTTCCCAGAAAGGCACATGGAAAGAGACCATGTGGTCCAAGACAAGATGGTGAAGGTGTGGATAAACTGTGCTCGTACAAGTAACGTTTAATGGTCGAGCCTCGGATGTTCTTTAAAAGGGCAGACTAGAACTCCATGCACACACCACTGGCAGACATTAGGGACAGTGTGTTCTGAATGAAGCTAAGTATAAAGAACAATATCTTTGGGGGTGGTCAAGTAAGATGGGGCTGTGGGAGTCGCAGTTTCCACTTGTCAGAAACATATCCAGCATCCCGAGGAGCAAAGATTGGCAGTGTTTTCTAGCAGTAGAGTGTTGTTTGAGCAAGGGTGGCCATTGCCAAGCAATGACTGGTAATGGCAGGGACACACAGGGAACAGTCTGAGTCAAGAAGCTATGAAGACAAAATGAAGGGAGCTTAGTAAAAGCAAAGCACATGGCTAATGGTAATTTATAAAACTCTGACTTCAACAGGGCGGTTACAGGGATAGCAGTGTCCTGCAATGGCTCTTCCGTCTTTACCACATCACAAGGTATGTTTTCCCGCCTGAGAAGCCGTTTAGCTGCAGTCACAGTATCTGAACTTTACTGTACTGGCATGTACAGTAAGCTTATAACATGACAATGTATTCATATATTAATAATGTACCTGTGCCTTATTGATGAGACTTAGAACTGTACCTTACTGATACATTAGAATTTGACTATTCTGGTCTTAAAAAACAAAACAAAAACAAACAAACAAACAAACAAAAAAAACAGCGAAATTCATCTCTTACTGCACTTGTGTTTTCCTGTGTTATCTGTCATTAATTGAAGTGTGCTTTTGTATCAGTTCCAACAAAGCTAGTGGCTGTTTTTCATGAAGCTACTACTCATTAGTCCTAGATGAGTACAGGAGACGGTAGTTCCCGTCTGTCATGTTTAATGATGCGATGGAGAAGTTCCTCCGGGTAGATGAACCTCTGTGACCCCTTTCTGTTGCTGTGGTATGATACCTGAAGCATTCCATTCTTTTCTTCTCACATACCGCCTTGGATTCCATAAAGTGGAATCTTTCCAAAAGTCTACAAAATGATTGTGTAGGAAGAGTTATATGCCGGACCCTACACTGGACATGTCAGGAGGAAGCCATTTGAGTTTTACCGATTTCTAGCCACTGTGTTAATCTATTAAGCAACCAACAAACACTCGGATCTTTTAAACCAGTGGCTATGACTCCTTTGGGATGGAATGACCCTCTCACAGGGGTCGCATAACACATATCCTGCATGTCGGATATTTACATTATGCTTTGTAACAGTAGCAAAATTACAGTGATGGAGTAGCAACAAAATAGTGTTGTAGATAGGGGTCACCACAACATGAGGAACTGTATTAAAGGGCTGCAGCCTTAGGAAGGTTGAGAACCACTGGGCTAGTGGTTTGTAGGGTTTGTCTGGCATGGTTTATCAAATCTTCAGATCTCTGTACTCATGTGACCTTGTAAACTGAGTTTTATGTTATGACCACCAAGGCTTCAGGTCTCCCCCCAGCTTATGAATTGTGCCCCTGCTTTTTGAGTTTGCTAAGGAAAAGAATGCGTTTTTGTTAAAGTCAGCACTAGTAGTTTTGTTTTAATTTCAATTTCTAGAGTTTAGATTTTATGCTTTGTATTGCTGGTTTGTGCGCATTCTAATATTTGCCTTGAAGTTAAATTTCTTGCTCGGATGCAGTGTGACTGTTCAGTTATCGGCCCCTGGGAGATGAGCGCTAACTGCTGTCTTTAACCTGGTGACTTCCAGGGCGGGGAGCGCAACGCTGGTTTCCAGAAAAGTGTCTTAGCTGCTCTATGCTTCTGTAAAATGGTCAGACTGTCTTTAGCAGACTTGGTGATGAGACCAAGAACGGCCTAACAGGGACAAAAACAAATTGAGAGGATGTTGCAAGAGTAATGACACCCTGAACGGAGCGGTCAAGTGCTGTGTGTTCTGTCTTGTGTGTTTGCTTCCAAGTTAACGCTCCGGAAAGTCCTACTGAGGGCCCTGATCGTGAGTTTTAGGAATTCTGTTGCCACGACTAGGTTGAAATGTGAAGTTTTACTGTAGAGAAGAGTTTTATTAAAAGCCCACTCTGACAGTTACCATGTTGGATATTTAGGAAGTAGGTTACTGCATGATAGAATACCTGACCTTGGCAACATTAACTTGTGGGTCTTGGGATTTGTTTGTGGTGCTGGAGATCATATCCATGGCTGTGACCCGGGTAGTGTGTGTTCACTGAGCCTCTGCTCTGGGTTTTTAACTGTGTGTTGGTGAACAATGTATGTCAGTTCAGGAAATTAAACATTTGGGTATTTTCACCCCGCATTATCATTCTTTAGTAAGCTAGTGGATCCCCCAGCCAGTGCACACACGTGACTGGCATCTGACCTGCTGAGGGAGAAGTGTTTGACTGGCATCTGTGGCTCCATCACAGTTTCTGCAGCCCTGCTGTCTTCCAGTTTGCTATCTTTAACTCTGCCTTTCTTTCCCATTCCAGCTCTGCTCTGTCCAATCTCTTTATAAAACCGGAGTGGAGGGGGGGGGGTGAAGCTCAGGATTCTGTACCTACTTTAAGCACAAAACATTGTCCTTCCTCAGTAAAAAAAAGGAAAATAAAACTAAAAGTATTTCTCATCTATAAATAATTCAGAAAAAAATGTCACTCCAAAATACTTCTATTGCCAACATCTTTGTTTTCTTAAAATTAAAATTGGGCCTGGAGAGATGGCCCAGTTTTTAAAAATACTACTCTTTAGAGGATGTGGGTGTGGTTCCAGCACAAACATGTTAGTTTATAAATCGAGAACTCCAGTTCCAGGGAGCCCTACACCTTCTTTCTGGCCTTTGTGGGCAGCAGGCATGCGTGGGGTACACATAAACGTGGGGGGGGGGCTCATATAGACACACACCTGTAAATCTTTTTTAAAGAGATGAATTTGCTTTAATACTAAGAGTTCTGCCTCCCTCCTCTATGTCTTTCCACACTTGAGCGCAGGGCTTCCCTTGCCTGCAGGAAGGGAAATGTCAATGGTAAACCGTGTCTGTGCTGGGCTTGTATGCTTTCAGCTGACCTGTCATGAAGTTATAGTCATAGAATCTTAATGTCGGCCAGGTCTCCGATCCCTGCACACACTTAGTTTTCCATGGCGTGACCCTGATTTCTACCCTCCAAATGTAAGTAGGGCAGCTGACTTTGGCAACTTTAATGCTTTGGGAGACTTTCACCTCTGTTCTTACTCTTAGATTCCACTCTGAAGATGTTTTCTAAGGAATCCAAAATGCTACAACGAAGCGTATCATTTTCAAATATGGTAAGTTCATTTTATCAGTGTTATAGTAGAAACCTATGGACCTTGGGATGTAGTTCCACGCTTGAGTGTTTGCCTAGTAGACCCTGGCTCCTTGATGTGGAGTGGGGGAGAAAGAGAGCACGTCAGCTGTGTGGGAGCCCAAGAAGCATCAGGCTGGGTCACGGTATTCCTGACAAGTTTGAGCAGTTAGGAGAAAAGCATAACCCTGGACTTAGCAACGCTGAGCCCTGGGTAGTTATGAGGAAAGCCACCATAGAAAGAATCTAGTTTACTCATTATTGCAAGTCATTAATACCAAATCTCTTGTATTCCAGGCTTTATCGTCTTGTTTACTTTTGCCAGGAGACACCACTGTCATAAGTTCTTCATGGGATAACAACGTGTATGTGTCTGTGCCTGCTGCTATGTAATTAATTCTGCCTGCTTAGTGGCCGCCTCACATGTGGATCTGAGGGATAGGACTTCCCACTAGAGGATACATATTAGAGATGAGGACAGTATTATTGGGTTCAAATACCATTATTTTAATGTAATAATTTCTCCAATTAGAATCTGTTTTTTTTTTTTTTTTTTTTTCTAACTTTTAAACTCAGGTAGCTAAGACAGATTTGGAAGAATCTAATTTAAAATTCAAACGTTGAATATTTTTTCCTTAATAAGAACAAGCAATTTGTAATTCTAGTAATCATTAGTAGTTTAGAAATAATGTTTGTTTCTTAAATGCATGTTTAAGAATGTTAAAATTAAGCTTGGCTATTATTTTAACAGTTGTTGTTATCTTTTAGCTATTTTTATTCCATAGCATTTGGAAGACGCCAAGACACATTGATGGGACATGATGATGCTGTCAGTAAGATCTGTTGGCATAACGACAGGCTATATTCTGCCTCTTGGGACTCTACCGTAAAGGTTTGTATATACTTTTTAACTGAAAAATATTTGATCATAAAATATGGTGGGCCATTCAGCTTATTAGCAATATGTTCAGGAAGTATGTAAATGATATATAGGGATACATTATTATTATTCCATTTTCTTAAAGTTTATGTGCTGTGCATTTCCTCCAAATAGCGTTTTTATTCTTTGATAGTTTTACACCTGCTTATGATGTATCTTGGTCAAATCCAACACAAATCGCTCCTCCTTTTGACTCTCACAGTACTCCCTCCTCGAATGCTGAAATCTTCCTCCTCTTTTTTTTAACTCAGATTTCAGTTAGTGTTGCCTGCATGCAGAGTGGATGTGGGTCATCCACAAGAACTTGAGTGGCCTATCAGAAGTCACAGCTCTGAAGGAAAACGACACCCCTTACCCAACAAGTTGTTAATAACTGCCTAACTGGGGACAGAGCTTCATGAGGGTTTTTCCTATCCATGATGGAATGTTGTGGAAGTCTTATGCAGGTAGCCACAGCTGAAGTAAATTCATGAGTGCAATAGCCATGTCATATCCAGAAGACATTTCATAGCACTCTCCCCATCCTACAGACTCTTCCATTCTGTTGCATGATGCTGCTCTCTCAGTACTGGGTTGTGGATAGGAATGTCCATGAAGGACTGAGAAATCAACAATCACATACTCTCAGCATTTTGACCAGTTAGGAGTGTCTACATGGACTGTTTCCTACCACAGGAAGCAGCTTCCTTAACCACGGTTGAGAGCAGCACCCATCCATGGGTCTAAACATAAATATGTAGATGGCAGATTGGCAATGTGACCATTCAGCAAAACAGCAGTAATAAGCTTTCGCCTAAGGCCTAGGACTTCTCCGGCCATGGGCCTTTGACCAGGTTTATAGTACAAGATATGAATTCCTTCCTGTGGAGTAGATTTCAGATCCATTGGAAAGCCATTATTGGATACAGCAAGCACAATTTGACTAGCATGTCAGTCTAATAGCATGCAGATCCACTGTTTGATAAATCCATTCATGAGCTACTCCCACCCCTGTGACTGACACTTGCCTGCAGGGAAGAAATGTCCAGGTCAGTTCCGGCTTGATTTCTTAGGTCCTTCAATACACATGCGTTGTGTCTTCAATAACAGGGTTTGTCTCACTGTGTCTTTCTGCAGTGTGTTCACCTATGTGTTCAGAAACAGAATCGGAGCCTTCTTGCTTGCTGACTGCAGACAAAGACTAGAGCCCTTCTAGTTGATCGTTGATCCTAACAGTGTGTAATGTTGAGGAATCATTGAAAGATCATTGTGTTTAAATGTGAAACACGAATCCACGTATTCTCAGTTTCTGTGCTTTCTCTTCAGACTCCCTTGTGCCTTTCCCATACAGACCGCTCCAGTGCTCTTTACCTTAGGTTTCCTGCTTGATTCTATGTAGATGAAAGAAACAAAAACCATTATTTTTCTTGCAGAGCTTGTTGGAGTTCTTTTCCCAACCTTATAGATAAGTTTCCTATATATAGTAGTATAAGTTTGGTTACTTACTTCTTGAAACACTAAACACTGCAAGACTTATACATTCATCATCACCTTGATTCACACAGTGCTTAAACCAAACAGAGCAACACATTCAAGGGATGATGGATGTAGACAGAGGCATGTGTGTGCCTGTAGGGAGAAAACCCATGGGGAGTCGCTGGACCTATCCCAGAGTTCACTAGCAGACATGCCGGATGGGAATCTTTTGCAAATGTGTGGATAATTTTGGTTTACACCTTAAAAATTCCTTCTGCAATGTGCTCTGTCCTAGGTGTGGTCCGGTGTTCCTGCGGAAATGCCAGGCACCAAAAGACACCAGTTTGACTTGCTGGCTGAGCTGGAACATGATGTCAGTGTGAGTCTAACAGCAAAGCTCTAGGTCCAGAGTCGGGGGTGGGTTTTAAGTACTTGGATTTGTGTACATTTTTCTCTCTATTTACTTTGCACCAAAAGACCAGTTTGACTTGCTGGCTGAGCTGGAACATGATGTCAGTGTGAGTCTAACAGCAAAGCTCTAGGTCCAGAGTGGGGGGTGGGTTTTAAGTACTTGGATTTGTGTACAGTTTTCTCTCTATTGACTTTTGCACATTAACAATTAAAGGCCAGCTCTTTGGCTGATCCTGTTAGGTATTTGATTCTGCCTTCTTGTCTACCTCTAATTGGTTCGTTTGCACATTTACCTGAGAGAATTAGCTTCTGTCCCAGTTAATTTTCAAAATGTCAGTTCTGAGATGGGACCATATGCTTTCATGTTCTCTGACCTAGAAGGTAGAAGGGACCATCTGTTCCAGAGATACCTATCCCCAAACTGAGAACACTGACAAGCTGTCTGGGATGGCCAAGACTGGACAGCCTAGCAGCACACCCAAAGTAGAACTTTTTCCTGGTGGCTTATTGAGTCATTGCTATGTCTTAGGCTGTAGTATACAGTACTCCCTTTGTCCAGCACTGTGAATTGGTGCTGAGTTTTCATGGCCTTCAAATTATGAAGTTGACAACACTTAGTATGCAACTCAATATTGTATTCTAATGGAGAGATCTTTCATTTTACAGAACCTTCAAATAGTCATGGTCAGCCCTACTTCAAGTAGTCTGGCACCTTAGTGTGATCTATTATTCCAAGTTAACTTTTAACTTATATTTTTAATTGCAATAGAATGACATCACTTCTCACCTCCATTTCCTTCCGTCAGTCCCTCCCATCTAACCTCCATTGAGCCCCTACCAAGTGCACTCACTCTCAAGTTGATAGCCTCTTTTTTTATTATTGTTACATACACGTATATGTATATGCACAGATATACATACATATATGTACAGCCTGCTGAGTCTGCTTTTGTTGGTGGTGTATAGATGGTTTCAAGGCTGACTACTCTGCATTGAACAATAAGAAAGCTCATTCCAGGAAAAGGTTAATTCTCCTTCTCCTAGTAGTCATGAATTGCCTAGTTCCTTGTCTAGTTGTAAGACCCTGTAAATTTTCCCCTTTTCCACATTATCATGTCCGTTGTTATTGCCACTGTTCCAGTCTTGTCTATGTAGCCTATTTCACAGTGGACTTCTGGCATTCTGAAGCTTACATTCTCTCTGCCCACTCTTCTCCATGTTCCTTGAGCCACAGATGCAGGAGCTGTGATGCAGATGTGTGCACTGGAATTGGGCTCCCTACAATTTGTTGACCTCAGCATTGTGTCCAGTTATAGTTTTCCATAATGGTCTCATTTGCTGTAAACAGAGACTTCTTTGATTAGGGGTGGTTAACTACACTTATCTGTGGGTGTAAGGACAAGGATTAGCAAAGTGCTAGTAGTAGATTATTCTCTAAAGTCCAAGAGCTAACCAGTCCCTAGATGCTGGCTAAGTTAGGAGTGTACCAGGAATGCTTTCCTTCCTGTTAAGTGGCATTAAGTGCAATTAGATAGCTGTTGGTTGCCTCTGGTATGTGAATGCCACTTACTGCACTTCTGTACATACCGTACCTTGCTGGGAATTGTCTTGGTTCCTGGGTGTTACAGCCGATAAGACTGTTCAATGGCTGCCTGCCCTTAGCAATCTGCATAGTAATTCCTGGAACTATGGAAGCTAGACTACAGAAAAGAGGCTTTCAGGTCAGATCCAGCTCAAGTCATCTGAGTTGTGTGTCTTCAGGAATAAGGGCTCAGCCTCAACCCATCAGAGGCAACCAAGAGCTATATCAATGTCTATATTGTTTTGGGGTGGGGGCAGGGGGCATCTGGACTACCATGACCATTCAGTAGGCAATCCCTCATGCCCAGTACCAGAGAATTTGTTAGTATATGATTCTTTGGGGGAGCACTGTCAGCCCAGGAGACTTAACTTCTTATGTGTGTGCACATACACTTAAGTATTGTATATACCTTTATGTCAATATAAAGCACTATGATTCCTTGAGGCATAATCAAATATCAAACAACATTGGTGTTACCCCCCCCCCCATCTCTTCTGAATTGATCTCCCCCAGCTGGAGCTCCCTCCTCATTATTCCATTTTCCACTTCACCTGTACCTGTACCTCTCCCCACACACACCTGTGGTCCCTTTGTATGCTCTCCTGGTTTCTGTGTTGTCTACTCATGTTTGGAGCTGGGAACTGCAGATGAGAAATAACATGGGCATCAGTCTTTCTGGGTCTGGGTTTCCTCAGTCAGTATCATCTTTTGGGGGTCCAGCCATTTACCTGAAAGCTTCACTTTTAGGTACAGTATTGTGTTGTGTACCAGTGCATCACATTTTTACTCGCCAGTTATCTGTTGCATGCTCAGGTTTCCAATCCTTAGCTAGTGTGAACAGGGTAGTAATGGATATGGCTGAGCAAGTATCTGTGGAATAGGATGAGTCCCTTGGATTATTTCTCAGTTTCTTTTGAGGATTCTCAATGCACCAATCTGCATTCCCACCGCATTCCCACCAACAGTGAATGAAGGTTCCTTTGTCTCAACAAACTTTCAGCATTTGCTGTCAGTCGTTTTGTTGAGCTTAGCCATTCTGATTGGGGTCAGGTGAAATCTCAAAGTAGTTTTAATTTTCATTTCCCTAACTGCTAAGGATGATGAACACGTTTTCAGGTATTTTTTAGCTATTTTTACTTCTTCTGTTGAGAACTTGGTTTAGATCCCTAGCCCATTTTTTCAATTGGGTCATTTATTTCCTTGACTCTTTGGGATTTTTTGTTTTGTTTTTTGCTTTATTTTACTTCCTTGTATATTCTGGATATTAATCCTGTGGGAATTAATTCTTTCCTATTCTGTGGGTTTCTTCTTCACTGAGCTGATTGTCTTTTTAGCTGTTTGGAAGCTTTTTAGTTCTGCGAAGTCCTCCTTGTCAGTTGCTTGCCTTAACTCCTTGGCAAACCAAGTTGTGTTTAGAAAGTCCTTTCTTACACTTCCATCATGCTGGGCGCTGCCTGTGGTTTCCTCTAGCACCTTTACATTGTTCTGGATTTGAAACTGAGGTCTTTGACCCACTTGGATATATGTGGGTGTGATTTCATTCTTCTGCATATGGACATCCAGTTTTGCTAGTACCATTTATAGAAAATGCTATCTTTTGTTTTTTGCCTTTATATCAAATAATCAGATGATGGTAGTTATGAATCCTCATATTTGGGTCTTTTCCTTTATTCCTTTGGCCCACATGCCTATTTTTGTTTCAGTACCATGTTGTTTTATTACGAGTCTGGAATTACAATCTCTCCTGTATTATTCTTTTTGCTCAGGGTTGCTGTAACTATCTGGAGTCTGTTCTGATTCCACTTGAATTTTAGAGTTCTTTCTTTCTTTTCTCTTTCTTTGTGAAGAATGTTGTGGAATTGCATTGAATGTGTAAATTGCTTTTGGTAAGATGGCCATTTTCACATTATTGATCCTTGAACATAGGTCATTGTCAGGAGCAGTCTTTGTGGGGTTGCAATCTGAGCCAGCCAAGCGGCCCCAAGTCTGTACCTGAGTAGGGAAGTGTGGATGAGAGAAAGGCTAGCTAAAGACAGACAGAATAAAGGTCAAGAGGACAAATCAGTCAATACTGAAAAGCCACGAGCTTATTTTTCACCACTCTTATATACCTTATCCAAAAAGGGGAACACAGTATCATGTATATGGAACAAACAGACTTTTCTTCCTCACTTATTCTAAGGGTTCAGTAACCACACCTTAGCTCCAGCTTCTTGTTCCCTAGCCTTGAGGTCAGGAGTAGACACACCTCAGATTCAACTTCTCCTTTCTTAGCCTTGAGAGTCCAGAGTAGCCACACCATTGACCTTTAGGTCTTAAGACTTGCTGACAGCTTTGAACTCTCCGCCTTTGTGCCAAGATGGAGTGCAGCCATCTTTATGGGCACCCACAGGTTGCCTTTTCATTTTCTGGAGTCTTTGTCAAACTTTCTTTGGAGATTTGAAGTTTTCGCTGCAAGAGGTCTTTTACTCCCTTGGTTGGGTTTATCCAAAGATATGTTATTGAGTTTGATGCTATTTTAAGTGGAAATGTACCCATGATCTTTCTCAGAGTGTTGATGTACAGAAAGCTTTTTCTAAGTTGATTTTGTTCTCTGCCACTTTGCTGAAATGGTAGTTTCTCCAAGTTTATAGTCGAATTTTTGAGATCTCTTATGTACAGTATCAAATCAAATAGGGATAATTTGACTTCTTTTCCGACTTTCATTTTCTTCTCTTGTCTTATTGCTCAGCCAGTGCTTTTCACGCTGGATTGAAAAGGAGTGAAGGTGATGGACAGCCCTGTCTTCTTCCAGATTATGAGAATGCTTTACATTTTTCTTCATTTACAATAATGTTGGCTATATGTTTATCATATATAGCTTTTATTATATTGAGTTATGTGCCCTCCAGCCCTACTCTGTCTAGAACGTTTATCATGAAAACATGTTCGGTTTTGTCATAAGATTTTTCTGTATCTATTGAGATTGATGTGCTTTTTGTCTTCAAGTCTTTATATGATTATGTTTAATTACTTAAATATGTTGGACTAACTGCATTTCCAAGATAAAGCCAACTTGATCTTCTGGATATGTGTTTATATTCCATTTACTAGTATGCTATTAAGGACTTTTAAGTTTGTGTTCAAAGGGGATATAAGTACGTAGTTTTGATTTTTGCTGTGTCTTTACATGTTTTTGGTAGTATAGAGCAATACTGGCTTCATGGAAGAGTTTGTAAGTGGGCCTTTACTCTTATTTTTATGAAAAAATGGTTGTGTTTCTTTGACAATCTGGTGGTTCTACTGTGAATCCACCTGAGCCTGGACATTTTTAGTCAGAATGATGACTATTTATGGTTTCGTTTTACTCTTTTATTTTTTTTATTTTTAAAATTATTTATTTGTATGTTATTTGCATTGATATTTCACCTATGTCTGCTAGAGGGTGTCAGATACCCTAAAACAGGAGTTATAGACAGCTGTGAGCTGCCATGTGGGTGCTAGGAATTGAACCTGGGTCCCCTGAAAGAGAAGCCAGTGCTCTTAACCACTGAGCCATCGCTCCAGCCCCTTTATTTTATTTATTTATTTATTTATTTATTTTATGTGTCTGTGTAAGTTGTTGGCTTCTTCTTGGCTTAACTTTGATAGATAAGTCAAGAAATTCATCTATTATATTTTTCCAACTTAATGAAGAACAGGTTTTAAACTGTTGCCTTATAGTGTTTTGTATTTCTATCTGTAGTCATGTTTTCTTATTCTTGATTCTGCTCATTTAGATCATCTCTTTCTTTTGGTTAATTAGACCAAGGGTCTGTCAGTCTTGTTTATCTTCTCAAAGAACAAGCTCTTACATTCATTGATTTTTTTTTAATATTGTTTTGTTTCTATTTAATTTCTGATTTAATTTTTATTATTTACTAGCCACTTGGTTTGTTCTTGTTCTAAATTTTTGAGTTGCATCATTAAGTCACTTATTTATGCTTTCTGGCTTTTTAATGTAGGCACTGAAAAATATCAATTTCCTTCATATGATTATTTTCAGTGTCTCAGAGTTCTTGTTGTAATGTGTTTCATTTTCATTTATTTTCAAGATTATTTTATTTCTTGGGCTGGAGAGATGGCTAGCCATTAAAGGCTAAAACAACCAAAAATATAAGAAAGTTTTATTTCTTTATGATTTCTTTGACCCATTCATCATTGAACCCTGAGTTGTTTAATCTCCATGAGTCTATACACTTACTAGACTTTTATTTGCTATTGACTTTGTTTTCTTACATAATGGTTACATAGGATACATGGAATTATTTCAAAGGTTTGCTTTGTGTTCCAGCGGGTTGTTTGTTTTATCAAAGCTTCCAGGTATTATTTGGTATTTTGGAGAAATATTCTGTAGGTGTTAGGATCATGTGAAGTAAGATAATATTTAATTCTGATGTGTCTGTTTATTTTTGTTGTCGGTGTTGTCCAAATGACCTATTTGGTGGGTTGTTAAAAAATCATCTACTATGATTGTGAGTGTGTTAATCTGTCTTTAATTCCATTAGTAAGTTTTTTAAATCCATTAATATTTAGTTATTATCAGAAGTTGTTTGTAGATTGCAGTCAGTTTGATTCTGTTTTTCTGATTGGTGTTTTTAGTTGCTTGTCTTTCATTAAATTAGGCTTCATTTTCTTTCTAGTCACTTGGCTGTGTATATTTCTCTCCTCATAATATTGTTTCCAGTATTCTGTTTACCATTTTGTTGTTTCTTTTTTGTTTCTAGATATGTTTTTTCTAAGGCTGTTTGGGCCATGGAAGTTTTTCTTTCTCTTCCAACTGAGCCTGACGCTGGGTATAGTACTCTTTTTGAGACAATTTTAGGCTATTTGAAAACAGAATTACAACTCCCATTATTATTTGATATACTTGCATTTTTCTAGCATACTTAGAATATTACAGCATCTTAAAATAAATGGTCTTTGACGAGATAATACTGAAATATAATACAATCATATTAGTTGTACCAGCACACAGTAAAGTTTAATTTTTCTTTTTGTGAGTGGATATTTTAAGGATCCTGGGAAAGGCATAGTAATGAGGAATCTGAGCTAATTATCACTATTTTTTCTTAGGTCAATACCATCAATTTAAATGCTGTAAGCACACTGTTAGTTTCTGGCACCAAAGAAGGCATGGTGAATATTTGGGACCTCACTACAGCAACATTATTACACCAGATTTCATGCCATTCAGGGACAGTATGTGATGCTGCTTTTAGCCCAGGTAAGCATTGTCCTTTTTGACATAGAACACGTCAGCTCAGCCAGAACTCTGAAATTAAAAATTCAAAGGAACACTCCTTACTAACAGGAGGTTTTGCCTATAGCTAAGGCTGGTTCATGTCCGGATGTATGTTCTTTTGGCACTGGTAACTTATAAATTGGATACTGCTTTTAATTCCCCAGCTGTAGGAATCAACATGTACGATGGAAATGACCTCTCAACAAAGGGCCATCTCCTTTTAGGGTCTTAGAAACTAGGGGGAAAACTTGAAGGAGCTCAAGGAAAGGGAAGTAGGTAGGAGCCTCAGAATCACATCTGAGTGATGAGCCCTGCTTCCTGATGCCGCTCCCTGTGTCTTTATGACAGATAGTCGCCATGTCCTCAGCACGGGAGTAGACGGCTGCCTGAAGGTGATCGATGTGCAGACGGGCACACTCATCTCCTCCATGGCCTCCGAGGAGCCACAGAGGTACAGCTGCTGAGTGCAGAGATGGCATCTGTAGTGTGTTTGGGATTGTTTCATCTGGTCCTGCCTGACCAGGGCCTCCCACTTCCCTTATGATGGAGTCTCCTGATGATGCTTGCAGGTGCTTCGTCTGGGATGGAAATTCTGTCTTATCTGGAAGTCGGTCTGGTGAGCTGTTTGTTTGGGACCTCCTTGGAGCAAAAATCAGTGAGCGGATACAGGGCCACACAGGTAAGTGGAGTGCAGCTATTGCATCTGCCGGGGAGCTCTCTGACTTGGCGCCCTTCCAACAAGGGAGGGGCAGACCCCGTGTGTGCTTTGGATTCCCTTGCACACTCTGATTGTCCAGTGGTATGCGTTTCAGGTTCCTTAAGGTTTTTATTTATTTTAGCCTCCGAAAGAAATCTTTACTTCCCTATAGAGAATTAAAAACTATGGCAAAGCTGTGCAACTGATTCTTAAAAATAATGCAAACCAAAAGACAATGGAACCATGGAAGCTAAGGCAAACTCCTACCGACTAGTATCAGGATGCGACTCCTATATCCCAGACTTGAGGCCATTTGCCTGTGGATCCCACGTGGATCTTACTGGAAGCATTATGTGGGGAGAATTACAACATACAGAATCATGTAAAGGTGTCTCTTCCCTCTCCCTTCTCATTTGCAGGCTCTTGGGAGACTCAGTGTAGTCAGCTTACATTTGCAGGGCTGTTTTAAACGTTATCTCTTTCCACTGAGCCGTACCTCCCCACCTCTTTTCTTGTCACATAATTTCATATGCTTTACTTTTTCTTAGACGGGTATCTTACAATTATGTAGTAATTCATATGTGAACCTTTCAAATGGAGAAGGCATAAATCTGCATACCTAACCACAGGTTGCCCATTCCCCTTCCCATAAATCTCTTGATTTTTTTTCTTACACCATTTGCAAAGGTGTGTGTTGGCATCAATCATTTGCTTTTTAGATTCATATTGAAATGCTCTCAAGTTCTCCGTAGAAGCAGGGGTTTTCAAACTTATAGTCAGTTGTTATTGTGGAAAGACAAGGGTTAGTGATTCTTCCTCTGTAAGCACACAGAAGCCAGCAGTGCAGTCACCAACTCTGCCCATGGTTGCATCCCTCCCTGTCTTCCAGGAGCCGTGACATGCATGTGGATGAATGAGCAGTGTAGCAGCATCATTACCGGAGGAGAAGACAGACAAGTTATGTTCTGGAAATTGCAGTATTGAGTGCCCTTTCCTCTCTATTAAGTTCAATTCTATTTAATGTGTTTTTAAACCAAACTTTTAACTGGTGAATGTGCAACGGTAGTACTTAGAAGTCTCACCACATGAAGAATTTTGTGGTGCCAACTTCCTACATCATGGTGACTTCACTCAAAGCCACATGTCATCATCGATTAGGGCAGATAAAAACACGGCAGTGTTAGGGGCAAGAACACAGAGGACTGTCACGTGTGATGATGGGTAGAAGACTACACCGGATGGGAGAGGACAAGAATAAATATCAGTGGGACTGAGGAGCATCAGGCAGCACTGGCCAGCTCAGTTCTCCAAGAAGAGGTGCAGGAACCTCGGGTCCACGTTGCCCAGTTGCCACAGCTTTTTCCATGTGTTTCCATGGACTCTTTCCTTTCTACAGTGCCGTGCACCAGATTCTAAGAATCTGGGGGAGGAATGGCGGCCCTTATAACATTAAGTCCATTACTATGTATAGTAACGGTTTATATTTCATTACGCTACTAAATGTTCATCTTTTCTACATTAAAAATATTTTTCTGTAATGAAAGCATTTCCCTTTTCTTATTTAAATAATTTAAGAATCACACATATTAATCCTCTACAAATCCATACTTACTGACAAATATAATTTCATTTCTTTCGGCTCTACCTTCAGAACGCAAGGTAGAAAAACTGGGAAATGTAAGTTTCCAACCTGGTAAGCTATATAGCAACAGCTATTATTTTCTCTTTATTTAACCTCTAAACAACAACCACATGACTACAAATGTTTTGCACTGTTGATAGCACTGTTACAATGTAGTTAAGAGGAAAATTCCCAAAGCAGACCAAAGTACTAGAAACTGCAAAGTCAGCTGTAATTGTCATTGAATTCATGTGGGTGGTCTCTGGTTTCACTATAGATGCAGCAGCCTCTCCAGGCTCCTTCATCACCTACAAGTGTATGGGGCTATCTAGGGATCTCAGACAAGTGTAAATGCAGACAGTCTTAGCTCCAGGACTGTTCTCGGAGACCCCAGATGTGAGAGGACTAAAGGAATAACAGACTAAAAGTTAACAGTTTTATACATTTAATAGGATAATGTCAGGATATTACTAGGATAGGCATAAACCAAGGAGGGAAAAAAAAAATCAAAATAAAGTGTCATTGCCATTTTTGTTTAGAGGACGGAGTCAGAAAATAGAACACATTAAAATGGCTAGGGAAACATTCTAAGATGATCCCAAAATAGCTAAGTTACATAATGTTAGGATTCAAATGCCAAATTAAATATTGCTCACTTAATCTACAAGTGAAAAGGAGACCCCTATACTTGTTCTGTTTATATAACAACGTTTACATGAAATATATAGTGATTTGTTTTTCAGAAAGCGATACGGCAACTTGTAGGCATTTCCTTTATGCAGTGACTAGAAAATCTCCATACAACTAGGCAGCTCTGCTTAGCAGTGAGCTGCTTGAGGCTGGTGGGTACCAGCTTAAAAGAGAGCTAACACTCAGGTCTCAAAAGGCAGCAATAATTCTATTTTGGCTTTTATTCTAAATGCTTGCTGTAGTTAAGGCGACAGTTGAAGCATATTAGGTGAAGGTAGTTAAAATTTAGTGACAATCATGAGTCTCTTGCAAACTACACACAATATATAATGCTTTTGTGGAATGAAACCAGTGTTGATTAACTGGAATTTTACACACTCATACAGAGAAAACTTAAAGTAACTACCAAAGGCAATCACCCTCAAATGTACTATGCTGATGTTCTAAAATCTAGGTGTGCCACAGAACTCAAGCACATGATTAGCACTGGGCTTCATTGAGGACAAGTTCTCACACAGCTAAGCCTACTCCACTCATCCTAACCACAATGGCTTATAAAAACATCAGGTTTCCAGTAAAGAAACGATTCTAGGAAAGTCAGTAAGTTTCACATCTGTAAAACCAGGATAAGGCTACACCTATCTTAAAATCTGCAGAAGACATCAGATAGAGTGAGGTTCCCAGCCATGATGGAAGATAGGTCCCCATGCAGCATATTCTCCCTGGCTCCCGGAAAGCTTCATATGCGAAATATAGAAGTTGCCGAAGAAGAAGAAAACTGGAAACATTCAGCTGTGATGCGTTGTTCAAGGTTTCTAAACCTCAGGAATGGTGTGGTCCATCAGGCTTTTCATAATGCTTGGTGCCATCCTACAAGAGAGCCACTCATTACAGGATGCTTGTCTTATTTTCACAGATGCCTGGTAACCCAAGGCAACCCCAGTGCCAGTGTAGCACTATTGTCTAAAGGCCTTTAAAGAGCTCAGAGCTACGGAACTGATAACTGAGTTGTCTACAGCTGTCTAGGGAGACTAGATATCTGCACCATGGTTGACATGCTAGAGAAGGGGCAAGTCTTTTGCCTTAAGACTGGCCGTTTAATTAAAATAGAACAAAGCAGCAAGGCTATGCAGTTAGAAGAAAAGGTCGAGAAGGGACACACCGATAGTTTTAAAAACTACAGAACAATCAAGTCTTCATAACATTTCCCCTCCTGAGGGGGCTTAGCTGCATTCTACTCAAAAATACAAAATACAAAGACTTCATTACAAAGGTTAGGCTTATGTATCTTCCAAATCTCACTTTCAAATGCTCTATCAGGATTCTGAATGAAGGATTTCCAAGATATGGAACTAACTCTAAAGAAGACAGAATCATCCCTTGCTGGCCCTTGTCAGATCTCGTGAACTTTATACTCCTCGGTTCTGGGGGACAGAGCGCAAGCACCACGGACCTCTCTACCTCCTGAGACATACTGCAAAGAATAGCAACAGCCACTCTTAATAACGCACAGGCAAGGAACCTGATACAGAAATGAATACTTTGCATTGGTATGGACTTTGATTTGTTGATACAAATTTAAGGTCAATTTTATTATATGTATATTCATCCTCTTGTTTAGGTATTGTATTTATATAGCTCACTTAAAAATGTAATATATAATTAAATACAGATTATATGTAGTCCCCTATAATAGTCAAAACTTAGGTTAGTTAGATTTTCTAGATATACAGAGATATATTTCAAATGGATAGATATTCTTCAAACCTTTCAAAGACCTACGGAATGTGGCATTAAAAATGGTTTAGTGTTTTTCATAGCAAAGAGACACAACTGCTCCTGACAAAACCAATTACTACAGAGAGGAAGATGGGCATCGAAGAAACTCGTTATGGAGTTTGCCTACAACATGGCAGAAATAGCCATTTGGGCAAGAAACTGTTCTTGACTATATGCTGTCCAAACTGGACATGCAGGAAACACAGCAAAGTGACTGCTGAACTTGCAAAACACGATGTCTGCTTCATGGGCCAGACATTCTGCAGGACACAGAGAAAAATGACTGACAAACTGCCAATACAGGTGGACAGTTTGAAATTTCCTACTTTACTGAGTCTGGCAGACACACTGTGACCTATGGGCTGAAGATGGATGCTCCAACACTTCAGAGAAACTTTGAGTAATGTCTCTATCAATTCTAGAGTTTACATATTATCCTTCTGTGGTCTTTGACAGAGTTGAAGATAGGTAGTTATAGTTATGGTAAGTTACATATAAGACTTTATAGACTCAGAAAGATAGGATAGATAATAGTATATTTTCTTTAAATTTTGCCAAATGTTAATGTGCTAAACATTGTTGACTATAGTTCTTACTTGGTAACGCCTGCTATATATAATTTTAATATGTTAAAGTTAAAACCATTCTTTTTATTTAGACAGGAAAGAGGAGATGATGGGGTTGTCCTCCTGTATATATGTTTCTCTTATTGGTTAATGAATAAAACACTGTTTGGCCAATGAGGCAGAAAGATAGGTGGATCTAGGAGATAAGGATAATTCTGGTAAAGGTAGGTGGAGTGAGCCCAGAACACAAGAGTCTGGGCTGCCGAAGGACTAACACTATGCTGGGGCATTACCAGGTAAGCCACAGCCTCGTGACAATACCTAGACTGACAGAAATTGGTTAATAATTAAGACAGCTAGCCAATAAGAAAGCCTAGTCATCAGCCATCACTTTCATAACTAATATGTCTTTGTGTGTTTATCCAGGTCCAAAAGGCTTCAGGAAACTCTGTTACAGAAACCCCCACCCATCATAACCACCACAACTAGATTTCTAATAAGCAGAACTGTAGACTTCAAGTAGTATTTACATTTGTGTCAGGTGACAGCAAGCAAAAGTAGAGCTGACCCACTTACCGTTTAATAATATGTTCAAAGATAAAAGCAGGCATGATTGTAATGGTAACTACAGTCCCGGCTGTTGACAGTATGTCTGCAATCTGAGAGTCCTAGTGGAAAATAACAATTTAATTTCACTGAGGCTTTATTTAATAAACATAAAACTGTCACTGTTAGGTAAAAAAATCACACTATACTTGCTGTTGTCATGCTAGTATCTCTGGAATCCCAATCTCTGGTATGTCTGAATTTTAATTTTAGTCTTACAGATGTGTGTTTTAAGCTGGTAGCAAATTGGAAGGTACTGAACACAATCCTTCCCTTACTTGAAGATGGAGAGCTTGCCCACACACAGTCAACTGTATTCTAGAATTTATGAATTAAAGTCTTATTAAAACCTTTAAATCTTAAGATACCTCAATTCAAGGATGTGCAGGGTTTCCCAGGCCTTTGACCCAGCACTACAGAAGTAGGCACATCTGAGTTAGAGAACAGCATGACCTACATAGTGAGTACCAGGACAGCCAGGGCTATGTAGAAAGACCTTGTCTACAAACAAGCAAACAAATAAAAATGCCCACTAAAACTTTATAGATCAAAATCTATAAAAAAACAAAGTATTAGTATATACCAAGACCTATTCCTTTCCTGTATTTCTGAACTGAAAAATGTTGGAAACGCATCCATTCACAAGGTCTAAAATGCCTCTGCACATCTCTCCACAGAATCCTAGCTAAAGAGAAACCATAGAATCATAGTTTAGGGACCTTGGTATGGAAAAGACAATTGCAGGTAATATCCCAGAGTTGATGGCCCAAGACCATAGCTCCTATATTTATCTCCCAAGTTTCAGTGTTTGAAGGTCACCAGGAAAGTCACACCACCTGAACGTTAACCTAAAATAAAACAACTCCCCAACCAGGGTCCATTGTGTTCCTTACCTTCAAACCAATGACATTCTGCCCGTTGATCTCACAGATGTGATGGTCAGTGAGGAGGCCATTTCTGGCAGCAGAACTATCTTTCACTATGGATGTGATTTTCCCACTTTTAAAGATAAAGCCAACATGTCCACTGCTGTCCTTATGCATAGTAATTGTCCGCTCAAAGGGCCTGTAAGCATAAGTGCTGGGTTAGACTGAAACTTTAATTTCATATTTGAACAAACATACCTCAAACTGCCACATGGATACTCACCTTTGTGTGGCTTTGGAGCCTGTTCTGAACTCGCTCTGTAGACCAGGCTGGCCTCAAACTCACAGAGATCTGCCTGTCTCTGCCTCCCAAGTACTGGGATTAAAGGTGTGCGCCACCAACAATCGGCTCTAATAATTTATTATGGCTCTGACACTATACATGGGACACCTCAGTAGCCTTTCTTAGTTTCATGATTTGACTGACTTGCTTAATCAAGATACCGTTGTGTTAGGCTTGAGAAAACAGAACACACTACTTTGTGGAGTTATCAATACGTTTTTCCTTACGGTCCGTCACACTTTGGAGATATCAATAGGTTTTTACTTACAGCCTACCATACTTTCCAGTTATCTTACATTTTTCTTTACAGTCCCATGCTCTTCATTAATGACAAGATGGCTTTGAACTAACTCACTGGATACCTTTCGATACTTCTGGAAGCCAACTGACCTTAGGACATTTGAAACTGAAAAACGTTATTTTTCACTCCTCAATTTTGAAAATGTTATGGGTGACACAGGGTCTCATGTGTAGCCCCATCTTCTCAAGTGCTACAATGACAGGTAAAGCTTTGCTGTAATTTAGAAGAACCAGCAAAGAAGCAATGACAGGGAGATTACTCAGGCCTGACTGGAAAGGAAGGTCACAAACGACTATAAAAGGCCATTTGAGACTATTTGCCTCAGGCATTGTCACGCCCGGTAATTCTTGCTTGGGTTCCACAATTCTGCCATTGTGTAACTTAAGATTTTAAGGACTCCTGGTTTGTTAACATTATGAAATTCTGCAGCCGTACCCTTTCATGGAAAATAATGTTTAGTCAGGCATGGTGGCGCACACCTTTAATCCCAGAGAGGATGGATTTCAATGAGTTTGAGGCCAGCCTGGTCTACAAAGTGAGTTCCAGGACAGCCAGAGCTGTAACACAGAGAAAGCCAGTCTCAAAAAACAAACAAACAAACAAACAAACAAAAAGTTTAAAATTATTTAAGAAAAGATTTTCTATGTAGTGAAAGAACCATCCCAGTGCCAACTTCAAGATATTGAAAAAGGAGGTCATGGGAGATAGTTGATGATGGAAAGTACATAATTAATGTAGTACCTTTCAAAATTCTGGTATCAAGATTTTACAGGCTGAGGAAAAACAATTCCAGAATTCATTTGGAATCTTCAAAGACTACAAATGACCGGAGCTGGAGAGATGGCTCAGAGTTAAGAGCACTGACTGCTTTCCCTGAGTTCAATTCCTAGCAACCACATGGTGGCTCACAATTATTTGTAATGAGATCTGGTGCCCTCTTCTGGCCTACAGGCATACATGCAGACAGAACACTGTATACGTAATAAGTAAATAAATCTTTAAAAAAAAAAAAAAAAGGCTACAAATGAGCAAAGCAATCCTAAGAAGTAACAACACTGCTGGAGATCTTACATACTCGACCACAGATCATATCACAACCAGCTGTGAAGAAAGTCTGGTACTGGCATTTAAAAACAGACAGAAGACCAATGTAATAGAACAGAGAACCCATAAAAAAGATGGTAAAGCTATACTCACGTAAATTCTGGCAATGGAGGCAAAAACATAATGGGAAAAAAGACTATTCACGAAATAATGCTGGCAAAACTGGATTTCTACAGGCAGATGAATGAAATTTCACTTTGTGCAAAAATAAAAATAGACCACAAACCTTAATGTATAAACCTAAAATGTTCCAACTTCTAGAAGAAAAGAGAGAGGATGTCCTTCAAGACATTAGGGTCAACAATAACTCTCTTAACAGAACACCCACAGCAAAGGAAGTAACCCCAAGTATCGACAGGCAGCCTGAAAATGAAATGTTTCTGTACAGCAGAGGGAAACACTCAGCAAAGCAGACCCCAGCCACACTGTACACATCCCAAGGACATAAAAACATCAGTCAACAAACGGACAGACGAACTTAATAAATATTCTTTTCAAAAAAGTTTAAAATGTCTAGTAACTATTTTAAAAAGTTCAGCCAGGCAGCGGTGGAGCTAGCTAGCACTCGGGACATAGAGGCAGGCAATTCTAAGTCTGAGGCCAGCCAGGTCTACAGTGAGTCCCAGCCAGGCTACACAGAGAAACCCGTCCCGAAAAAAGGAAAAGTTCAGTCTTACTAGCCACAGAGCAAATACAAATGAGAACTGCTTTGAGATAAGTCGTCAGAATGGCTACCGTCAAAAAATGGGGCGGGGGGGGGGGTAGTACAAAGTAATCGAGCAGTTGTGGAAATAAATTAGAACTACCACATGACGCGCTACTTCACTCCTGGGCTCCGTACCCTACTGTAGACACCTGTGCCCCATACTCAGTGCGATTTACTATACCAACAACTGAAATTTACCTAGATGTTCATCAGTGGGCGGAAAGGGTAAAAATTAATATACGTATACATATATATATTATATATGTATATATGAGTAGTATTCAGCTCTGAAGAAAAATGGATTCATAAACCTTGCAAGAAAAATGGACTTAGAATGCATACTATTACTTAAAGTAACAAAATCTTAGGAAATAAGCACATTATTTATTTGCAGAACCTAGCCAATAAGGCGCGCGCGCGCACACACACACACATACACACACACACACAAGTATAGGTGATAACAACATTTAGAAAAAAGAACAAGGAGAGTAACTATTACAGCATGAGGAAGGGCTGAACTCGGGTAGTAAACATGTGTTACTTATGAATACAAAAACTGCTTTTTTTGTTAGCTCTAACTATCATGGGTCTGTTTAAGATGGTGGGTAACTGTCAAAAAAAATATTCCAAAGTGAAACTATCCCATGTGCAGCCCCACCGCTTCTGTTCCAGACAGCTACTCTAACTGCACAGAGATTCACTGAGATTGATAGTCAATGCTAATGGTTTTTGTTAGTGATGTAGGTGGGTCTGTGTGTGAGAGCGCAGATGCCTATGCAGAAAGAAGGCGTTGGAGCCCTGGAGCTAGAGTCCCAGTAAACGGACAGTGTGCACTTTTAACCAGAGACACCTTGCCAAGACTGGTCCGACTTTATGCAATTCTGCTTACAGATTAAAAAGGAAATGACAAACTTTGCCATTTTCAATTTTTGATATATTCAGGAATTTAATAAAAAAATTTAGACCAATGTTATTTTTAAGAATAGCCCACCTATCATGCAGAATACTTCACCCTCTCTTACTTAATTGTACCACCCCCTGAGACCAGATTTGGTTTCAGAAGTAAGTTTTTGGGAACCTGTGCCCATTACAGTCCCCACGACAAAGAGCAGTGGCACAGGATGCTTCAGCAGTGGGCTGCACGTGAGCAGTACTCTCAGTTACTCCGTTAGCATAGACATCCTTTCTAAAGACAATACAGGCGGAAAACCATGGCTTAGAAGACAGACTCCCATAAAGTGTGGCAAAGTATATAGGCAAGATCAGTTCTCCATGGAAACAATGTAACTATACAAGGAAGAGCTTCAGCACTCAACTGCAAGACTAAGGAGTCGAATCTCCGTTTTCACTGCGGGGTCTCAGTGGCTCACCTGTCCCGAATGGTCATGGTGATCTTCTCTCCAAATGCCTGCTTGAGCACCTTGTGTGCCTTGTCAGAGCTCCAGCCCGCACAGTTGTCACCGTTGATCTGCAGTACTTGGTCCCCAAATCTCAGGCCAACCAGGGAGGCTGGGGAATTGGCCTGGACTAGCTGAACAAATATACCCTAGGCAAGAAGAAAATAACTTATCATTTATCACTGCTATGGCTGATCAGAAATCTTCCCAGCGTTGTATGGTATGCCAAGTCATTTCTTTAAAAGAAACGAGATGTATTAAAGCAGTAACACCTGGAAAAACAAAACAAATACATCTCAGTGGGGACCTACCTGAGCAGCCTGGGTCCCATCACCTGCACAGACAAGTGACAGAAACGGGGCACCGTTACCATTTGCATTTGCAAACCTCTCCACCGCAGGGACTGATCACACCACGCACTGCATGTCTGGGTAGATGGCTCAGCAGTGCAGAGGGCTTGCTGTGGAGGACTCAGGTTCAGTTCCCAGTGCCAGCATGGTGGCGCACAACTATGGGTGACTCCAGTTCCTGGGGACCTGGCATCACGTCCTGACCTCTGAGGGCACCAGGGACGCACGTGGTGCACACACACACACACACACACACACACACACACACACACACACACACACATGCAGCCAACACGTAAAACATAAAATTAATTTAAAAAATGATAGATTGAGGCAATAATGCTTTTAGTTCAGGACCACTTTCTCATCTCTTCAGAATGATAACCCTTTAACTACACCATGAATGCTTAGAAATGACCCATTATGAAATTCAGAAAAGTTCCTCTGACTAACTCACACAGATATTCATACTTGTTTAAATTCAATCCGATGTTGAAGCAAATAGACAAGCATAGAAGAGGACAGCTATGGACATGCAGACAGGTGGCATGAGCGGCCAGCACCGCGTTGCACAAACCATGACAGTGCCAGAGGACTCCTCTGCTGCGAATACCTCTCTCACGGGAGGGGACGGAGGACCTCAGTGAGGCCAGGGACTTATGACAACACAGTGGTGTGTCTTCAACATGTGCCGAGGGGCTACACACAATCATGCTGTCAGCCCTGTGAGTGGAAAGGCAGTGTGGCATCCCTGCCCAAGTCAGCCTCATGCACCTGAAGTGTGCCACATATCCTGTCTGTGGGAAATCGGACTCACTGAGCTAAGGAGTCTTAAGACTGATGAAATGGAAAAGAAAATCATAAATTGAGGTTTTAAAATGTATCTGAGAAAGCTGGTTTCATGTCGTTAGTGAGGCAAGGGGATTTACTGCCTGAATTACAAAGAATTGTTCACAAATGACCTATCAAGTGCAAGTTTATTTTTGTTGTTGTCTTTTGGTTTTATGGTTTTTTGGGACAAGGTTTCTCTGTATTGCTTTGGAGCCTGTCCTGGAACTCGCTCTGAAGACCAGACTGGCCCCTGCTCCTGAGTGCTGGGACTAAAGGCATGCCAACACCCAACCCTTAAGTGCAAGTTTTATAGAAAGAAATTACAAACTTGCAAAACTATCTCAAATAATCATCACTTAGTTTATAAATGCATGCCAAATTCTCACTCATCAATTTTGCCTTAACTTCCACACACTCCCCTATGTCAAGTCTAGAATCCTATCACACAAACTCTGTCACATGGTTTATGCAAACACAGTGACATCATTTCAGTAAAGAGGATCAAAAAGAAAGGCTCCTTTGCAGGGAATGATCTGCTTGCGAGCTCCAGCATGGCATCTTCCAAACAGGTGGAAAATTAAGTCAGCATCTTAATAACATTCCTCACTGCAGATGTGTCGTCACAGCTGGCCAAACTGTTTTCATTTCTAATTATTTGATATTAAAATGACCTAGTTAGATAAATTCAAAAACACAAATACTTACATTATCTATTGACTTAAGTCTCAGCCCAATTTTTCCATCTTGATCCTTACACAAAATAACTTCACGAATCCCTTGCTTGATTTCTGCTCTCCGAATTCCAGCATCGTTACCTGTCACAGGTGCTACCATGTAGTTCACACTGGATGGCCTTGCCACCAACTGCTGGGAAAACCATAATTGGCCAGTATTAGAAACACTTTCCTTGCAAGCAATCTACAGAAAACTGGGACACGCAGTTCTGGTTCTTATAGAAAACCGGGACATGCACAGTTCTGGTTCTTACAAATGCTACTCCACAAAGTCCCCTCGGGTGAAGTCCGGGATTTACAATAATGACACTGGTTTATTTCTCCATTCCTCTACTAATTTACTACATTACCCTTGAGGAGAGAAGACTCTGATTTTGCCCCAGGCTTGTTACTTTATGACAACGGGCACTCCTGGGTTTCAATTTCATCTACTGCCGGACTGTGTCAACCAGAGAACATACAAGTGGCAGGATTCTCAAAAGCCTGCATCATCCAATGAGGTCGTATGACCTCAGGCTGCATACATACACTCCATGAAGTTGGCATGGCACTGAAAGCAACACACGAATCATTTCTCTCAAGATATCCTGTTACCAACAGCTATGCTCATTTACCTTCATTTCAAACACAATTTCCTAGAACTAAGAGGTCACATTGGATTTTTACAGCATGTGTTTTCCAGAGAATTTCTGTGGTATAATAATATAATAAAATTACCAATTTAAAAATAAGCTTAATATGAACAAGGACTTACGTCAGGAATGAAATAAGGAGATGACATAAAAAAAACATTTATATTAAACTATTTTGAGCAAGCCGCCACGTGTATAATGGGATTGGGAACACAGAAACATCCAAGAGCAGAGCAGTGGCTGGGGCTGACCTCATACCAAATACACCAGCTACAAATGGATTTAAAAACCTTAACTGTTAAAATCTACTGGCAACAAAAAGCTAGGAGAAAACACAAATCTCTTTGATATGTATCTTAGCAATGTATTTTTTTTTAATTTTCATACCATAAGCATAAGCAAAAATATGTAAGTAGGACTACATCAAACTTAAAAAGTTTCTTCCCAGCTGGGGCCAGGCATGGTGACACACACATTTGATCCTAGCAGAAGTAGTTCTCTGTAAGTTCAAGGCCATCATGTCTACATAGAGAGACCCTGCCTCAAAACAAACAAGAAAGGTCACAGCAAAAGAGGCATTCACCAAACTGAGAACAACCCATGGGAACGGAGAAGTCATTCACAAATCATGTATTGAGGGGCAAGTATCCAGATGTATAAAGAACTCAAAACTTAGCAGCAAAAAAGCAAGTAACTCAGGGGATGAAGAGATGGCTCAGAGGTTAAGAGCACTGACTGCTCTTCCTGAGGTCCTGAGTTCAATTCCCAGCAACGATATGGTGGCTCACAACCATCTGTAATGAGATCTGATGTCCTCTTCTGATGAGCAGGCATACATGCAGGCAGAACACTATATAGTAAATAAATGAAATCTTTAAAAAACAAAAAAGAGCAAGTAACTCAATTAAAAAATGGGCTACATGCCTACATATTTTCCCAAAGATAACAAACGGCTCATGGGTATGTGAAAGAGATCACTGATCATTAGAACATGCAAATCAAAGCCAGGAGATGACATTGCCACCTCACATAATAGGGTACCTATCAAGAAGACAGAAGTGCTGGTAAACTTCCGTGCATTGCCTTACACCAAATGTACTTAGTATAACTGTTATGAAAAATCTTATGGAGGTTGCTCATAAAAAGAAAACACACTTGCCATGGGTCAAACAACCCCACTTCTGGGTAAAAGCAAAAGGGAAATAAAATCACTACATCCCAATGATAACTGCATGACCATGGTCATCGCAGCATTACTCATAGTGACCAAAGCTTAGAAACACATGTCTGTCAACAGATGAATGAGTAAAGAAAATGTTGTCTAGAAATACACAATGTCATATTACTCAATCCATAAAAACACGGGCAAATGGACAGTATGATGACCCTGGAGGGCGGTAAACTAAAGGGAATGTGTCAGAGGCTAAATGATAGGATAGTCTGAAGTTGCTACGAAAACTATAAACAGTCTCAGGATTAGAAGGGGTAAGGGATGGGCAGAGGAGGATCGGGGAGATGGACAAAGCAGACAGACTTTCAATAATAAAAATAAGTCTGGGGCGATGATGAACAGCACAGTAACCATGGCTGTCAATACTGTGTAACTGAAACTTGCTGGTGTTATAACTACATTCTAAAACGTTGAACTCTAGGAGGGGATAGATATACTCATTGGCGTGACTGTGGGAACTTATCACAACATACATAAATTGATACATAATACGTTATAAACGTTCAATGTAATGATTTTAATAAAGTTGGGGGAGAGAACTAGACGGAACACAAAGACAAAAAATATACAGTGTGTGAAAGGAAACTGTCACTATGCGGAAGAGTTAATAGAAATCTCCAGAACAAATTAAATACAACAAAATGACAGAGAAAGAAAAGAGCACACCAAAGAGCCCCATTATGTGGACACTTCTAAGGGGGCCCAGAGTACCTTCCCGGCAAGAAACGAGCAAATGAGGAGGGGACACTGGGTGTGATCAAATCAAAGGGAACAAAGTCAAAGGAAAGGCAGTGTGGCAAAGGAAGTCAGACACATAAGTGGAACCTCCGAGCCAGTTACTAAAATAATTCCTATAATTGGATTTTTTTTTCTGTGTTAGAAGGTAAATTTTCTATAAATACAGCAATTAATCTTTGTTTCTCCAGACCTCCTTTGTAAAGATCTACTTTTACATAATGCGTCTGTGTGTGTGTGTCTGAGGAATACACTTGTGTGGGTGTCCAAGGGAGCCCGAAGAAGTCCTCAGAGTCTCTGGCACTCCTCTATAAGAGCAGCAAGTCCCATAGCCGCAGAGCTATCTCTCACCAACTCGCCCAATCCCTGGGGCGTGGGGGGAAGTGGGGGCTGCAGCTACCAGAAACGCTTCCCAAGGCCTAAGCTGCAACAGGCTGCAACCTAAGCTTTTCTAGGTCCCGGCATACTATCCCCTCTATCCCAGGACAGCAGCTGGCTTTCTGTACTTCTGCCTCGGCTCTGCTTACTCCTTGGAAATCTCTGACTAATTTCTTAAATTGCCTCAGTTGAAATACTATGTTTTCAAGTGGATCCTGACTAATTCAAGTAAGTTTCCAACAAATATTGAAATTTCAACAAATAAATGGCAGGTACTGTGTTAAACAGTGGCATTATAGAGAGAGCACAGAAGCAGATTCAGTCATGATGTAACTGTAATTACATCAAGTGCTCTATGTTATATGTAAGCCTAGCACCTCAGTCTAATTACAGGAAACTTGGCTTCTAATTATAGGAGGAATATTAAAATTATGAGCAAAGTAGCATGCCACGTGCATACTTCTGACGACTAGTCTATCAGCAATGCAATACTATTTAAAATAATAATTGCTCGGACATGGAAGAATTAACTGTATAGTCAAGGTCAGAAGTACAAAAGCTCAATGCAAGCACACCTCTAAAAAGGGTAAGACTAACCGAAACGTGGCAGAGGCCCAATCACAAGGTCTCAGGAAAGGACAGGATGCTGAAGACCTAATACATTCACCAGTGAACGACAATGTTCAGAAATACATCTACAGAGAAACCTAAAGTCAGGCTGGGGGTGGTGGTACATATCTTCATCCCAGCATTCAGGAGGCAGAGGCAAATGGATCTCTGCATAGCAGCCTGGTCTACAGAATACGTTCCATGATAACTAGGGCTATACCTAGAAAACCCATCTCAAAAAACCAAACACACACAGACAAGAGAAAGAAACCTAAAATCTGAGAAGTCAACACTAAAGTTATGAATATGTAAGTTTGCTATGAATACCAGTTTACGTCTACATATAAAGAACATTTTATAAAATACAAGATTCTAACGTACATACCCCTTGGGTTGGTGCTCCAGGGACCATGGGCATATTTGTACATATTTCTTCTTCATTTAAAGTCAGTCCCATGTACTGGGAGAGCTCTGGGTACAGTTTAGGATAGAGGTCTAATATAAACAAATGAAGAAAAAGGCATTGGCAGAATATTCAAAATAATAACTTACTATGGAGTGTGTTTTATTTTAAAAATTCACATTTAAGGTACAAAGATTTAGACACATTCAAAGGATCCATAAAACGGAAGGCTATTTCCCCATCTGTGCCACAATTAGAAAGAAAAGAATCCATAAAAACTTTAATGTGGAAGTCCTAAAATATAAATACACCTGAGACAGTCTGAGCTTTCCTGCACAGCTATCCCTCTGTGGCCATGAGGCACCAGTTTCACAATCTGCAGGTGTTCGAGCCCCTCGTGTAACGTGGTCTAGCACTGGCTGTGGTGGCGCACAGCTGTAAGCCAGAGCTCCACCCATGTGGCAGAAGCAGGAGGACTGCCACAAATCTGAGACCAGCCAGGGCCAGACAGCAAGACCTTACCGTTGAAATAAGTAAGGAGATACAAAATAAAGCCTTCTAGCCATCGGCAGACCTGCGCAATCCTCCTGTCTGCTTTTGACCCCTGCTGGACGCTCATCATACAATACCACCCAACACTAGCAACTCCGCATTTCTCTGAGGAAAACAAGGAAAAACTGTACATGTTCACAGCACAGATACAAAATTTAGAGGTAGAAATGGAGAATACTGAGGGGTGACTACTCAAAGGTAAAAATAATTTCTCTAAAGAAATGATCTTGCCCTCTGTTTCACAGCATAACCCTATGCATTATAAATTTGTGGATTACGGACAAAATATGGGTTGTGATGGTTCCTCTCCGTAACAAGAGACAAAGTCAGAGCTTGTAAAGTCACTCAGTTTCCTACCACTTGAACAGTGACAGCCACAGCCCAATGAAATCAGACAGAATTTTTAAACATTAACAATAGTGAACATTTTTGGAAGTGTGCTACTTCCAAAATCTTTTCCTAGGATCTATTTTCACTTCAAAGTAGAGTCATTCCAAAGGAAAAAGTCAGACAGCCACACAGAAGATGAGAGGCCACAGAAACTTCACGGCTGTGCCGAAGCCCCTGAATCTATGGAGTCTGAACAGTAACTGCTGGGCTTGATGTAAGAACCAAAGGGAGACAGGAGGCCGCTGGCAGCTTCCGAGGGCTCAAAGATGAGGAAGGAGCAGCCGGCAGCTTCCGAGGGCTCAAAGATGAAGAAGGGGCAGCTCAGCATATCTGGGAGCAGCGACAGCCATCAGGAAAGCTGAAGCTCCATGCGACAGTACTCTCCCCTTAACGAATAGGCTACATTAATGACTATGGAGCAAACTAAAATAAAATTCTATTATGCCCTAGAGCACATCTCTTGATTAAACACGGGTTAGTTCACAGTAACCCATTCTTCCTTACCGCTACTAGACTGATAATCACAATTCATATAACATGTCAAAATCCTGGGATTCTGAACTTCAGGGAAAAAAGGCTTTTATGTTTTTCTGTCCAAGGGAAATGAACCCAAAGTATGAACTTACTTCCATCTGCAGGGAAAGCAGCAGGAACATCCAGCAAGACTGCCTGGGTGGCGGGGCTGGCAGAAAAGGCCGCCTGAGCCTGGAAAAGGAAATACAGACACTTATACGGTTACAAGTTAAATCTGGAACTCCCTAAAGAAATGAACAATTGAACTTTTACTCAAAGTTTCATTTTAAATACTTCAGCAATCATTTCTTTTCCAAAGGAAATCTATAAATAAATAATTTTAGGAGTACTTTAAAACTGAACGGTAACACTTTCCATATCTTATTTATAGTCAGTGCTTCACGATGTTCCTGCAAATAAATCAACCGTAGGTGCTTTCTCTGTTGATATTTGAGACGAAGCCTAATGTGGTCCAGGCTGGCCTCAAACTCCTCATTTAGCTGAGCACTGCATTACCATCAACTCCCGATCCTTCTGCCTCCACCTCTCAAGTACTGGGATTCCAGGCGCGTGCCACTATGCTCGGTTTATTTAATGCTGGGGATGCACTGAAAGCCTGGTCTTCGTGCACAGGCTATTGAGAGTTTGAAATAGATAAAGGTTCTAGGATTATGTGGTGCTGAATGCCACAGCCTAATGGCCTCTGTAAAGTAACTTACAGAGTATGCGCTGCCAGTTCACTGCTGAGGTGCAAAGGGCCAGAAGACAAGGAGGAATTGTAACACTCCTCTGCAACTTCTTGCCAGGGCATCTCAAGATAAAAACACACACGAGTCACCGACCCGAGATAATGCGGTAGAACAACTAGCCCAAAAGGCTGGACTAGGAATGTTCTGAAATCTAGCAGGGACAGAAGAGCCATGCCCCACCCGTGCCTGGCCCTGCTCCATCTCCCAGCAGCTAGTTCTCTGCTCTGAACACTGAAGGTCCTCTAAAGGAATCTGCTTCTCTTAAACTGATATACACGGAAGCCCAGGAAAACATCGTCAGCATCAACTGCCTTCTGTATTTATTTTCACAGTGAAAACCCTCTACTGAAAGCCAACTGTGGTTAATTTAAGTTCGAGTCCATGCACAGCCATTAAAGAAAAAACATGGACAAAGATCACTCTTTGCAACCTGTGTGTTAATCCTAAATGAGCTGATGTAATACTGACTGATTTTAGGTTGAATATTTCAAATAAAAGCTTTATGAAGAGAGTGCATGTTTGGATGAACTTTGTGAAAATGGCTACCGGAGGGAAAAACTGAACATTACAGAAAGAAATGGCAGACATTTAAAATGACTGACCATGCCCCTCACAGCTTAGAAGCATCCCTCGTCTGCAGCTCACTGCACACTTAAGATGCTAAAAGCTAAATATCCTTCCTAGACTGATGCTGGAAAACTAACTGTCCACGGAGCAATTTCCCTACCTAGTGCCACTACATCAGTCCCTAGGACACCTGAGCCACACTGTCAGTACCCTGCTCACTCTCCCTTCACCTGAGTACAGCATCAAGAAAACCTGTACCAACTTTACACAACGGCAACTACCTAAAGGCTGATGTGCATATTATACACTTATATGAGTTATATGCAATTTAAACTGTACTAAGAATATGAAGCATTCTGAAGATTGTAAAACAAATTTTAAAGGAATTCTATCCGGCTGGAGAGGTGGCTCAGAGGTTACGCTGGAGAAAGTATAGTGTTCTTGAAGCAGATGCAAGTTCAGTTCCCGGCACTGGAGCCTGTGGAGCCTGGCAGCTCACAACCACCTACAACTCCAGCTCGGGGGAGACCTCTCCTGGTCTCGCAGAGAGTTTGCACTCACATGTCCACGGCGCATGCATGCACACATGGGCTAACAGATATAGAGAGATAAAAGAGAATTTCTAGTCTTCTTGAGATGTTTTAGCCTACAACAGACCTAAGCAGACATAGGAGTACACCAACAAATGCATGCTTCCCATTTCATTTCACAAGTGAACATGTTAGGAAGTAATTCTTAAGGTTAAAAGCAAACATACCTGAATTACTTTGTCTACCTTCAAATCTTCAAGAGATGGATAAAGAGACATTTTTGCAAGCTTTTTCTAAAGAAAAAAAAAAAAAAACATTTTCTAATGTCACAGAAATATACACAGTATGCACAGCCAGCAATATGAACATAAACATGGACAATGCTGTTTAATACAATAAACATGTAAGTTCAAAAGCCCTAACAACAGGACTAGTTAAGGCATATCATAGTTGTTAACATTTAACAGTTGTTATCAAGCTCTTTCTGTTACCATAGCTGCCACCTATATTCATGAGGGTTTTAAACTTTAGTAAGTCAAGCTGCCTTCATTTCACAACTTGTGAATATCAAAGAAAAGAAGCATGTGACTTCTGCTTAGCTGACAGTGGCCCTTAGCAAAACCAGGGTCAGGAAACAGACTTTCACAAGATTCATTACCTTCTAATAACAAGTCAAGAGCAAACAGTATGCAGTCAGCACGTATGACAGCACTGGGAGAATACACATATGTACAAGGAAAAACTAACATACACCATCTGTTTATTTTTTAGCAATAGTTTTTATCTTAAGGAAACAGATCCAAGAAGGAAATTATCTTTCATTTTTAACATTTCTATGATGTTCAATGTTTTTTAAGCTACCATAAATTGCTTTTTGCAACAATCTAAAATAAAATTCTCTAAAATATTACAGACAACATTATTTTACATTTTGCTTAGACATTCTGAGATACATACCCAAGACTTCCCACTTAACCAAATAAATCAGAATGTATCCTAATTGTTAAAAGGTTTTAGCAAATTACTGAGCCAGCATCAACTCCCATTTCCAAATGTATTCCTTATTTCCTGCTCTCCAAAAGCAGAGCTGAACCTTTTAGATACTGCCCAGAAGGCAGGATGATACTCAGCACTGGCAGCCAGGAGTACGAAGAGCCTCTCAGCCATGCTGGGCCAACACCGTCTCCAACCAGGCCCCCACAGGACATGCTTCTCCAGCAGCTTAGCCCACTTATGTTGAGCAGAAAAGCAACAGAAAGCCATCAGGCTGGAGCAGGTAGCCCAGACCCTTTCATATGGCTTTACGGCAAATTCTAAAATGTGACATGCTGTAGCAAACACTCACTGGAGGATCTACCATGTCTACTGAGGAGCACCTCCCAAGGCATTGAGCCAAACCACCAGCGGGCAGTTGTTTCTGTGGTGCACTCTCTCTCTCTCCTACTGGCTGAGCCCTCATTTGGGTTATTAATCAAGGCTGCTGTGATGGTTTGAAAGAAAGTGGCCCCCACAGGGAGTGGTACTACTAGGAGGTGTGGCTTTGTTAGAGTAAGTATGGCCTTGCTGGAGGAAGTGTGTCACTGTGGGGGTGGGCTTTGAGGTCTCCTTCGCTCATGCCATGTCCAGTGTCTCAGTTCATTTCCTGTTGCCTTCTGATCACGATGTAGGACTCTGAGCCCCCTCTCCTGAGCCCCCGCACCATGTATGTCTGTGTGCCCCTATGTTCCACAGTGATGATAATGGACTGAACCTCTGAAACTATAAACCAGCCCCAATTAATGTTTTCCTTTGTAATAGTTGCCATGTCCATGGTGTCTCTTCACAGCAATAGAAATCATCAAGACAGCTTCCTAAGAGACTACCTATCGCTACAGCCATTGGTTGACCCCTAGAGATGGAAAATATGTCCCTATTGCTGAACATAGCATGCATTCCAGAAACAGGGCCCAGAGACTCCTGAGTTGGAAATTTCCTGAGTGCCTCCTCTCCAAGGACCAGCATTCATGTGATGGGAGATGTTATTCTGTAAATATGTTTCTCATACTGGTTAATGAATAAAGCACTGTGGTCAATGGGAAAGCAAGATAGGCGGGGCTAGGAGACAAGGAGGAAAGAGGAAGTAGGAAGAGGAGTCAACATGGAGAGCCCGGAGAGGTAGGACGCCACCTGCTGTGACCAGTAAGATGAGCCACGTAGAAATATTTAGAACAGTAGAAATGGGTTAATCATTAAGACAGAGCTAGCCGGTAACAAACTAGTACCTGGCCAACAGCCCTATATCTATACATACATACATACCTAAGAACATAACTGCTAAATCAACATGGTAACTCTATATTTAACTTTTTTTTGTAAACTAGGAAACTGGTTTCTAAAAGAATTATACTACTTTTTATACTCCCAGAATTCTACTTTCTCCATTTTTCAATGCTTCAGTCTGTGGTTCTGATAATGGCCATTCTAGGAGTGAAACTGCATCTTGCTGTGGTTGGAATTTCATTTCTGTAACAACTAACGAACAATGGGGCATTCTTTCATGTGCTTGGCCACTTGAGAACCTTAGTACATTTATATCTTCTAAGAAACACCCATTCATATACAGTCAAATATGCCTGTTTATTTGACTAAATTATTATTTTTTAATGATAATAGTTCTGCTTATGATCTAGATATTAGCTTCTTAATCAATGCAGGTTACAAAAAAAAAATCAATGGAGCTGGCTCATAAATACAAATTTATTTTTCAAAGTTGTGCACACTGGAAAGTCCAAGGACAAGGTAAAACAGCATGTCACGTGTCAGCAGCTTTTCACTGTCCCCACGTGGAAGAAGGGTCAAGGCAGCTCTATGGAGCCCCTGCTGTAAGAGCACTAGCCCCACTCGTGAGAGCAGAGCCCTCCAGATCTCAGGCCCAAACACCCACTTTCGCCTCAGTGCTTACAGCATTAAACGATGGATTCTGGAGAAGCGGACACATTCAGACATCACATACTCCCATCACACCTGATGTCCAAATACTTTCCTTTCATTCTTTAGGTTGTCTTTCATTCTGAGGGCCTTCTACAGCACAGAAGTGTTTGGTTTTGGTAAAGTTAAATGTGTTTCTTCCTGCCTATTTGTGCATTAAATGCAACTACAACAACAAAAACATCATCCATGGTCATTAAAACTTTTGTCTAAGAATTTAATAGATTAGGCTATTATATTTGTATCTTTGATCTATCGTGAACAGTTTTGGCGCACAGATGAAGCAGTGGTGAAATTTAATTCTTTTCTACATGGACATCAAGATGTCTCTAGCACTGTCTTTTGAAAAGGACAGATATTCCTTCTTGAACTGCCTTGGCAGCCTAGTTCAAAGTCAACTGATGGTTAAAGCATGTCATTGTTTCTGGTCTATTCTACTGGTTTACTTCTCACCAGTACCCATTTCCATTACTGTGCCTTTGCATTGTTTTGAGTATGAATTTTCCCACATTATGCTTTTTTCTAAAATAATTCTTATGGTTATTCTATATCCATTTCAGTTTAGTGTAAATTTTAGAATCAATGTGTATGTGTGTGTGTGTGTGTGTGTGTATGTATATATATATATATATATATATATATATATATATATATATATATAAAATTGTCATCTCTGGTAGTTTCACAGTGCATTCTGGTTACTCTGCCTACTCCTCACCCTTTAACAAATTTTAAGTACAAAATTGGCATTTATAAGCATATACATAGATCTGGGAGCTGGGAAGATAGCAGGGTGCTTAAGAGCACATGCTCCTCTTGAAAAGATCAGTTCCCAGTGCCAATATTGATAATTTACAACTGCCTGTAACTGCTCCTTAAGTCTAGATCCATTGTATTTTATTTTTGCTTGTCAATGATTTTTTTTTTTTTAGTTTCCCCTTCAATTTCTTCTTTTACCCTAAAAAGTATTCAAGAGTATATTTGGATTTCTACTTACACCGTGGTCAAAAAGATGCTTGATACAGTCTTAAAATTGTTAAGATATAATTGGTGACCTCATAGGTGACCTTTCTCAGGAGTATGCTGTACATGAAAGTGTCGTCTATGAAATAAATGTAATGTCCTGCTAATGTCTTTAGGTCCATTTGGTGTACAGTACTGCTCAAGTCTCCTGCTGTCTTGCTAATGCTCCATTTGGGTGTCCTCTCCACTATAAGAGCTCTGATGAGAAAACCCATTACGGCGCTATCTGTTTCTCCTTTGGCCCTATTTGCATTATGTATTTGAGGAATCTGAGGTAATATGTGCATGTAACTGTTTGCTTTCTAGGTGAGTGTTTTTAGCATTACATCAACACACTTTGTTTATGATGTGTCCTATGCCAGTGGTTCTCAACCTTCCTAATGCTGTAACCCTTTAACACAATTCTTCAGATGTAGTGACTCCCAATCATAAAATTATTTTCATTGCTACTATAATTTTGCTACTGTTATGAATTGTAATGTAAATACCTGACATGCAGAATTCTAATATGTGACCCCCATGAAAGGGTCTTTTGATCTCCAAAGGGGTCAATACTCATAGATTTAGAGCCACTGGTCCTATGCTTACCACAGCACACAAAATATGTTCAACTCACTATATAATAATAATAATATCTAATCCCAGCACTCAGGAGGCAGAGACAAGGGGCTCTTTATGAATCTGAAACCAGTCTGGTCTACTGAATAAGCTACATAGTGAAATCCTTGAAAAGCAGCAAGGAAGGAAGAAAGGAAGGAAGAAAGGAAGGAAGGGAGGGAGGGAGGGAGGGAGGGAGGGAGGGAGGGAGGGAGGGAGGGAGGGAGGGTAATATCTATAACGAACTGGAAAGGACAAGTTTTGCTGAGGCTTGAGTACATCTATCAAATTACTGAACTTAGAGAGAGGGGTCAGAAATAAGGTCTACTTATGTGAAGAGACATCAAAGACCGGGGAGAGTGGTTCTCAATCTATGGATTGTGACCCCCTTGGGATTCGAAAGCCTTTTCACGGGGGTCACGCATCAGACATACTACATATCAGATACTTATCACAAGATTCACAACAGCAGAAAAATTACACTTATGAAGTAGCAACGAAATAATGTTATGGCTGGGGTCACACCATGAGGATGTGTAGTAAAGGGTTGCAGCATTAGGAAGGTTGAGAACCACTGGCCCAGAGGAAAGAGACCCTTAAGCAAAGGTTGGTGAATGAGCATGCTTTTATTCACTGAGGAGAAACCACGGATCCAGTTAATCATTCATTTGCTGTACCATTTACACCTGTACCACCCTTCCGGTTCCAGCCCATGTCTCTACAGAGTATCTTGTACAGTGCAGACAGCTGGCTTTTTCCATTTGTTCACTGATTTCTTTGTCTTATGCTTTAGCAGTTTAGTCTTTGTATACCTGTAACTTCCTGGCCAACATTCTGTGGTTTGCTCTCTCGTAGCATTCTGCCTCACCATTCTCTCTCATCTGTGTGTCGCTACTCACTTCTGATTTGTTCTCATTTGCATTATCTAACCCTCTGTGGTTACCATGAGGAAGCTGACCACCCTGTGGGAGGGGGTAACAATTTTCACCACTGTTACTTCTCCTTCCATGGACCACAGGTTACGGGAATCAAACTCGGGGGGTTAAAAGCCTTTGCCAGCTGTGTTGCCTCACAGACTCCATTCTTACCTTTTACAAATGAGCTCTGTTTTCACACATTTTGCTGGTGAACACCCTCTTAGAGGCCATTTGTTGGACTGCCTTTAGCACCTGGCAAAGGGCAAGCCTGGTAAGAAATTCTCTCCCCCGTTTTTCCTGGGGCGCTAAGGCTGTTTTGTCTAAGAAGGGCAGTGCTGCTACTTAGAATACTTTGCAGAAGGCTTCCCAAACTTTGGGTATGTAAGCACTCCTCTGTACAGGTTCTACTGAAAACTCTGCAGTTAGCCCTCACAGGACCCCTGGTACAGGATGAGCTGTTCTTTTCCTGCAGATCTCACAAATCAAATTTGTTAATCTGACACTTCTGATTTTCTCCAATCTGCTATGTACAAGGTTTCTTGACTGTCATTTCCTTTCCCCAGATTTGGGAGTTTGGGGCATATTCCTAAAGCAAATTTTCAGTTCTTTCTCTCCTCTGAAAGTTTCTGAAGGCTAAAGCTATGTTTAAATGACTGTGCTTCAGAGATCTACAATACACAAGTGTCTCTAACTTGTAAGCCCCACTTGCTCAAAGACACTTCCTGGAGTGCCGGAGGCTTTTGTTCATGCAAGGTAACAAGCCTCTTGTTTTCACTTTTGTATACAAGATTGGTTGCCCAACTGCACAAGATGTGCTTGACCACACATAAGCAGGAAGTGCACGAGCAGGACGTAAGCTTACTCCCATTAGACGAAGTCGGGAAGTCTGTCGATGTCCTGTGGGTTTGTGGGGTTTACCTTTATAGGCGCCTGACTATTAGAATTTGTGGTCATTCTCTAGAAATCCCAGGTTGGACATGGCCAGTGCCCACTGTCCTGTCCGGTATTTATAACAAAGCTTGCTTCGAAGTTGGCTCAAAAATTGTGAGAGTGATCTTATTCTCACCTGGAAGGATTAACAAGTTCTGTGTCAGCATGATGGCCTATAAAGCAAGTGTTCCTGTAACATCCTCCTCAAGGTCCGTAATCTGACAGAATACTCATCCGTCAGCAATATGCTACTTATCGTCCCTGTTTATTATAGTGTACAAATAGAACAGAGAAGCACCGAATGGGGGTGGGAGGGGCACAGGGCAGGAGTGGAGTGGCTGGCTGACTCTCCCAACCCTGCATGCTCCCCTCACGCAAAGACCGCCCTCTGCGTTATGACGGATGCTCTTTGCTTTAGGCCAATGTCTGACCCCAGTGTTTTGTTTCCTTTTTCCCATCAACAATTAACTGAATAGTTTCTCCTTGGTGAACAAAAAGTATACTCCTTGATCTACTTTTGTTTAAACTTCCCTTTCCTTCAGGCCTCTGAACTTTGATCTACTTTGAGCTTGAGACAAGGGATAGCCCTCTGGCCCTCCCTCCAAGAACAGGCTGACTTCTCTAACTAGGATGGGAGTTTGCCACTCTGCCCCCTACTGGTCCCCCTCACCGCTGTCCTTAGTATAGCTAGCCAACCTTTCTCTGCTACAACAAATGAGATGTTCACAGATCTCAGACCTCACACATGGCATTTTCTGCTCTCACAATTCTCCTTTAGAATAAAGTCCCGTCTAACCTCAGTCAACTCAACAGTCTAGAAGGCAGCATAGGACAAATGCCATACCTTCTCCTCCCTTCAGCAATCCTAGCCTTCTACACATCCACCTCTGCCCTCCCCATGCAGCCTCAGTGTCCCAGCTCCACATGAAACCCCTTCCACAGCTTGAAAGAGCAGGCAGGAGTGCTGCTGCTGTCAGGAGAGGCTCTGAGGACAGAACTGGGCCTTCAACGACCTCCTTCTGCAGGATCAAGACTGGTTCCAGCCTCTCTGTGCCCCCTTCCTTCTGTTTCACAGAAGCAACAGTACTCCAAAAATCCAGCAAAATCACTCAAGCTAAGTGTTTACCGTTACTGGGTGATGAAATCATAGGCATTTATCTTCCATACCACAAAAGGAAAAACAAAGGAATCCCTTTCCAGGAAGAAGGGGGTCATTTAATTACCATGTCGACAGCAAAGCCAATTATTAATCCATCTATGTGACCTGCACCATGTCCCACTAGTTGAGGCTGAATCTGGCATTCAGATCCCAAGACACACAAGAATCTGGCTTTCAGATCCCAGGACACACGAGAGTTCGCCAGAAATTGCTCCCGCTTCCTTTCTTTTCCTCCATCCCCAGTCACAAGGGCTGAGTCTCTGATCTCATTCCAAGTGTCAAAAGTACTGAGCTCCCTTTGCAGAACTGTGGAACTATCCTTGACTGGAATTTTACAATGACCAACTTCAATTAGGAGAAAATACTACACTGGTGAAGAGTTCTCGTTTTAATACTTTATAATTCCTTTATTGAACCATCATGTGCTAACTAGGCCACAGAAGTCAGGAGTGATGACATCGCCACCCTTGGAATTTATCCCCCAAGGCACCTGAAGGCCCCTGGAGTAAAATCAGCACCCAAAGCCCTGGCCATCTGTGAAGTCTGACTGCAACCTCCAGAGCAGCTGCTCTGCTGGTCCTCTGCGTGGGAAGAACCCATGCTTCCAACCATCAACTCTCAAGCAGGTTTGCCCTACCCCAGACCTGCTGAGACCACAATACTCCACAACGTCTTATTTGGAAAGCCCTGAACCCAACAACATCAGTAGGCTTTAGAAAATATCACCCCAGGTGAGTCTATTATAGAGATTTTTTTCCCCCTAATGATTTGGGAAATACCAGAATCTCTTCAAAGCAAAGACATCAGCAAACAGGACTACAAAAATGTCACCTGTCTAGAAAAGACAAAAGACAGTCACTCTGGATGGGACAAGCAGATTAATGTTTGTTCTGAGCAATCCTATCATTTCTGGAGGCAACTTAGGGTTATCGCCTGTTGTTTGTTTCCTTGCTTTCTTAGCATCATTTGGGGAAATCAGTCACCGATGAATGAGCTGCCACGACAGCTAAGGCTGTTACACAGACAAACCCTGTCCCGCAAAACAAAACAAAACAAAAAAGAAAGTAACTGTCTATGCGTCCCTCAACATCCTCAAAGCAATATGGCATTGCTTCCTTCGACCTTTGACCCACTCCCAGCTCAAAGGAGGGGCGTGATGTTTTGGGAAAACTGGGGTTTTTGTTGTTGCTGCTACTGAGCATAATAAAAATCTACAATTTTACTCTTTCGGCCCCAGTTGCAAAGACAAAAATTAAAAGAGAGAGGTGATTTGTGTAAGACCAGCTGGCGTAAGTGAAGGACCTGATGACATACACCCTGAGGTTTCCAATGATGTCCGTCTAGCGGAAGTCCCTCAAACCTAAGAATCAGTGAGTAAAAAAGTATTTCTATTTAGTACGGAAAACAAGACTCTTAGTGGCCAGGAAAAAACTTGGTCCTGAGGTATTTTTAGAAAAGTCCTGACCACCCTCTCTAAGAGGGTGTTACAGTCTCCTTTCCCAACTCTGTTTGTATTCCAGATTTACTGGGCATGTTTAGAGGCCAACCGCAGGCACATGACCAGAAGGAACATGACCAGAAGGAGTAGTAATGTAGGCAATTTTTACAATCAACTACGCTGAGTATTCTACTTAATGTTTATAAGCCTAAACCAGAATTCTATTTAAACAAGGAACAAAAATTGGTAACTCTCTCACCATCAGCCTAAACCACTCCAGTTAGTAAAGATACTATATTTGACCAGGGAAATAGGCAGTATTGACAGAACCCATTGGTAGTTGAGATACGGAATCAATAACCCAAGTGCAAGAAAAACAAAAGAGAGATATCTGAAATCTTCACAATGGATAAAAGACACGGACACACATTCTAGTTGACGAGCACTTACCATCATCAGATCCAGCATAAAGGGTGGGGTAGGGAGTTGGAGGGGAAGGGACTCGAGGGAGAAGGGGGAAATGATGTCATTCTCATTTTAAGGGACTGCCTAATTAAAGAACGCATTTAATTGTTAATCAGCCTCTTCCTGTTCATGATGTTAAGTCCTCTTTAATGGTTCCAGCACATAGCTAAAATCCGCTCCCAAAGTTAAGTAACTTCGCTTATAATGGAGTGACTGTTTACTGAAACTTACTTACTTCCTGGCATACACCACTGGGTCAGTAATACTCATGTACCACGTAAGACCTACAAGTTTAAGGAAGTAAGTTGTTAACAGAATGGAAGAAAACAAAACAAAACAAAATTTTTTTTTCAGTCCTCGGCCTCACAAATCTATTTAATGTATCGCCTTTACATTTAAAAAGCATGACAATTTACAAGGCCGGCAGCTATTTTCATGTAACTTTCGTTTTCAAACATTGCTCTTGGTGTACTGGTGTGCATGTTAAGAATTTCAAACCCTACACTAAGTAATTTACCTAAGGGGAAAACACTGCTATGTGTCTGAAGACGGGACGAATACAACAGACCATCCCACACACTCCACGGCTCCCTAACTGCACTTCGAAAACTGGAAACTTTCCACGTCCACAGCCTCCCTCCGCCCGGTATTAGAAGGAAATCTTCGAGCGAGAGCTGAGTCACCAGACCTCCAGGGACAGTTCCTGTGCACACACCCGCTGCAAGCCCCGGCTCTCCCCGGCTCTCCCCGCCCCCTCCAAGAGCCGCGGCTCAGCCGCTAACCGTTGTCGCCTCGGGTCGGTCCCCGCCCGGGCCGTCCTGACACCGCCAAGGACGCGATCAAGAACGGCCGAGTGCAGGTGGGGGACCGGCCGGGCTCGCCTGGAGCCCCGAGCAGCTTGCCGGACCTGCCAGGGTCCCGGGAACCTCGCGGCCACTCACCTGCACCGAGGACGTCCTGCTGCTGCCGCTCGCTCCGCTCCGGCACGGGACTAGCAAACCTCACGGCCCGCCCTGCGCGTCACCGCCGCCCCCGCCTTCCGCCGCGCAGGCGCAGGCGCCGTTCCCATGGCAACGCGGCGCAGCCCGCGCGACCTCCGAGCCCAGCATCCTCCGCCGAAATCCGCCCAGGACCCCGCTCCCGCCGCGTTTCCCTGCGAGCCCCCGCCGCCTTTTACTACCCTTTGTTCCCAGAGCGAATGCTCATTGGCTGCTGACGGTTGCTCTCGGTATCGCCCCCCCACCCCCAAAAAAATGAAAGCCACGTCCTCATCTAAAAACACAGACTGATTTCTGAGAGTTGAGGATGCAGATACGAGAACTCAGCTATGGTTTTGGTCGACATTAATCTGCGAAACCCCCTCAACATTCCATGGCAGAGGCCATTACCTGAACGATTCCTAATAAAGGATAATGACAGCATTAGCTTGCAAGAGCAATTGTCTAGCTAAATTATTTAGCGTCACAGTGACTTGAAATTTTACCTCTGGCAACTAATAAAACAATAAGCATTAAATCCATGACAAATGGAATGAAATTTTGAACTTGGGGGAGCTTATGGCTTACCTAATGAGAAACTTGTAAAAATACACGACTGAAAAGGAAGAAATGCAGCTCTGTTCACAGATGGCGTGGTTATCGGTGTAAACAGTATTAAGCAGTTACAAGGTTGCCGGGATACAAGGTTAATATACAGAAGTCAGTTACTTTCCTATCTGCCCCAAATGAGCAATTGAAATTGGAAATTAAAAATACATCAAAATAAAATACTTAACGACGAGCCTAGTTGATTGCAGTGTCTGTCTGAAAGGTGAGGGTGTGAAGAAAAACTCCCGAGGAAGCTGCCTCCATAGACCAATTGCCTAATTAGAATTGCATACTGTAGAGAGGTTGGGATGTTGCAGGTCCAGAGAGAGGCATGATTACCTTATGTTGGCCTAAACTCTGACCCTCCAGAACAGCCATTCCTTGCCCCCTGTGTCCAAACTAACATCCTATGACAATAGTTAAAAAGACTTTTAGAATCTATTGAGTTAGCTGGCAGCTAGCTTCTACCAATCCAAAAGCTCAGAATGCCTTCAGAGAGCAGCTTGAGCCTATAAAAATTCTTCCCGGTCTCCACGTACCTACCTCTCTGATGTACCCACCTATGTGTTTTAAACTTCCCTTGATTTACGACTTTCTCTGTTCTGTAAAAGAACTGCATGAAACTGTTTCCACATAGGAGCACTGGGTTTGGAGTAACCTAAATTTGTGCTCCCTGGCTATGGACACTCAAAATGTCCAAAATAAACTCTTTTGCCCTTTAAGATGAGAGCTGTGGTTTTGTGTTGACAGAAGAGTGAAAGATGCCATGTTTATAAGTAGAAAGAGTCCATTTTGTACAGATGCCAAATCTTTCCATCTTCATCTATAGATAGATATCATGCAATCTCAGTCACGATCCTGTCAGGAAGATATACTAAAAAACTGATTCCACCGTTTATAAGTAAAACAAAAGACCAAGACTGGCAAGATGGCTCAGTGGGGGAAGAGCACTGATTGCAAAAACCTATCAACCTGGAAGGAGAGACCCAACTCCCTGTGCTGTGTCCTCTGATGCCACGCTTGTGCCGTGTGGCATGAGAGCTCCTGCACACACACACACACACACACACACACACACACACACACACACACATAAAATAAGCTTAAAGGATACTGAATGGAGAGACTCTAGTTGGCTGGAGCATGGCAAATACAGAAGGCAAAACTTGCCCTTCCCCCATCCCCTCTGCCTTGCTAAAAAAACATTAGATTGCATATTGCATTCCAAAAGCTACCACAGTCTGTTCCCTTATCTGCCACTTCCTCCTCCCAAGGTCCAGCTATCAAAGCACTGAAGTTCGGCGATTAAAAGATCCCTTTTGGCTACCCTAATTAACACACCCAATCAGAATTAACCAGCTAATCCTAACACAGCCATTCCCCCTTTACCTTTATAAACATTTGCCTATGGACCATGTCTGTCTCCTCTCTATCCAGAGTCAGCCCTTTGTCCTCCAGGACAAATATCCCTTCCCTCTCTTCCTTTCCCCTTTCCTGACCTCTCCCTGTTCCCTTCCCCTTCTGCCTTGCTCTCTATCTCCTGTCTTTGTCTCTTATTCCCTTTCCTCTGGGGAAAAGAAATCTCCTCTGTGCTGAGAACTTGGTTTTGGGTGGTCTTCTGCTGATACTTGTCCCTTGAGATACTGAAGAAAACAAAACCTATGTTTTCTTTCAGTGTTTTGCTTTGGCTACAAGAACAAAATTCCAAAGGCTAAGTGGTTGAAACAGCCACCCTTTGAAGCATTTCCCTCTGAATTCTGGGGACAGGGAATAGCTAATTTTCAGATAGCTATTCTGAAGAGAAGAGAGAAAAAGTGGAGGGCTGGATGAGGAAAGAAGAAGGGAAGATGAGGAAAGAGAGAATTCATGAATCAGTGAAGAACAGGCTTCAATGTAGAGATTTGGAGTTGGAGACACTGACACCTTGCTCATAGCAGGATTTGACACAAAACTTCCTTTGATGGTGTAGTAATCAACACAGTAAATCTGACAGGTAAATGGAACATAGAAATAGAATCAACAAACACACTGAATAGATCTTTGACACAGAAACAAAGTCTTTCAAAGGAAAACTTTAAAAATCTGTTCAGTGAAGCCAGGCATTGGTGGCACATGTCTTTAATCCCAGTGCTCAGGAGGCAGAGTTAGAAGGACCTCTGAGTTCAAGGCCAGCCTGGTCTACAGAGTGAGTTCCAGGACAGCCAGGAGCTACCCGGAGAAATCCTGTCTCTAAATAAATAAATAAATGCTCAGAGTCATTAGAAATTTGACAAAAGGTTGGACCAGACATCCCAGGAAAGAAGATGTAGATAGGGACAATTTGTAAGAAGAAATTTAGAATCCTATGACACCAAGAGACTGGAAATATAAAAATGAGATCATAATACATATCTAGCAGAATGCCAAAATCCAAAGCATTGATCTCACTGAATGCCAGCTAGAACAGAGGAACACTCAGGAGCATAGCCACTGGACAGAAATCTAGAACCTTCTTAAAAATCTAGCTGTAATTTTGTCATATGTATCTTTAGCCATTCTTCTAGGCACTTAAATTAGCTGAAAAGTTACATCCACAAAACAACTGTGCATGGATATTTATATCAGAGTGATTCATAATTTCCGTTTGGCTACCAAAATGGTCTTCAATAAGTGAACAGAGAAACAAATGGAATTTATCATTCAAACTTTAAAAACAATCTATTGGGCAAGGAAGATAGCTCCAGTAAGGTGCTTGCCTTGTAAGCCCAAAGACCTGAGTCTCACCCTCGGAGCTCAAGTAAAACATTTGAGGTGCTGGTGTGGTGATGCACATTTGTGACCTCGGCTCTAGGGAGGCAGACACGGGTAGATTCTCGAGGTTCACTGGCCAGTCAGCTTAGCCCTCGTCAGTGAGTTCCACACAGTGAGAGAGGAGGATGGCGTCTGAGGAACACCTGATGTCTACGTGTCTTGATTAACTTTCCACTGCTGTGAAGAGACACCATGGCCACAGCAACTCCTAGGAAGGAAAGCATCTAATTGAGGTGGTGACATACAGCTTCAGAGGTTTAGTCTATTATCCGCATGGCAGTGTGCAGGCAAACACGCTACCTGTTACATGTTGACCAGAATGTAACAGAAACTTGAACTGTAACACTGCGTGGTATCTTGAGCATAGAAAACTTCAAAGCCCACCTCCACAATGACACACTTCCTCCAACAAGGCCACACCCACCCCAACAAAGCCACACCTCTTAGTAGTGCTATTCCCTGTGAGATTATGGGAGTCACTTACATTCAAACTACCACACTATTGTTGACCTTTGAACTCCCCATGCATGTACACAAATGTGCATGTACACCTGCAAACGTAGGTGCATAAGTGCACTCTTGTGTACCCGTGTCTGTGCATGCACACACACACACACACCCTAATGAGCTATAAAGCCACAAAAAGATGTGAGAGATATCATTGTGGCAGTACACAGATGCAATGCCAGCACTAAGAATGTACGGATGGCAGGACTGTACATCCGTACGGATGGCAGGACTGTAAGTTGGAGGCCAGACTGGCCTACCTAGTAACACCTTACTTGAAAGAACTTAGATGAATTTTAGAAACCAACCTAAAATAATAATAGTGCTGTCTGATTTCAGCAATATTAAATCCTAGAAACAGCAAAATTACAGATGGTAAAAATACCAGGGATTTCCAGGAGTTGAGAAAGACAGAGAAAGGTTAAGTATGTAAATTACAAGAGATTTTTAGACATTTTTGTAATGCCACAACAGTAGATACATGATATTATGCATTTGTCAAAGAACATAAGACAGATGTATTGTTTTATGTGTGTGCATGTGTATGTGTGTGATAAGGCTGTTTATGTATGATATATATGTATGTGCATGTAGGTACCTATGTGGTCTTTTTCCCTAGTTCCTATCAGAAATCTTCAAAAACCCTTTAATGTTGCTTTCTGAGTGACAAGGGTCTTAGTCCATAAGCTGGACTAAGGTAAAGGGCTCTAAAGAGCTTCAGGCTGAGAGTGGTCACCAGAAAGAAATACCAAGCATGTGGTTAGGGCTGAGCTTTCAGTCACAACCAAAGAGGAAATGTCTGAAGTCTGAGTTCATGCATTTGATCAGACCATGAAATGCCACATCAAAACCCTGTAGGCATCAAGGCTCCTGAAGGTCCTGGTTGGTAGAAAGTGTGGTAACTCAGGCCCTCTCCTTAAGGATAAAGGCCTTTGCTATTGAGCATTGGGACCTTCTGGACCTTAGCCTTATACTTTTTCACCTGTTCAGCTGCATTCTCAAAAAATAAAAAATAAAAAAAAAAAAACCCTACAATCCTAAGTGCAGTCCTCTTGGTGAGCTCTCTGAGTCATCCTAGCAAATCATTAAGCCTCAGGGGGTGGGGATGTGGCCACCTATAAATGAATGCACTAGTTAGAGAGTAGTATGAGGGAGCTGGGGCAATTTTCTTGGCAATATTTACCAGATGGGGGTTTGTGGTGAACCGAAGCACTCAGTATCGAAGCTGAATTGAATACTAGAACATTCAGTTGGTGTCAGAGAACTGTTGACAGAACAGAACACAGTGTACAACACAGAGAGGGTTCTGATGAACACTGTGGTTTTCAGTTACTATTATATCCATATTTACTTGTGGATTATGCTAAGTGTATTACTGCATAAATGTACGTTTACAGCATGGAAAGTTGTGCACAGGGTAGAGGAAGAGTATGTGAAATTTCTGTGCTATTAGGTCAATTTTCCTATGAGCACAAAATACTGGGTTTTGTATGTTTGTTTGTTTGACTTTGTACACAGGGTCTCTCTGTTTAGCCCTGGCTGTCCTAGACCTCTGTAGCAGGCTGGCCTCAAATAGAACAAATTAGCCTCAAACTCAGAGATTTCTGTCTCTGCCTCCTGGCTGCAAAGTTTACAGGCATGTGCCACTATACCAGCTCAAAACACTTTTTTTTAAAGAATAAAAGTAATACAAAATGAAAATAAGTGTACAACACTCCAATAGGCATATGAAGGAAAAGAACTCAGACACTATAAAATGATATTACGAAGGACTCAATTAGCCTAGGAGTTCTCTAACATTTCCTTAGATTGCAGCTTTTAGCCTGAAGGGTAGGAATTAGCCACACCACGTGACTAATGGAAGAAGAGTGTCCCAGGCAAAGGGCAAAGCACTGGCAGCTTTGCAGTTGATACACTCAGCAGCTGAAAGGCCCTGTGGTTAGAACCCCAGGATGAGAGACAAATGAATAAGCAAGGTGAGGCTGAGAGCAGGAAGTGCTTGCTGAACACAGAGGAGCATGATCCTGTTACATTAAAAGCACGGCTCACAGATTATATGTACTAACAAGTCTGCATCAGAATTTCAATGTGGTCTGTTTCCCACAGGCAAGCTGATCCCCAATATGGTGGGGTTAAGAAGTATTTGGAACCTTTAAGAGATGTGCCTAGTTAAAGGGGATGGGTGGTTGGTGGCATTATCCTGGGAAAAAAAGCATACCTGGCTTGTGGAAACATTCAATTGACATAAAAGACCAAACTTCTCAATACTGCTCTGGCTTCCTGTCTGCCCATTCTACACTTCCCCTTCTACACTTGGTGACTTCTTTCCATTTTTAGGCCAAATTGTGACACGACCAAGCAGACTCTCACCAGAAGCTGAACAGGTAGGACTATCTGATCTCTTGGACTTTCCATCTTGAACACCATGAGCTCTAAAAAGCTCTAAGCGCCCAGCCTCAGGCATTTGTCATAGCAACTGAAAGAGGAACTGGTACAGGGGTCTCCTACAGCAATCTTTGTTTCAGTTACTGGGTGGACATGTAGAAAATTCAACATTGAAATAACTTTAAGAAGAGAAGTTAGAAAGATGTAGCGATTGGTCAGGTGTGGATTAATTACAGGGAGCTAACCAGATGACTCCCAGTGTTCTGACATATGCAAGATGTTGATAGTGGCTCAGTTTCTGAGATAAGGTACAGTAAGATGAGCACATATAGGAGGTAAGACGATTAGAAGTTTGTAGGACTCATTAGAGCTGAAGTTTATGTGCATTACTGGTTGTAGGCTCCTGGAAGATGTCTACATATTACCCAAGGATGGAAAGATAGCTCAGAGGTCAAGAGTATTTCCTGCTTTTGCAGCAGATTTCTTGATTTCTTCCCAGAACCCACATGGAAGCTTACAACCATTTGTAACCCCAATTCCAGGAAACTCAATACTCTTCTGAACCAGGCATGTGTGTGGTACACACACACACACACACACACACACACACACACACACACACACACACACACACGTAGACAAGTACTCATGTAGGTGGACTTTTCTTTCCATCCTGCAAGTTCCCAAATAACCAACATGGAGACGTGATATTAATTATAAATGCTTGGCTGATAGCTCAGGTTTATTGCTGACTAGCTCTTACAACTTAAATCAACCCATTCCTATTAATCTGTGTGCTGCCACGAGGCTCGTGGCTTTTATCTCTCCAGTATGTCTTGCTTCCTCTCCATCTGACTGGCAACCCCTCTGAGTCCACCCTTCTTCCCAGTGCCCTTAGTCTGGTTCTCCCGCCTAATGTTATCTTGTCCAGCCACTGGCCAGTCAACTTCTTTATTAAGCCAATCTCAGCAACATGTATTCACACAGTGTAAAGGAATATTCCACATACTCATAGACACAAAATAAAAATATTGTTTTTTTTTTTTTAAAAAAAAGGTAATTATACTCTAATGTCCTAAATTACATGGTAAACGGCACTTTTGAAGGTATGACTGAGTTTAGTATTTTGAGATGGGAGATTGTTCTGAGTTTAGAACACCTAGGGAGTCTTTTATCTGGCAGAAAGCAGAAAGACAGATTAACCGTAAGAACTCAACAAAGAATGAAAGAACAGCACCGCTTTTGGGCTAAATGCGCAGCTCATTATTACCGTTCTTGCCTAGCATGTACCCTAGTACTAGATTTAAAAAAAAAAGAAAAAAGAGGAAGAGAGAGGAAGAGGGACAGGAAGGAGAGACACGTAGAATACAGTGTCTGGTCCCACAGAAACCGCCTGCCACTGGCTGAGTACCCGTGGCTCCTCCCAGCACTTCTCACCCCGCCCCCTGGCCGGACCATCACCAGCCCTTCTCTTCCCCAGCTTTTCATTGCTATATGAACCTGCCCGCTTGAGTGGTACTCGCATGCCTCCGTCTTGGCCCCTTTACCCTCTTTCTTTCTTCTCTTTCTTTCTCGACCCCACCCCTATAGACCACTTCAGTCTGGACTGTTCCAGATGCTTCCAGCTGTACTCTCCCATATTCACAATGAAAACCTTCCCCTCCGTTCTCTCTTGGAGCAGTCATATGCTCCTTTTCATTCATACACAGTAAATAGTAAATGAGGCTTTATTTGGCAGGTGGGGGGAGGGGTCGAGACTGGGTTTGGTTGTGACTTTGGAAGCTGTTCTAGAACTAGCTCTTGTACACCAGGCTGGCCTCGAACTCACAATAATCCATCTGCTTCTGCCTCCCCGAGTGCTGGGATTAAAGGCGAGCGCCACCTCCTCCCGGCCATAAATGAGGCTTATTGACCAAGTAAAGAAATACAATCAGCCTTGTATGCTGGCATATATAATCCCAACACTCAGAAGGTTGAGGCAGGAGAATCAGGAGCCTAATTCCAGTCTGTGTCACATAGTGAGATTTTTATCTCCGATATTTTACTGTTGCATGGCTTGTATTTGAATAATCTTTGTGAAAATACAAGAAGTTTAAAGTATTACTGTTTTAGGACTAAGCATGATCAGGTTAGAATAGCAATGAAGGCCCATTAACGGAACCCTCCTCTGGTCTAGAAATTAAGGTTTCTGGCTCTTAGAAAGGTGAAACTCCTCCTAGCAAAGTGGGCCTACCTTAAGTCCTGCTACCCAGGCAGGCAGAATCTTCTTTAGTGGACTAATGTACTTTTAATTTCCAGAATTCCTGCCCCAGCCCAGACTCTCACAGAGCACAGCCATGCCGCTTAACCCTAACCCCAACCCATTCTATTGCTTCCCTAGAACTTCGGGCTTCCTTCTTTCTCCAAAGCACCCGTCTCTATCTCTCTTGTGTGCCTGCCTGCCCCCCACAGCAGACAGCAAGCCCGCTAAACCCAAGCAGCCTAGTAGTTTCCTTTTCTCCTTCTGCTCCGCCTCTCAGGAGCTTCTTCCTAGCCTGTGTCACTTTTAAATTCTAATAAAAACTGTCCTAAACCCCTGTCTGATTCCCTCTTAAATTTCTTTTGTGAACAGAATTAAGAGGTTACCTTGATTTCCTGGCAGCATCTGCTGAGCCAGAAGGACCCCCAAGATCCAGGGGCAACCACAGATTGGCTACTGATCCTAATTTTATTTTCCAGAACATGTTTTTGTTTAGGATTTTCAATCGCCTGATTTGAAAGAAAAGTCTGTAAATGTGTGCATACCCCAGCAATCACCCTGGTAGGGCATGGTCAACCAACAGCTGCTTATAAAACCCCTAAAGCACCCGACTCACGCTGTGCCTAAACTGTATTACTGAAGTAATTATCATAAAATCTAATCTTCAGAACTAAGAATTGCCTCCTCTGAAATTGCCTGGAGGCACTAAAATTAGCATTGCTGATGCTTTTGCCACAACACTCAAAGGAGTTGGCCATTGGCAAGTCACTTGTTTGCTGAGGGATGTAACTTCCACTTTTGAAAAATCTCAGCCACATGATGGGCAGCTTCCCGAAAGTCCTTAGTTAGATCAGCCTCTGTCCCAGAACTCCCCCCCCCCACCCCCAGAGAGTGCTAGTTACAGCAGCAAGATTGTGAACACTGTGCCAATCACGAAAACCACCCGAAAACACTCCCCAGCTACCCTCCTCAGGAAACAAAAGGCCCTGGCTCTGTTTTTCTTCCATGTATGTATATATGTGTGTGTGCAAAAATAAATATGTATATATGTATGTATAATATATATATATATACTGAGAATTTCATACATGTATACAATGTATTTTAATTATATCTCCCTCCAACTCCTCCCATCCACCCCCCTCAACTTCACATCCTCCTTTCTGTTTTTTAGAACCCAATCAGTCCAACTAGACTTTCCTGTACGTATGTGGGTTTAGGGCCACTAGAGCTCCCCATAAGAGCATGGGTCCAAGGCCACCAAGCTGAACATGGGCAACTCACTGGTACTGAACCCTCTAGGCAAACTGCCTCTCCCTCTCCCAGCGGTCATCAGCTGCCAATGGTTCCTCAGCTAGGGGTGGGACCTTGTGAGCCCTTCCCAGATTTGTCCTGGAATCGCCACTGACTAGATCGTGTACAGGTCATAAGCAGGCAACTGCAGCTGCTGATCATCCTAGAGAATCTCATGGAGAAGAGAACATGTCCCTGAACACATCGCATTGTCTGTTGAATGGCTCTCAGAATGCACGAGAGTAGTTCCCTATTTAATAAGAACATTAAAGACTGGCAGGGCTCCTCGGAGGCAGAGTGCTTGCCTGCCGCGTGAGAAGCTGTGGGTTCAGTAACTACATAAACAGCACAAAGAACATCAGGATGGATCGTTGTGTAAAGCTTAGGTATTTGTGAAGGTGAATAATTATTCCTTAGTATCATTTAACACACAGATTCAGCAAAGATGACACCTATGTAAGTTAGAAAGTCCCCATTGCAAAACTGAACATGTAGTTACAAGGCTATTTTTAAAGTTGCTCTAGCGTAACATATTTTATTGTGAAACATATGTATAGAGTCACATGACCTCTTACAGGTGGTAAAAACATTGTTAATCAAAGCAATGTATGTTGACACAACTTGTACAATATAAGTCAATTATGCGACCCTTGAATCCTCAGATCTTTTCATTGACCCCTCTTTCGGAAGTAATGCATTGTCTCTGTTGCCACCCCTGTCCCCACCCACCCACCCAACCCTACCTCAGACAAGCTAAGCAGTCACTTTAACACTGAGCTATATCTCTAGTCTGGATTCCGCTTCTCTAAGAAATTAAAGTTGTCTTAGTTTTGAAATATCTTCCCTCTAAAAAGTAGTTTTGGTATATAGAACAGTTAAGACAGAACTAACATGACTCGTGACTCTTAAAAGGGAGCTTCAGTTATTGCACAGACTGTTGGTGACTCATTGTGTTTCGAAACTCTGTCTTCTTGAGTTGGTTGTCATGAATATTACTTATAAGGAGAGACATTTTACAACGTACTAGCCTATTTGAAACAAGATTCCTATAACAGGAAATAAAAAGAAATGATAAAAAGTGTGCAAGGATGTAGTATAGTAACTTTGATATTGCCGCATTAGTAAGGAGGATGTAAGGCCTCAGTGTTTGGGGCAATTTTGACAGGAATGCTACAATAGCTTATGGCCATTTGTATTCATCTTACATTTTAGTAATCTGTCCTTTGCCAGGTGTGTGCCATGTTGACACTGGTACCATCGTTTATTAACCTGTTCCTTTCCAGGACATGGTCGGAACGCCTTCAGCGTGATAACCTTTTTTGCTCTCAACTGTGGAATTCTCTCTGGGACTCCACTCTGAGTTATGAATACACATGTCCTTAGGAATGGTGCCAAAGGCTCATTTCCAAGATTTCCAAGTGGCAGAGCATGCTCCAATGCTCAGCCTCAATGACACAGCTGTATACACATCCAGGGGTACATGATATTTCTGATCATATTCCTACAGGAAATTATATGTTCTTGATGGGGGATGACCTTCTGTATGCTGTGAATATGTTGCTCTTATTGGTTGATGGATAAAGATTTTTCAGCCAATGGACAGACAGGATATAGCCAGGCAGGAAGAATTCTGGGAAAGGAAAGGAGAGAGGAGCCTCCAGGGAGATGCCATGTAGCACCAGGAAGATCCGTCTCCGAACATTCTCCAGTAAGCCAAGGCCACGTGGAGATACATAGATTAATAGAAATAGGTTAATAATTAAGAGAGAGCTAGTCAATAAGGTGCCTGAGCCATTGGCCAAACAATTTATAATTAATATAAGCCTCTGTGTGTTTATTTGGGATTTAAGGGCTGTGACACCAGGAGGGACAGAAACTTCAGCCTAAGCTCTTTTATTCATTGATTTTCCTGCATGTAAATAATTGGACAACTACACTAATTTGATCACTGGATCTTAGCCATGCCCATCAGCTTTTGCTATAGCCTTTATACATTTTTAACTATTTTTAAGGAGTGGTCTTTTCTTCCTGCTGTCTCTTTTCATCTGCCTGAGAACTAAGCTGCCTCTGCTTCTGGTAATCTTTGATATTGGAGCAATGCCTGAGGAACTGAACAGGTTCATGGCTGCAATAACCTTATTTTCCTTCTTCTAAAGCCTATAGTATTTCTTTACATCTTAGCACTTTAGGACTTCAGGTTTCTGTGATCACGGTATCTGGCAGAAAAGTAAGTTGAGATGCTTTTCTTTGCCTGTTCGAGTTTAGTCATGAGCTGTAACTGTTATTCTTTTGCTGCAGCTATTGCCTAAGAAACACAAACACGAGATTCAGCACCCACGTGGAGTTTATTGAGAGAGGAGAGAGAGAGAGAGAGAGAGGGGGGGGGGACCCAGAGAAAGAGAGAGCGAGAGAGAAAGGTGCACTTGGCCTGCTTGTTTTAAAAGGGGGGCTTGCGCATGCATAACTGGGTCCACTGAAAGCCTGACATAGTGATGACATGGCCATGGGCGTCCCGCCCATCGTCAGAGGCGGAGTCAGGAGACTGCAGGCTCCCAACATTCCCACCTCTTATTGTTATTAAAAAAGGTGGGGGTTGGGCGTGGCCCAAAGGGTCTGGAGAAAGCAGGTTCCCAACAGTAGCTGTGCCTGGAGAAGACTGGACTTCCCTTGCAACATCTGCAGCTACAACATCTAACTGTTAAATCTTTAACTTGGGATTCTTTTTGTAAATAAAGATACAGAAGAAGAAGAAGAAGAAGGAGGAGGAGGAGGAGGAGGAGGAGGAGGAGGAGGAGGAGGAGGAGGAGGAGGAGGAGGAGAAGGAGAAGGAGAAGGAGAAGGAGAAGAAGAAGAAGACTATATTACTATATTATATTGTGAGGTTCCTCAAGACCGCCAAAGGCTACAAATGGAGGTCAGAGAGCACTGTGCTCCTGGCTTTGTTTAAAGACCTCGTTCTTCTGTAAGGGTTTTGAACTCTTCCCCAATAACTGGCCCTGTGAAGAAGCCCTGCATCTCAATGCAGATAACTGGCCCCACACACAGAGCTTCTATGCAAAGAGTCCTAGAGAATCAACAAGTGAGTCTTGGGAGCAAGAGTGTGGCTCCGGGAACTGGGAGACAGCAGAGGCCTGCAAGTCTCCATGAGCATGCTCAGCAGAAGCAGTGTGGACAAAACACAGTCAGAGCCGTCACTGGGCTTCTGCAACACAGAGATAGGGTCCTGACCGTGTGTGGGAAGGATTAATCCTCTGAGCTAGGCCACTGGCATAAAACTGAGCTTGTATTCCATGTGTTCAGCACAAACAAACCTGTTCTGAGTATAAGGCTGGGAGCTGGGGAAATGTCTGTGATGTGTGAAGAGTGGAGTCGGAAACACCCTCCCCACTTCCCCTCCCCACCCCCACCCCCACATTCCCTCCCCCTCCACTCCCCTTCCCCACCCCCACCCCCCCACTCCAGCCTCCCCTCCAATCCCCACCCCACTGGCCTATCAGCTAGCTTAGCCTAACTAGAAATCTCTAGGTCAAACAATGAGAAACCCATCTCAAAAACAAACAACAAAATCAGAAAGTGACAGCTCCCTAGAAAGAATGACACCTAAGGTCGTCTTCTGTCCCGCACATACGTGTGTGCATATGGTCACATGCACACCACATGTCCTTCTCACATACACACGCAAAGCATTATTCTTAGGGTTTAAGGCCCAAAAGCAATCCCAGGACCCATAGTCCATTCTACATAGCAAGGGATGCGAGGACCCTCAACTGTCTTCTTTTGCAAATCAAGTTAAAACTAGACGCTTAGACCCTCACATATTATTTATCACAACGTCTAGCAAAAAGTTAGACATCACTTTTCTTGTACTCAAAACTATCCAGCCACATTATACCCTCCCCAATTGTGGCTTTAGTTCCTTCTATTTCAATTACTGATAATAATGTAACTGGTAAAAATGTTAACAGAAATTTCTAGAAATAAATAATTTACCAATTTTAAGCTGTTCTTTTGAGTGTGAAAGTACTCTCGGACCATCTGCTCTATTCTATTGTGTCCCACCCAAGACATGAGTCATCCCATTGCGGGGTGCTGCTGATGCCCTTACCTACTAACCCTTTGTAATCCCCACAGACTGCCAGACACTGCAAAGTGCATGCTTCACTGGTCCACACTGATCCAACAAGATATCAGTGCCTACAGCACTGACCTCACTTCTCACTTATGCTCAGCATGGGCAACATGGCAATGGCATGGGTGTCCGGGTACCTGCCCCTGGGTATCCAGGGAAACATGAGTTAGCAATAAATGTGATTGTTGCATAACTCATTATGTAACCAGCTCTGGCAAGATGCCACTTTTGTGTGATTCCTTATGAAATGTCTTTATAAAATGGGACTTAAAAAAAAAAAAAAAAGTATGTGCTCACATCTCCCAGGGAATCCAGGCATCCTTTTAAATCTCCCAGCTGTGCATGCCCCTCCACTCCGACCCCTGAACTCAGCCTCACCATTTGGCATAGGCAGCTGTGTAGGGCAGGACCCCAGAAACAAATGAGCTATCCTCCACAGCGGCTGAAGGAGGCACACAGGAGTGTGGTGGCCTTTCGTGCCTACTGGGCCCCCAGTAGAAGGCTGGATGAGTGCAGTGTCCTCGTCCTGGGGAAAAGCTCTGGGGCTCTGGGTGGATGATCTGACAGGAAAGGAACAGACGACAGCAGAAAGGATATGCTGGCTGGTCACAGAGGCTTGTCACAAAGATGTCCTGCAGTGGGAAGCCAGCGAGTGAGTCACAGCCGTGGAGGAGCTGGAATTCTGGGAATATGACTGGAGCACTAGCTCCCTAGGGACCTGCCATCCGAGGGGAGGCAAAGTATGAGGAAGTGCCCCACCTACTGTTGAAGCTCCACTGGTGACTGAGCAGAAGGTAGAGGCAGAGCAGCCCCTGGGTCAGTGTCATCAGGCCCAACGTAGATGACAGCCACGCACACCATGCCTTACATTCCCTGCAATCCCACAGAGCTGCAGCTGGGAAGGCAGGGCAGAGTCCAGGGAGCCAGGCTCTGCCTGGCTGCTGCACCTCAGCTCTGGAGGTGCAGACGATGAACTGCAGAGTGGGTGGAGAAATTGGCCTTGTCACCACCACCACCACCCCCATCCCTCCAAAGGAAATATTTGCTTGTCCTGAGACCATAGAGTCTGGGAGAACACTTGGTAACGAGCTGGATAACAGGTGCAACTTTTGTGGTGTGGCCTGGTGCTGGCAACCTGCCAGGGTTTAGGACTGAAAGGACTTTGTACAGTGCCTTTACTCAGATAATGCAGGATATGTGTATACACTGTCTTTATTCAGATAGTAAGGGATATGTGTGGTGTGAACTACTGTGGCCCCGATATGTGGGCATTTCACCACCAGAATGAGGGGTTTGACTATTGCCATTGCCAATCTGGAAGTGCATTGGGATCTTTGTCTGTACTACTATGTTGGCCAGCATATATAGGAGGTGACGATAGTCCTGGGCAGCATGGGAAGTCAGAAATGAAGGTAGAACTATGACCTATCCAGATGACCCCCCACCCCACCCAGGAGGCTAAGTCACCCTCCAGGCAGAAGTCAGGAGCACAGATGTGGATAGAGCTCATTCTCATTCTAGCTGGAATGGATCACCAGCCAAGGAGGTGCTGTTAGTCCCGGGGAACCAGCTGAAGCCTCCCTCAGTGATACCAGCGGTTCCGCCTGGGCCAGTAGGAGTGTAAAAGCTATGTCCCAGGACATACCTGGTATACCCTCAGCAAAGGCTATTCTCTCCATTGGCAAGGTGCCGGGGAGTAAAGAAAAATTTGCCTGTAAAGGTGACTCGTGGGCAGCTTTGAGACTCACAGCTGCTCCTTCCCTATCTGCCAGAGAATCAGAAGTTAGTACAGTATCGTCAATATAATGACATAAAGTGATTGTCGTGGGCTGTTGTCAGGATCTCAAGTCCTACCAGACCATGACAAATGGTGAGGCTAAGCAAATATCACAGACAAAATGATGGGTGTTCATTGTGGGGCCACCCCAGACAGGTAGACCTTTCACATGTAGGACAACAAACGGGAGTCTGTGGTAGTTTATCAAGTGATACGCCTTAAACCTTTGCTTAGCACGGGGGATGATGAGTGGGTTAGCCAGTGTTCTGTGACAACAATGGCCAGGGACAGAGGATAGTGCTGTGGGGCTGTACAGATGTCTTGGACATGCAGGAAGTAAGGCCATGACATAGGAAAATGCCTGTTGGAAACTAGGCCTTGATAAGGAAGAGATATGGAATGGCTTGTCTGACAGCAATATTTAAAGGTGCCCAGGCAATCCGGAAACAGAATGGACCGGCGATAGAGCCTGGTTAGGTGGAGTGGAAGGAGTACCACTCAAGGCAAAGCAAGTTGACTACATCACCTCTGAAGGCTGTGCTCATGCCCTTAGGGATGCTGACATGCGACGGGTCTCTTGTTTGCTGATCCTGTTGTCCAGGCTGACCAGAAAGCAACCCCATGGGCCTGGACACGCCTCTGCCTGGTTTATAGCTGGCTTTATACTGAGGAGAGCCATGATGCCTCACTTTACTAGCACTCAAGCCTCAGATGAACATTAAATTGGATGCGTCATACTGCCCCTGGGAAACAAGTGTGCTGGTTAGTTTTGTTTGTTGTTTGTTTGTTGTTTGTTTCTGTCAACATGACACAAACTGAAGTCACCTGGAGAGAAGGGGCCTCAACGGAGAAACTGCCTCCGTCAGATTGGCCTGCAGGCATTTGTTGTTTTTATTTAAGTTGCTCTATTTGCCAGTAAAGACTCAGGAGTCAGATGTTGGGGTGAAAACGAGAAGCAACCAGCTGACCTTCCCTTTTGGCTGGAGACCCAGCAAGAAAGCGTCTCCCCTTCATTCCAAACCAAAAAGGGCTGCAAGCCTCCTTACTTCTTACTGTGCGTCTCTCTACCCATCTTACTGCCCTCTCTATGGCTAATTCTTGTCCGCTGCTGGCTCCATTGATGCCCCATTGAAGGTTAATTCATTAGCACAGTCTTGAAGCTTTCCCGTGTGATCAAGTATCCCACACTGTGGGGCCTTTCCTTGATGACTGGCATGGGAGAGCCCCGTCCACAGTGGCTGATCACAGGTGGGCAAGTGTAAGAAAGAAAACTTAGCAATTCATGCAAAGCAAGCCAGTAAGGAGAATGCCTCCGTGGTTTCTGCTCCAAGCTCCTGCCTTTTCCCCGGTGATGGACTGCAAAGTGTAAGGAAATAAAACCTTTCCTCCCCAAGCTGCTTTTGGCTGTAGTATTCATCGCAACAACATAAAGCAAACTGGAACAACAGGGGTTATGGAGATGTATAATGGTCTGTTAAAAGACAAGCTGTGTATGGGAACAGATCTCCTGTCCCCCAAGGAGGGGAAGATCTGCCTGGATGGAGCAGTGCACATCCTAAATGAGCTGTCTGGGAAGAGCCTGCCAGCCCCATTTGGGGTTCTGCAACAGAAAGCATGACATTCCTCGTGAATTTCTTGAGGGAGAACCCTAAGAGGGACATCTAGATCACCCTGGGAAGGAGAAGCAGATAAAAATTTCATGGGTAAACTGGGAATGGGGGAGGTTGGTAAAGGGGAGGGGGTGGGGGAGGTTGGTAAAGGGAAGGGGATGGGGAGGTTGGTAAAGGGGAGGGGATGGGGATGAGAACATGAGGGAAATGGATGGTTACGTTGGGGGAGGGACGGAGAGGGAGAGCCATGAAAGAGATATCTTGATAGTGGGAGCTGTTATGGGGCTAGGGGAGATACCTGGTGCCAATTCCTAGGACTCTACAAGGATGTCCCCAGCTAAGACTCCTAGTAATAGTGGAGAGGGTCCCTAAACTGGCCTTCCTCTGTAATCAGATTGGTGATTAACCTGTCATCATAGCACCTTCATCCAGTGACTGATAGAAGCAGATGCAGAGATCCACCTCGACCTCTACTCTGCCCCCAAGCTGAGCTCTGGGAGTCTAGTGGAAGAGAGGGAGGAGGGGAGGGAGGGGGACTGTAAGCAGGGGGGGGTCAAGATTGTGACAGGGAGACTCAGAGACAGCTGACCGGAGCCTGTGGGGCTCACTGACACTAGACTCGTAGCTGGGGAGCCTGCATGGCCTGAAGCAGGCTCTGCATGTAGGCAACAGTTTCGTAGCCCGGTCTGTTTGTGGGACCCCTGGCAGTGGGACCAGGATCTATCCCTAGTGCTGGAGCTGAAATTTTGAAGCCTAGCTCAGCCTTGAGAGGGTTGAGGGGCTTGGTCCTGCCTCAACTGATGTGCCAGACTTTGTTGACGCCCCATGGGAGGCCTCACCCTTTCTGAGGAGTGGAAGGGGTGAGTTGAGGGGAGGTAGGGAGAGGGAGGAAGGGAGGGGGAACTGTGGTTGGTATGTAAAATGAATAAAAAAAAATAGCCGGAGCACACAGAGCCTCTTATTGGTCATATGTTGTTCTTCTCTGTAGTGTTGCTGTGGACTATGGGTCCAGGAAGTGTCCCGGGCTATTCTTATGAAGTGTCTTGTATGAGTGGGATGAAGAGAATAGATATGGCATCCAGCTTGACTTAGTTAAGACGCTGCTGTTACCAGATGTTTGTGGAACCATGAATAAGCAGTGTGACCGATGTGTAACTCTTTTTGTTAACCCATTCTGGAAAGAAACCACTTTGGGGTGATTCTCAATTAAATGTCCTCGGGACCAAGAACACATGATCCAGCCCTGTATAAACTATGTCACATCTTCCAGCAGCTATATACATCGTTTTTAATCTCCTGGCTCCTTACATACCTCTTCCCTGGCCCTCAGCTGGTCCTGTCAGCACTGTCTTATTCCCATTATCACAGGGAGAAGGTAAGTACAACCCACAGATACCAAGCCCATTGTGACTGTTCTAAATGTTACTATCCAATGTTAGCATCTTACCTACACCCACTATGCCTAGTCTATAAACTAACTTATGGTTAAAGCTTACATGGACAGAAATGACATAGTATATAAGAAGGTTAGCGCTGCCCTAAGTTTTAGCGCACCACAGTGTCTTGGAATGTATCCTGTACACAGGGGGACTATTGTGATCCCTCAGTTCTCAGTTCTGGTCTCCAACCCCCTCCTGGCAGCGACCTCTATAAGCAGGTAGCAGATGAACAAATTTATACTCTACGGGGCCACATGGCCAGCTGCCTTTGACTTTGCTGTCCATTGTCCTGAGCTCCCGTTTTGAGTGGGAGAGTCCCAAGCCTGTCATTCTCTGTTTAGTCAGCTCAGTCTAGCAGCTTCTTCAGAAAGAGTAAAAAAGGAGAGTGCTTACGGCTTATTGATTCTAGAAATTAAAATGAAGTTGTGGAAGGAAGTAGGGAGCAAAGCAGTCTAGAGAGCCAAATTTGTCTGAAGAATGGGTTGTGAGTGCCCATGCTTATTTACTGGGCCAAGGTCACCTGATGTGGCTGAGAGGAATGAAACCAGGGCCCACAGCAAGACTGAGGCAGTGACAATTTTTGCTGAGAGCAATCCAGGCTTTTTATGCCTTTATCAGAAATAATATAATTGTCAGGATCAACACAACTGTATTTGCCAGCATGCAAGGGAGTTTGAAAGTCATAAGGGGTACACAAGATTACTGTCAAAGACCAATTGTCCTGCCAAGCTTCTCTCTCCCTCCCTCTTTCTCCCCCCTCCTCTCTCCCTGCCTCCTTCCCTCCCTCTAATCTTTCTTTCTTTGTCTTCTGGCAGCTTCCTTTCCGGAGGTCACCACACTCTACTGATCATTTAAACACCAAGAAATTCATAGCAGCTCCCGAAACCACCAACTTAGCCTTTGATTCACTAAAGGAAGGCACTGCTTTGAAGGTTTTTCTTCTGGCCTTGGGTGTCATTGAGGTTTGTTCTTCAACTGTGGAGAAAGGTCATCACCAAGTACAGGGAGATGATGGCACAGTGAGAGCATCTCATGCACGTGATTCAAGCTGCTTTGATATCACCATTTATTAGTTTCTTGTGAGCCAATTCAAATGATTTAAACATGTGGCTTGCTGTGATGATCTCCATTTGCTGTAAAGAAAAGCCCCTTTGATGAGAGGTGGTAGTTGGGAGAGGGGGATTTAGCCTCTCCCAGAGATGAACCCTCTTATTAGTTGTCCAATACAAAGTGGTCAGCCTTTAAACTACATATACCCAAGCAACAATAACACACTCCGCAGGTTGCATTTGGATATTTGTGCAATATATATGAATATCAAAGAAAAAGAAGCTATTGATTTTGGGAGGGGCCTGGGAGGAATCGGAGGGAGGGTGCATGGGAGGGGTTGGAGGGAGGAAAGAGAAAGGGAAAGTGATGCAATTCTGTTTTAATTAAAAAGATCCCTTCCTTATCTTAAAAGCACATGACTAAACTCTTCTTTTATGTCCCATACACTTTCAGGCCCCAGGCATCTAGGAGCCTGGAGATTACCATGAACCCACTCCAGTGATTCAGGGCAATCATCCCATCTCATAATTCATAACTGAACCATGTATTCCAAACTGGGCAAGGCCCAAACCCAGGGCCCAGGTCCCAAACTCACATGACCAAGGTGCTTCACTCCTTATGGGCTTTCTCTCTGAGTCTACCTCAGAGCTGGTCCCACTCTGTAGTAATTCTATTTCTAGCTTCTGTTGCCATACCCAACCTGGAATTTTATCTGTGTCACACTGAAAGATCCTGGAAGATATCTATAACCTCAAATCTTAATGAATAAACATTAGGGCTTAAGTTCTTTTCTTCACAGGAAGTCTGTGAGCTCATTAACCAAATTGGTTCTTAATCTCCTACGTGAGAAAAATCTGTGCCGACCCATAAGCAGATGGCAATTAATTAACCAGATCAAAATCTGGACACTATACTGTGACTGAATCCTTGTCTTATGGCCTTCTGTTCATTCTTGCATGTTTGTGTATGTGTGTGTCTATGTGTGATCACGGGTACATGTGCACATGTGTGTGTATGCATGTGGAAGCCAGAGCACTTTTACCAACTAAACCACCCCCCCAGCCCCTCCCATGAACCTTTATATCACAATATACGTGTCTGTAATGGGAGGAGCCAAGTTTGAATTTCGCACTATTTAATAGATTTTGTGGTATATGCTATTTATACTTTGAATAGCAATATGAATTAGAGAAAGCCAATTATCTCGCAAACATTTGTTCTCCTTTCTTCCTTAATAGCAAGATCTGGGAACTCTGCTGGGCAAATCAGGGCTATTGTAGACCTCTGGCAGCTTGTCGTGGCTGTTGAGACTTAATCCAAGTGCTTTGAAACCTCGAGGAGGTTTTGGCTATCTACTTTAGCTCCCTCCTGCTGTCTGGAATGTGGGTGTGTCAAGTAGCAGGACAGGAATTTTTGTATCCTGGGGTTTCACTTCTAAATTTCTTTTTGTGTAACAACAACAAAAAATGTTGACCTTCCCTAAGCTACTTTAATTTATGCTTCTGTGTACATCTGAATAAAATCCTAACTAGATGAAACATGCTTTCTCTTTGCTTGCTGAAAAAGCAAGTAGGAATTAAGAGCATCATGACTCCCCCACCCCCATCCAAATATGTTGGGAGCATGGGATGTAACAAATGATCATGTGTCAGGGAATGTAGGAAGTTTCTGGAACCAGGAAAAAAAATCAAAAACAAAAACAAAGAGACCATTTCTGTTCTACAGAGTTCAGAAGGTCCCAGCTCTGGTGAAACCCTTGATTTAGTTCAAGGCTCCATTTGAGAGTTCTGCTTTTCAGAACGTAGATCAATATGCATTCATGTTATCTCAAGACATTGAAGTTAATTTTCCACAGCAAGAAGGAACTAGAACTGTGAAAATGGCTCCTTTCCCAGTCAATAGCGATGTTTTGGGTTCAGATCATCTATTCCTCATGTGATGTCCAAGAACATTCCATGCAGCTTGAATTCACCGGAGTTCTGCGAATAAGCTGCTCCACATATTCTCAAGGGCTGAGGACATCTTTGAAAGACATCATTCTGTCTGCTGCATCACTGCAATGCATGCTTCTGCTGTACTGCTGTCCACCACACTGCTGAGCTCAGTAGCTTTGGACATCTTCTCACAGCTGCCACCCTGCTACACCCCCAGTGCTGAGAGCAGGAGTAGGAGCCAGCGAAACAAACTATAAAAGGCATTCAGAAGCACTGTGTAAAATAGCTTCTTTTGACATTTCCCAGGGCAAGCAACCACACTGAAGGGAAATTTAGCTCTAAGCACAGGCAGATGAATTCTGATTTGGATCATGTCTGTGTTAGAGCAATTGCAACCAAAGAGTAGTAGATGAAGGAAGCAAGAAAGTTAGAGTACTTGGCAGTATTTGTGTGAGAAACTGGATGTAGGGCCCGTACACCTACCTCGCCTTCCTCTCCTCCTCCTCTTTGGACAACAGCCACAAGCAATCAACACGAGGCAAAACCCCAAATGAGAAAGCTGGGGCCAGACAAGCTGCAAAAACACACAAGGAAGAACTATGCCTACACACTCTTTTCTGAAAGAATAGAGACTACATCCTACCATAAAAGAAAATGCAATGCAAGAGAGTTGACCATCAATGTAAGGGTTTTTAACAGATGGTGGTTTTTTGTTTGTTTGTTTTTGTTTTTTAATACTAGCAAAAATCTGTACTTGACTCTAACACTGGTATGAAAAAAAAAAAAAGAAAGAAAGAAAACAAAACAAAACAAAAACCCCTTAAAATAACCATTATCTCTACAGAGTTTCCAGGGGTTTAGAATGAGGAAATTAAAATCCTGGTCAATTTACCTCCCATTAGAAAATGCTTTAAAAGGGAACAGGATTATGCCTGGTCTGCTAGAAGGGTATAAATTAATGCCCATGCAAAAGACGTGAGTATAACTGAAGGCTCACACTTGTAATTCTAGTATTTGGGAGATTGTAGCAGGATGACTGCTAAGAGTTCAAGGCCAGCATCAAGTACAAAGTCCATAGTGAGTATCAGGTAAGCCATGGCTACACAGCAAGATCCTGTGAGCAAACACCATGACCAAAGCACTTGTGTTGGCCTTCATGCATGGAGACAAGGCAGCAGGCAAGCCAAAAGCTCACATCTTCAACTGCAAGCAGGAAAAACACAGAGAAAACTAGAGCAGGGGAAGCTTTTTCATTCAAAAATCGTCCTCCAGCAAGTCTAAACTTCCTCCACCTCCCTACACAGCGCCACCAACTGCAGCTCATGTTCCGCTGCCCACTACTATGTACGGGAGACATCCCATTCATGCCCACTACTATGTAAGGGAGACATCCCATTCAACATCTATGTCACAGATAACAAATGAAATATGAATGAGTGTTCCCCAGTTCAACAAGAGCAGGTAGAAATAAAACACAGTAGGTGAAACAAACAAAAAATAGGATAAGCAGGTATGACAACTCAATAGAACATGAAAATAATACGTTTTGTTTTATTTTGTTTTTCAAGACAGGGTCTCATTGTGTAGCTCTGGCTGTCCAAAACTAGCTCTGTATATCATTCTGGCTAGTATGTATGTATGAATGTATGTATGTGTGTACCTTCAACATAGATTTAAGTATGAAGTGATCCAAAGCCAAAAAATTTACAGAAAGAAAAGTAAACAAGTTTCCAACCATAGTAGAAAAGGAAATCAGCACTCATAAATTTAAATATCAAAGGAAGAATTCTAAGGTGCCAAAAGCTTAAATACTAGCAGTAATTCCATCACGTTATAAGAATGTAGATCTTGTCGGGCAGTGGTGGTGCATACCTTTAGTCCCAGCACTCTGGAGGCAGAGGCAGGCAGATCTCTGTGAGTTCAAGATCAGCCTGGTCTACAAGAGCTAGTTCCACAAACGCGTGCACATGAGACAGATAGATGACAGCACCAGAGGAACACTCGGGAAGTACATGAAGAGAAACATGAGCTACCTAAGACGAACCCCATTACGGATGTGATCATACTTTTTTAAATACAGTTTAATGAGAATAAAACCCCATTACAGATGTGATCATACTTTTTAAAATATAGTTTAATGAGAATAATCTGTATGTTGAAGCAAAAAATAGTGGCAACTGGTGTCTACTCATTACATTTTTAAGTAATGTCTAGCTGACTGTTGTGTGGACTTAGAGAGAAAATACTCAGGAAACATCCAACAATGTTCAAGTACCAATTATTAATACCAGCAGGGAAAATTACACTAACTACATACTGACAGAATTTCAATTGATGGAATCCTTAACAAAGTTTGTTTCAAGCTTACAGCTGTGCTATATGAGAAGAAAATCAGGGGGACTTTTCATTACGGTCAAACGATCATTATAAATTCTGTGGACGGGGCTGCAGAGAGTACTAGGTGCTCTTTCAGAGGCCTGGGGTTCAACTTGCACATGGGGGACAACCATCTGTAACTTCAGGCTCAGGGGACCTGATACCTCTTCTGGCTGCCATGGGTACTTCAAGCATTTGGCGGAGTATCTATATACATATAAAATTAAAATAAAGGAAAGTTATTTCTAAAAAAAAAAAGTGCTGTAGAGCAGTGAAACATCAGAGAAGGAATAAGTTAGAAGATAGCCAGTTTTGACCTGTCTAGGCAATGTACACAGGACGGGGACATGGGCAGTAGAAAGTGCACGTTGCACCTGGGAACTGCTCCCAAAGCAAGGTGCTGGAAGCGCCAACAGTACTGAGATAGTTCTATGGGTTCAGATTTCCAAAACGGCACCTGTGTCCAACCAATCGACACCACAGACTAAGTAGAGACAAGCAGTGGAATGCGAAAACATCTTCACGCAGTTGAAAAGTGGTATTCCTAATAAGGGATGGCATGCTATTATGTTTGTTACAAAGGAGACAGCATCTGTAAACGCAGAATAATTGACAAGAAACCTAAAAGCTTGCTCGCCTCAGTTCTGGAGGGTGCTATCAAGAGCTGTGGTATCTAAGCTATGAGATCTGCCCAGTTTCCACCTCTGCTCAAGTATCCATTCTCCCAAAGTATCCTGTTCTCCCAATTTTCAATTTTTAACCTCTTCTGCATAATTCTGTAGGACCTTCCAGTTCACAGTGAAAACACTAGAAATGAGCCTACAGTTTCTGGAAAATATGTTTCCTTGAAGCCTAGCAGGCAGTGGCAACCACAGCTTAGCACCACAGCTCCAGAAAGTTCTGTAGAGTTCTTCACTTGGCTCAAATTACAGACTATCGTTATCCATGCTGCTAAGAAGTCACTATGCACTAAACAATAAGAGAGGAGCTGAGAAGGTGAATATTTGAGGTTTGCATCAAAACTAAAGACAGCTAAAAAATAACATCATATATGTTATTTTTTTGGGTGAATATACTAAATTTGGGTGAATATAGGTGAAATATACTAAATGTCAGATAATCTATGTTAATTTAAAGTCAAAATAAAACAGTATGAGCTCATGCTATGAAAGATCAAAATGCTATAAAGAAGCCAATGATGTTGGTCACGTCTTAATCATAGCATGTGAAAGTTTGAGGCCTGCCTGGGCCACACAGGGAAAGAGGAGGAGGAGGGATGGAGGAGGAGAGAACTTATCACTGTTTAGAGTTAGACATTAAACAAACCAAAAACTGGATGGACACACTGCATAAGTTAGTAGACAATTCAGAACTCACCAATGGTATTCTCTAGACAAGTGCTTGAGGCCATCTGTTGTGGAATATCTGTACCCTGTGTGAAGGTGATTGGTGTAATAAGAGGCTGAACAGCCAACAATAGGCAGGAAGGAGTTCTAGGCAGATAGAGAAAGGAGGGAGAGGTAATCGAGGCAGGGAGGAGATGCCAAGGAGACATGGAGGGAGTCATACACACAGAATGAAAGAAGGGTAAAAAAAACACACATGGTAATAAAAGCAGTTTAATTTACGTTATAAGAGCTTGTGGGGAAATCCTAAGCTAAGGCTGAGCTTTCATAAATAATAATAAGTCTCCATGTCATTATTTGTGAGCAGACAGCCCAAAGGGAAACCCAATTACAGCCACTTGTGGGCATCAGCCTTGCCTTCGAATGTTATGATTGACATTCAAACAACAATAATGGCCAAATACAAAAGATATGTCATGTCTTGTTGTCAGCAACAAGTGCTGAGTCATGTGACATGGGTAGAGACACATGAAAAACTGCAGGGAAGTACACAGTATGTCTTTCAAGCTAAGGCTTCTCACTCATACTATATTGTAAAGCTTCATTTGAGGGGGGGGAGAAGAAGAAAAAGAAGGAGGAGGAGGAGGAGGAGGAGGAGGAGGAGGAGGAGGAGGAGAAGAAGAAGAAGAAGAAGAAGAAGAAGAAGAAGAAGAAGAAGAAGAAGAAGAAGAAGAAGAAGAAGAAGAAGAAAAACCACATAAGCCACCTCCACTGTCCAGAACTCTGACACTCAGACACTATGTAACATCTAACACAAACTGACTGACTTGTCACAGTAGAAATAGCTGACTTACATAAGCTTAAAGTAGAAACATAGGGAAGGAACTAGCTTGAAGAATTGCTTCAGCTGTGCCTGCATTTTCGAGTTCTGAATCTCGTTGCATTATGAAAATAATTGATTTGCTTATTATGAAAGTAATCCCTAACCTTCAGTCAAAATAAAGGCTAAATGAGAGTCAAAAGAAAACACAACCTTAAAAACAAATATTAGAAACCAGGAGTGCCAGGGTCTCTGTGACCTTCACAGAAAGCAGAATGGGGGAGGAAGGCTTGGCTCACTATGGCTCAGGAGCCAGTACTGGATCGAACTTCGGGAGTCTGACCTAAGTGGATCATTTTAGGCATATTTAAGCACAGCACAATTTGTTGAAAACTATTCTGGTGATAATTAACTCAATACTGCATGCACAGGAAAGCACACAGAATCTTCTCGAGGAAGAAAGCATTGAAAGGGAAAGGGCCTTGGCCCTCAGAGTACTAGGAATGTCAAAAACACAGGGCCTCCCTGTAGTGGAGGAGATAAAATACCTGTTTTCTTGCCCAGGAGGCTGGGAGTGGATATTGTCAATGACCTGGTGACATTTTTGCTACCTGTGGCAGCAGACCTCCTCCTCCCTGGGCTAGCCTTCTAGGTAGATAACAGGTACTGCATTTCTTTCCTTGAAGGAACTCCACCGTAAGTGTGACATCCAGGCTTCCCTAGTGTATGTCTCTGAGCAAAGACCTCCATGGCCGTACAATGGAGGAGAGTTGTCGGGGAAAGCTGGGTTAGGCCACATCCATCCATATGTTTTAGAGAGAAAAGATCCAGGGTAACAAGGGACAGCTTAGTGAACACAAGAAGAGCCCGAGGGACTGATTAAGGTGACAGTTCATTCTAAAAACTAACAAGCCGGGTGGTGGTGGCACTCACCTTTAGTCCCAGCACTCAGGAGGCAGAGGCAGGCGGATCTCTGTGAGTTCGAGATCAGCCTGGTTTACAAGAGGGAGTTCCAGGGACAGGATCCAAAGCCATGGAGAAACCCTGTCTTGAAAAAATCAGATAGATAGATAGATAGATAGATAGATAGATAGATAGATAGATAGATAGTAAATGAAACAAAACTAGAGGAAAGGGTAGGAAGCTGCTCAGGGCCTCCCATCCTAGACATCAAAGCCACAGCTGAATTTTCTTTGCTCATTCTCTTTCTTCCCACCACATTCTTCCCCTTTACCTCCTTTTTATTCCCTTTCATTTACTTCTACTCCTTTTTTCACTTCCTCTTCCCATCCCCACTCTATTAGTTCATTCATTTATTGTTACTTAAATTAAATATTAACCTCACAGCTTTTCTACATTATCAACAGCTGTTGATGGTGTAGTAATTGTAAGCGATTTTCATTGTATTTCTGTGTCTTTCCTGCTTTGGTGGTGAGGTGTTTTCTCCTCTCTGAGTGGTGGTACTTGGGGTTGAATCTTCAAGAGAAGGCTGCACAAGACACTGGAAGGGTTACTCTTCTAACAGTTACCCAAGCTGAAACTTAAAAACAAAAGAAATATTAAAGACAAAGCAATACAATTGATCTGAATGTTCTCAGGTTTTCAATACTTGGATCCCAAACATTTGAAACGTTTGCAATAGCAAAGAAAAAAAAAAAAGTATAAAAAAAACCTGTAAGTCATAGGCTATCTAGGCAAGGACCTTCTGAAAAAGGTAACAATAAGAAATAATCTCAAGAACTGACATTTGGGGTTACATTGTAAGACCCGCGAGAGCGTGGTCCCTCGCGCTCCCACTCAGGAAAGGCGGCTCCCCCAAATCACTCACGAGAAGCAGTCTTGATGCAAACGCATAAGGTCCTTTATATTCCAGTATACTGGGGTCATCAGTCATGGTAGAGGGCTTAGCGACGACCCCTAGCACAGAATTGAGACAGCTTTTATAGGGTTACAGCAAAGCCCCGCACATAGTGAACCAATCACCTCATAGCATCCAGTGCAGACCAATTACTTTAAAGTATCCAACCCTGCCCTTAGCCTAGGAAGTCTGCTTTTGCACAGGCTTCTGGGTAAACATTAAAGTAGGTGACCGTCAGCTTGGGATTTAAGACTCCCAGCTTCCTTGGTTTTCTGGGGAATTAGGCTAAATTTTTCCATCCTAACAACATGAGATTAAAAGGCTACACAACAAAGTACACCATAACAGTCTACCATACAGGATGGGAAATAATCTTTGTCAACTACGTTATAGACAGGGGCTTGTTATCTGAAATATATGAAGAAATGAGAAGTTTAAACAACACAGCCATCATGCAATCTATAAACAAGCTACCAAATTGAAGGGACAGTTCCCAAAAGAAAAACGGAAACGACCAATACATACTCCTGAAAGTCACCAACGTCTTTAACCATTGTGAAAACTCAAATTTAAACTGCTTTGTTATTCTTCCTCACTCCAGTCAAAATGATCATCGTCAAGAAAAGACAATAAATACTGGTGAGGGCTTAGAGAAAGGATTTCGATTTACTGCTAGGAGAAGAATAAAGTAGTACAGCCACTGTTGGTGCTGTTGTGGAAGTTCCACCACATGACCGAGTCACACAGCTCATGGGAATATATATGAAGACCTCTGAGTCAGCACACCCCAGAGATACTTGCACATGCGTGCTTAGTGCTACCCTATTCGGCTACTCACAACAGCTAAGAAACAGAACATCTCATTAGTAAAGATAGGCACAGTCTAAAAATGCAGGAATGGAAGATCATGTTCAGGAAAATGGACTCTGAAAGTGAGCAAGAGTAGCTCACATCTGACAGAGCAGATTTAAGTCAAAATCACTCAAAAGAGATAAGCCTGGTCAATCAATATTGACAAAAGGCACATGCCGTCAAAAAGATATAACACTAGTAAATATCTGTGGACCAAACATGGGTGTATTCAGTCTCACAGAGCAAATGATACAAGTCACAAAGGGACAAAGAAATCCAGATACAATAACAGTGGCTGACTTCAGTGTTCCACCTACATCAATAGATAGATCATCCAGATAAAAATCCATAAAGAAACTTCAGAATTAACCTGCATGATATGTCAAATGGACATGTCAAAAATTATGCAAGACATATTTTTCTCAGCAGTCCATTGAACTTTCTCCAAAATAGATCCCACTTAAAGTAATAAACCAAATCTTAGTAAATAAAAAATCAAAATGAGGGCTGGGGATTTGGCTCAGCAGTTAAGAGCACTGCCTGCTCTTCCAAAGGTCCTGAGTTCAATTCCCAGAAACCACATGGTGGCTTGTAATCACTCGTAATGAGATCTGGTGCCCTCTTCTGGCCAGCAGGCACACATGCAGGCAGAATAGTATATACATAATAAATAAATCTTAAAAAAAATTATTCCACAACAACATATTTTAAAAAATCAAAATATTTTAAAAAATAAAAATTTTAACACATCATAGTAGGAACAAATTAGAAGTCAGTAGCAAGTGAATTGCAGAAACTACACAAATACATGCAGACTGTACGAATATGCTTAAACATTTTGTAACTCTTGTGTGTCTATGTATGCGCGTGCATGTGTGTGTCAGAGAACACACTTGGGGGAGTCGGTTCTCTCCTTCCACCCAGGTTCGAAGCTATCTCTTCCTTAGTCATCATCCAACCCTTTCCAAGTCCCGATAACCTAGCCAAATCACTGGCCACAGCCCATGGATCAGTATATAATTGTATATCAAACCATTTTTTTTTCTAAGCAACTTCGGACATAAACTGTCTGAAGTTCTGTCTGCTGTGAAGGTTTTGTCACCAGTGTCCTTCATTCAGGGTTGCCTTAGAATGGGGCTATGCTCCTGTGGCTGTCAGCTTTGGGGTGGCGACTTAAGCCACGCCCCTAATCTCCTCTTCTGCAGTCAGTGGACCATCCAGCACACCCGTGAGGCCACGGGTACCACGGGTACATGCGAGGAGATAGAAAGCAAGAGCAGGAACTTAATGGAACTTGGTTGTGCCATCATGACACTCTCAGGCCTGATCTCATCACTTCCGTTCGGTGAAGGATTGAAACTGTGCAAACTTCATGGCTGGATGGGTCAGGTAACACTGTTCATGATGGGCAGCTCGGGTTTTATGGTATTCAGTGGTCAACTGTTCAGTTTCCATTAAGGCCTGCAATCTAGCTGGCTCTCAAAGGGAGAATAGTTGCCTGCAGATGACACTAGGGCCTTCTTCTAAAACTCCAAAGTCTTCCCCTATGATACACCCATAGAGCCCGCCAAAGGCTACAAAAAGCATCCCTGTCTGCCCAGCATCCCTATCTGCCACTGACACCTCAAGTGCCATCGGGTCTGCTGAGGCCCATATGGCAGAGCAGCCTGTTGAAAAGTCTTCTCCAAACTGGCAACTTCCTCAGCCTTTTGGTATGTAGGCTAGAGGGCACACCCAAGTAAGGAACACGCTTGTCTCAAAGATCCAAATAGTCCCAGAACACTGTGGTTCTTGGTGATGGGAGGGGCCACGTGCACTATCCTTATTCTAGAAGGAATGTCTTCCCATCCCCCACACTCCTGGGCTCCAAGAAATCTCATTGAGGTAAAAGGCCCTTGGATTTTGGTTGGATTCATTTCCAGTCCTCTGATATGCATGTATTTTACCAACTGGTCCACAGAGGCTGCTTCCCCATGCTCACTTGCCCCAATTTCAGCAATGCCATCAGTGTAATGAACCAGTGTGATACCTTGAGGGAGAAACAGCATTGGAGAATTAACAGACCCTTGTGTTAAGGTGGAAACTTCACCCCAGCCCCTGGCATCCATATATACCCAAAGAGCCTAGAATGTTATGGTGGATGTTCCTCCCAAGCCCCTTCCTCCATCTTCCTTCAAACACTGCTGCATCTCAGAAAGCCTAACAAATGACAGCCCCTTCTCCAGAGATACTCAAGACAACTCCCAGAGAACTAGACTTTCATTTTCCCAGTCTCCCTTTCCTGTCTCCTGGGGGTGGGGGTGTGGGGGAGGGAGGCTGGAAGGTCATGTAGGAGTGATGTATCTATTAAACGTGAGGTGGACTTTTTCTAATTCAGTTTGATTTGGTCTGATTTGGATTGCTGCATTGGCAGAGAGGCTTATGGGACGTAGAAAATTTTCACCTTGAAGCATTACAGTAAAAGTATACTGTAGGCTTTGGCAGATGAAAGTAATTTTTTGGTGGTCCTTATGGACAAGTATGGAGCTAAACGCATTTGCACAATCAATAGCTGTATATTATATTCTAGAAGTGTCCTTATTCTGCTCAGGTAAGGACAGCATATCTGCAGTTGGAGTAATTATTTGTCATTAGCTGCCATTATTTATGATCCATCTTCATAGGCTAAAGAGAAGAGACTAAAGGCGATGTAGGAACTATACCCTCCCAATTTCTTGGTAGTGGCACAGATTTCTGTAATCCCATCAGGGATGGTGGGGGATATCCTTCTGTATGTATGTTTCTCTTATTGGTTGATGAATGAAACACTGATTGGCCAGTAGCCAGGCAGGAAGCATAGGCAGGGCTACCAGACCAGGAGAAGACTGGGAAGAGGTCGTCAAGAGATGCCATGCTACCTAAGGAGTGGCATGCCAGAAACAGGTAAACCACAGCCATATCCAAACAGGGATGTAATATTGTTCTTGATTTATTATTTTCTTTGACAGACACATTTTAATGCAGTTCATTTTGCTTTTCCAATCAAAACAGACATCACTCTACAGGTCAGGGAACCAATATGGAGATTTTGCCAACTGTTAAGTGTATCTATGCCAGTTTTTCCCTCTGGAGAAATAGACACTAGGCGAGGTCTACTGAACTCACTGTGAGTTGGACTTTGGCTAACACTCCATCACTTTCAGAATCTGTACCAGTTCCGACAGAACCAGAATCTAGTAGGTCACAAAAGGTCTAATTACTTCCTTTCCAGCAATGTCCTGTTGTCCTAGTAAAAGGCTATAAGTTCATTTGGGGAAGGACAGAAGAAGATTAATAGCAAGTTTTTGTTTTGTATTGTAATGAGGTCCTTCTTCAAGGGGGCATGGTCTCCTTCCTCAAGGGGTTCTGGATCTGTAAGTCAGCTCAACCTCAAGTCTGGAAGCTGGTTGACAGACTGTGACTGCCTATTGTTCCAGTTCAAGGTATATACTTTCTCTTAAATATTTAGGGTTTGTTAATATTATTATTATAGAGATCAAGCAAGAACCTAGTAGGCTTAGTATTTATGGCAACCCTGGGAATGCCATGATTGGGTAGCTAAGAGCCACAGCTCTACAAGATTCAGGTCATTGCAGACATTATTTTGCCTGTGCTATAATATAAACTCATTGTTGACTCAGTATTGACATTTGGTCCTTGCTACTCCAGGATTAGACCCAATTAGACCCAATGAATTTATTTCCTCCAATTAGCAGCTGCATCTCTAACCAAAAGGTCTGGCACAAGGAGGTCATTACAAAGCTCTTTAAGAGTGCACATGTTCCTCTCACCAATTTGTGTCTTATAGTACTAGTGATGGGGATGTCTTTTGGGTCCTTTCATCTGGGAGGGTTCAGTTGGAACAGCTAATGCACTGGAACATTCTAATTTCACTGAGCTTTGAATTCCTTCCCTAATGGTAAGCCAAAGTTATCAGGCATTTCTTGCTCATTCTTGGTTATGTTTTGATAAATATTTCTAAATACTTCAGTCAGCTAACCAAATAAAACCTTGGAACCTTTTAAGATTGCGTAAGATGTGTTAAACCTACAATCTCTGGTTGGTAGGCTTATATACACTGGGGGAAACATCAGCTGTTGTTTTGAATTCTAAACAAAAATATTTAACATCAATGAACAAATAATCTAATCAATAAATGAGCCAAAGAATTAAACGGACATTTCTTAAAAAGAAAACATTCAAATAAAAGTAAGAAACAAAGTACTTACTCCTTATCTGAACTAAATATAAATCAATGGAGATTACAACACACCCCTGCTTTACCAAGAAAACAGGCAATAAATGCTGTTAGGACACATGGGAAAAATAACTGCTCTGAACTACTGTTGGGAATGGAAAATTATTTAGTCACTATGAAATTCAGTGTGGGAGTTTCAACACAAAATCAAACCCACAAAACAACAATAAAACCCTGAAAATAGGACTCCAATGTGGTCTAGCAGCTGTGTCACTCCTGGGCATATGTCAGACAGAATCTATTCGAACATATAACAAATGTCTACACGCCTGTCTTTTGTGACAGGGGGTCACAAGTTATATAGTTATCCTAGTTATCAATCAACAATGAGTGTGTACAACAAAGGGTTCCATAAAGAAAAATGATATGTCACTAGCAGAGAAATGGATGGAATTGTAGATTATCATATTAAGTAAAATAATCCATACCCCAAGACAAATGCCAGACTTCATATTTTGAGTCTACATTTCTTTATGTTTTGTGAATGGTGTTTTGTCTGTATGTGTTGTCTGTTAGAGTACAAAGAGAAGCTCTGTGGTGCTTTGAAAGTAAATGGTTCCCTACAGGGAGCAGCACTGTTAGGAGACATAGCCTTGTTGGAATAGGAATGGCTCTGAGAGAGGATTTGTGTCACTGTGGGGGTGGGCTTTGAGGTCTCCTATGCTCAAGCTATTCCCAGAGACACAGTTGCTTCTGCTGCTTGTGGAACAAGATGTAGAACTCTCAGCTCCTTTTCCAGTACCATGTCTGCCTCAATGCCACCGTGAAGAATGAAAGATTTTAGTTTGCAGAGCAAGGATGTGGGAAAGGGGCAGAAAAATAGTTCCTACAAGCAGAATATAGAAAATCATAAAGAATGGACATTGACATAGGAGGAAAGAACAGATATGAGAACAAGAAAGTTACCATGGTGATGGGGCTAGTGGTTATGCTAGGCTGATTCTGTTAAATAGGGCTAGTAACTGAATCATCAATCTTTTGTGAAATAATTGAAGTGAAGTCTGTCCCAGGTCTTGGCCCACAACAAGGAAATGGGCCCCAACACTGGAACAAATGGTCCGAGATGAACATCACTGTTTGGGTCACTCCTGGCCAATGGACAGTCTGGGGACTTTCCAAGTCATTCTATGGTTTATCCTTTGAATAAGAACAGGTCATACCTGGGTGATCTCTCAGACATGAGATCATACTTTGTAATCCATCACCTTTGTGGACTTTTATAGAGTCAAACCTTTGTGGTTTGACTCTATACAAAGGTGCCTGGACTCTCTGAGGGGTGCAGCTTTACCCGAGATTGCTGTCACCCGAGTGCACTCATTCAATAAACACCTCTTGCTTGTTGCATCTCCTGGTTTTGGTGTTTGCGTTGCGGGGCTCTCCCACTGGTCCATCAGGACCCTGGAATTAGGGTCCAACAAGATAATGGACTAAACCTCTGAAACTGTGAGTCAGCCCCAATTAGGTGTTTTTCTTTATAAGAGTTGCTGTAGTCATGGTGTCTCTTCACAGCAATAGAAACCCAAGACAAAAGCTGGTCCCGGGGACTGGGGCATTGCTGTGCTAGGCCAGACCATATTTTGTTTGGAGAAATATGGACCTTGAAAAGCAGTTGAAGTGGTTCTTGCCATCCTAGCAAGAAGACAGTGGTGCTAAGAATGATTTGAACTGTGGGTGGCTGGATCAAAACGTTTCAAGCCAGAAGAAAGTTAGTATGTGGCCTAGAGATTGGTGTTGTAACATTTTGGTGAGGAATGTGGCTGCTTTTCGCCCTTGTCTGAAAAAAATTTGCTTGAAGGTAAAGGGTTTTGGATTAATTCCATTGGCAGCCTAGTATTGATTGACTCTGTTGTGTGGTTATTAGTGTTACCTGTAATGAAAAGGAGCAAGCTAAGCAAATAAAAAAATAAAATGTTCAGATTGAGAAAAAGGTCACCGGGAAGTGAAATAGAGCTGTGTCCTATGTTCAAGGAGATAAACAGATTAGGAAATCCAATATAAAGGGAGTGGTGACCTCAGGGCAAGATCCCACCCAGCTAAACTTCCAACTTGTGAAAAAGAATTGAAGAAAAACTTAGAGCTGGTTGTGGTTGTGCACACCTTTAATCCAAGCACTCTGAAAGCAGAGGCCTGTGGACTCTGAGTTGAGTCCAGCATGGTCCACAAGTTCCAGGGCTCTAAGATTAGGCTGTGAAGGAAACCACTGTTATACCTTGTCCATTGTGCACCAAGAGGAAGGAGAGAGACAACATCTGCAGGTTCCAAAGTCTTTAAAAGTCTTCACACAAGCAGGGTGGATGATCAATCAGGAAGGCAGTCCAAGGACTCAGTGAAAATTTTCTGTACCCCGATAAGCCTCTCCGCCAATGAAGCAATCCAAATCAGACCAAATCAAACGGAATAAGAAAAGGTCCACATTTAACAGATACAATGCTCCTGGATGACCTTCCAGTCCCCAGAGAGGAGACGGGAAAGGGAGACTGGAAAAACCACGGAGTATGTTTTCTGAGAGACAATTTAAATTCCCTGTGGGAGTGGTCTTGAGCACGTCTGGGGGAGGGGGGTCATCATTTGGCGGCTTTCTGAGATGCAGCCCGGTTTGGAGGGAGGTGGAGAATGTTATGGTGGAGCCTCCACCATAACATTCCAGACTCTTTGGGTGTATGGATGCCAGAGGCTGAGGTGAAGCATCTACCATAACACTCAGGAGCCTTGCTTGTCCTGGCAACACTAAACAGGGCTGGAAGCAGGGTTTACAAGCACAAACCCACAGGCATCTGTCCAAGTTTCATTACATTTTTCACTAGTCAGGAGTCAAAAGTTAAGAGCTTTCCTTGTGTGTTTCATCATTGTCAACCAACACAGAATGTTCAACCAATCAAATTTATTTATTATTTTGTTATGCCCAGGTCAACGAGAACCCCATAGCTTTCGGGACAAAAAACCCCTGAACTGCAATAAGCAAAGTTTCTTTTTATTACAAGCCTTGGCAGGAAGCCTGTTCAGCAAACTGGCACAGAAGCTGTAGGAAAAGGGTGCCTGGACTCAGTTGTTAGGGGTTTTTAAGGTAAAAAAAAACCACAAGCAGGGTGGTACGTGCCTTGGCTGTTCTTCAGGATTGGGTAAAGAGTAGGTGGCTTTTGGATTTATTGACTGGGGTCTAGGGGAATTTCAAAATTGTTACAAACAGTTGCCCACAAAAGACAGTTGTGACAAGAAGGTATTATTTACCAAAATTAGTCATTGTCTGACCACCTGTATGGGGTCACTTTGACCGGGGATGGGGGGTGGGAGTGGGCACAGGTTGGGTGCTGCTTGGAACTGTTTATGGTTCCTTGGCTGGAGCTGAATCAGCCTTGTGTCACTCAGGGAATTTCTCAAGGAGGCTTTTTCTGAGGATGGAGTTAACTCCATCCTCTCCAGTTTACCTTGGCCTTATAATCTGTGTTGTTAGAAATGGGTTTTCTTGCTAGGAGCATTCATAATGTTTGGAAGAACGCAGGGGGCAAACAGACTACATCCACTATTTAAGGAGGAGGTGGGTCAGCTATTGGGAAGTTCCCAGCTGCCCTGGGGCTTGGGGACTTGAACTTTGGTTTACCCTACAGGAATGACAGTACTTACTTAGGACAAGGTGCTCTGCCTGCTCCCATCATTCCCTTTTTGTGACTAATGAGATGAATTTCGTCTGGGGCTCAAATAAGGGTTGTACTGGGGCCTTAGAATCATGAGTGTGACAGCTCCTATGCGGTCTTGAGCAAAGCAATATAATGGCATTAATAACCCAGTAGAACAAAGAGCAGGAGGGTTAGGGGACATATTACACATACTCTTGAGACCAGGGTTGTCAACCAGGGGGATCAGTTGAAAGTGATTCATACCAACTGGAACTTAGTTTTCCTTCTTCCCTAGCGAGATTTTCTTAAGCCTTTGTTAGAGTCTCTCTAACAACACTTGAGTGGTTGGCATAAAAGCAACACATTTCTCCCAGGTCCATGCATAAACTTTTTTTTTAAGGAAAAGTAGACCCAATCCATAGTGGCATTTCAGGACCACTTCAGCTAATGTGTCTAATTGATATTCTGGGAAAAAGATGGAAGTGTGGAGGTGAGAAACATGTGTTGGATTGTTTAGTGCTGTTAGGATTCACAGGCTGGAGTCCTCAGTGATTAAGGTTGCTGTCCCAAAGGCTGTTGACCTGGCAATCCCTGCTTCTATGTGGAGAGACAAGTATGGGAGGTGTGCTTCTGTACACAGTATGTCTGTAGCTCCCATATGCACTCTTCCTATATGCACTCTTCCTTCCTCTCCTTCATACTATAGGATTTGAGGCACAATATAAACTAACACACAAAGCTTGGGCTTGTTTTCCTCAGTGAAATGTCCTAGGGAGAGGCAGGGCATTAGCCAAAGGGACAGGCAAAACAAGTTGATGTGGGGACAGCTAAGAGGTTGCTCTCACTGGGGGAGCATATCTGGTGCTTGGCATGATATAGGTGTCAGAATTTTTGCATATCAAGGGGTAGGGTGATTTTTCCAGGGGCTCAAAAACAGGTTCCTTCCTCCTTGGAGATTCCCTCAAGGGAATTTAGCCTTTAATTCAGCATTTTTCAGTCTGTTAAGGGGACAGGGATGATATATTCTCTTCTGTAGCTCCTTCCAGCTGAAATGGGGCATTGATTGTCAGGGCCCAAGAAGGCTGAAAGGCCAGTGAAAGGCTGGGCAATGGGGCATTTATCAGGAGCATCCGATTAGCTGATCCAGATAGGGACAGGGAGCAATTACATTGTCTGGATTGGTTCACATCAGCTTTCGGCAAGTCCAGAGCTCAGCAGTTTACAATTTGAAGATGCTTTCTGTGTTGTTATTTTTCTTCAATTACAGCTGTGGCTGTGAAACACCAACCACGAAACACAACATAATCCATGTGGAGTTTATTGGGGAAAGGGAACAAAGCGAGGGGTAGAGGTTAGCTACCTGGGAGCAGAGATGGGAGAGGGGGATAGGAGGCTCTCATTTAAAAGGAGAAGCTCGCATATGTGTACAGAGTCCTTACGCTCACGCGGCTAGGCTACATTAAGTCGTGACATAGCCACACAAGGCAGGGCCCCTTAAGCTGTCTAAGTATCTGCCTGAATGGCAGTGTGTCATGGGGCAGGGTCAGCATAATGCCAGGGTACCACCACCCTGGATGGTGTCTGTCAGCCAAGTGGAAATCTGCTGAGACAAATGTAGACTAGGGACAGAAGTTAATGTAAAAAGAGCTGAAAAGAAAACCTTACAATGCTTATCTAGAGTCCATTTGACCTGTGAACTGTGAATCCAAGTCTTATGACTTCTTTGATTGCCTGAAGCTCATATAAGTATTTAGTTTACCAAAGGAGATACAAGTTCTAGACATATAGCTTTTATTGATTGTACTGAAATCCACATTGTAGAAAAAGAAAAAAAAAAGCAGTTAACAGGTGTCTGGAAAACAATTGGAACATATTTACACTTTGAAGACACAGCAAAAGGTAGGGTTTTGAGTTAGCCCAATGAAAAGCACCTTTAAGTCTATACTTAGAAGACAACCAAAAGAAATTCAAAATATTAAACTTGCGAGTGAAAAGCAAGTAGTCAGTACTCTATCAGTTTATTAGAACTGCATTTATCAATGTTAAAACGTTGAACCCTTGAAATCTCAGTGTAAAAATATACCTTTACAGCGCGCGTGCGTGTGTGTGTGTGTGTGTGTGTGTGTGTGTGTGTGTGTGTGTGTGTGTTAGGTCTTTATTTTAAGATTATCTATGTAACTTTCTGACTAATAATCACGACCCCCTTCCTGTTCTTTGCTCTTTAAAAACGCCTTATATTTGTCTTTCAGGGCTTCAACTCTCCCGACAGAGTGAAGCCCCAGCTGGCTGGTTTTTGGAAATAAACACCTTCTTGTGTTTGCATTCGGGCGTCGCTGGCTCATTGAGGCTTTGGAGGTCTCTTGGGGGGCACAACTACATATATATATATCTCCCTTAGACCTTACGTTTTACATTCTTGAAACTTTTATGGAATGAACCATTTTTTTTTTTTTTTTTTTTATTTACCAGAGACACAGTAGTTATTATTGAGAATAATTTTTGTAAATTATGTTTGTTTTTTGTTTCGTTTGTGAAAAGAAACCTGTTTAGTCTTTAACATGAAGCCTGTGAACAAAGTAAATTTGTTAGGGTTTTTTTGTTTTTGTTTTTTGGTTTTTTTTTTTTTTTTGGTTTTTCGAGACAGGGTTTCTCTGTGGCTTTGGAAGCTGTCTTGGAACTCGCTCTTGTAGAACAGGCTGGCATCGAACTCACCTGCCTCTGCCTTCCAAGTGCTGGGACTAAAGGCATGGGGCACCAGCACCTGGCTTGTTTGTCTTTCTTAACAAGAGATAGAAGATTTAACTAACGAATGGACTAGTAATATGGTTGTACCCGGGAAGGAGCTGATTATGTGATGCCGCCTAGCTGACAAAGCTATAGTTATCTTAGGCGTCAATGTCAGAGATCTGAGAAGAATGAACCAAAAGTCCAAAGTCCTTTACCTAGACAGTTATCCCAGGCTCCTGTGGTCTTCATGGCATTGGAGGGAGAGTTACCAGGACAATATGCACTCTTTGCTGCCAGGCCCAGAAGCTAGAGGCTTTTCCTGCGGTGGAGGAACACACATCACCATGTCAAGGCAAAGTCGGGAAATCAGCTTTCCAGTGTCCTGCTTGCTCACAACTCACTACAAGCCCTGGCAGTAGACGAGGCATTGAGGCAGTCTTGTCCAGTCTGTCATATTTGTCAAACCTCTGGCTGTTTCAGTGCCTGAGATAAACAACCCTAACTTAAAAGTTATTTCTTTTAGGTTGTACCTTGAAAACATTTAAGAGGCTAAATAAAGTTTTTCCTGTACTTGATGATATTAGTACCTAGCATGACTATAAATATAGTTCCAAACATCTCAAGGCTCAATCAACTTTAACACTTAACAATAAAAATAACCATTTTCTGAACTGGAGGTCTTTTAGTATCAACATAAGTCTCACAAAGAGACTGGGAACTTTTTCGATCCTTTCATAATGTACCATTACAGAACATAACAATCTCCTGTATGACTCAGTTTATTGAAATAGCTACTGCTTAGCACTGCTGTCAAAAACAAGGTTAGACATACATCTGTGAACCAGTCTCTTTTAACTTAGATAAGTCTTAAGGACAGACATTCTTTAAGCCAGTGATTTTCAACTTCTTGTGGTGCATTGCTATGCAAACATCTGACATTCAGGCAACCCTAGGTTACTCCTGTAAAAAGGTCTTTTGACTGCAAAGCTTGAGAAACTGCTCAATGTCCTTTAAGGTTTAATAACTGTTTAAGGTTACTATCTTACTGTATCATATGATAAAGAAATATTCCAATTTCTGTTGCTTAGTAGCTGTGACCCTAACTTTAGATGATCAGTGACTACATTTGGTGTTTGGGATTCCAGTATAGTCTTGAGCCTTTAAACATAAAAACTGTGTTTAGTTTTGACATCGTTCAACTAGCAAAAGCAGTTAGTCAGGAGCAGAACTAAGGCGAAAGAGCAAGGTCAGCACATTTGAATGTTTCCCAGAACTGTAGACATTGATGGGTTAGGTCTTTATTTTAAGATTATCTATGTAACTTTCTGATTAATTATCCTCTGTTGAAGTTTTGAGTTAATTTTGCCCACACTTAACGGATACAGCGCTTCTGGATGGCCTCCCAGCCCCTCTCCCCCAGAGAAGAGACGGGAAAGGGAGACCAGGAGACTGGAAAAATCATGAGTCTGGTTTCTGAGGGGCAGTTTAAGTTCCCTGTGGGAGTGGTCTTGAGCATCTCTGGGGGAGGGGTCATCATTTGGAGGGCTTTCTGAGATGTTGCAGTGTTTGGAGGGTGGCTTGGGTGGAACCTTCACCATAACATCCCAGACGCTTTGGGTGTATGGATGCCAGGGGCTGGGGTGAAACCTCCACTTTAACAAACTTTTGTGTCACAAATATTACAGAGTTTAACCATGGCGAGTAAATTTACAAGTCAATAATGCCTTTCACTGTTTTGTTTTGCTTAGTTCTTAAACCCAGGCATAGACACTTTAAAAGCACGCCTGGGTCTGGAAAAGGGAGGGCCATAACCCAGTTCTGGAGCCAGCTTTACAAGAAGTAGAGCAGCATACAGCGACTTAAACATTACCGGCACCCAGTTGACATCTGGATCCATATTGCATTAGTCCCAGTGGCCAGAAAGCCCTGAAGTGAGTTCTGAGCCCTGGCAGCTGGCAGCAGAAGAAAACAGCACAGTGAGCGCACACATTTGAGGCAAATCAAAAACAGGCATGCAGTGGCCACATCCGTGCACTCAAAACAGACATGCAAAACTTTCCCTACTTGTCCCAGCTGTAATTTCAAGGAGGGGAAAGAAGAGAAGCAGATGTTCTACCAATGGACCAAGACACTCTGTTGCTCTACCAGCAGGGCCCAAAGGCAATGAGAGTCACCCTTGGGAAGAGCGTGACTCCCGACGTATTAGCTTTTCTTTGAACATCTTCTCAGGGTGAGATCAAGGGCGTGAGAGTAGTTAGGGCAGTTTTTCCTACAAGTTGAGGAAGTTTGCCCCATAATCTCAGTGTGAAGCAAGACAGAGATAACACAGAAAAGCAATACCTCAAAGCAAAGCTGACAGCTACAAAAGCAATGAGAAAGAGAAATTGGAAGTAACACACGGAGCAAGAAGACAACAAGGCAGGCGAATGTGTTGACAGACAAGATGTCAACCCATAAAGTGACAACCCTGTCAGAGTCACCTGGAACCCGTGGTTCCTAGCCTGGGGTAAGAGACGCATCCCTCCTATGCCTGGACTCAAGGAGTACTGTCACGTCCAGCCTCCTTATTGAGTCCTACCCCTTTGGTGCCAAAACCCTACCCTGCCTCTGAAGGCCTCCCCAACTCTACTTGTGGGGTGTCCTCAGTGGGCCCTCCAAACGTTATACTCTGTCCATTTTGTGTCATGAGGTAGGAGAGAGACAACACTTACAGGTTCCAAAGTCTTTTATACATCTTCACACAAGCAGGGTGGCTGATCAATCAGAGCCGCAGGAAGGAGCCTTGCTTGCCCTGGCAACACTAAAGAGGGCTGGAAGCAGGGTTTATAAGCACAAAACCCACAGGCATCTGTATTGTGGCTTAATAAGGACCAGGAGAAACAAATAGGCTGAATCGATGTTTATTCAGGGAGAAATAACTTACAACAGAGACAGATGAACACCAGCAGGTTCCTGGTGCCAAGGATGCCTCCGGATGCTCTTCTGTCCCCGTGATGCAAGCAAGAGAGCTACCAAGGCCCCCTCCTCAGATAGTTCCCCCAGGTAATGTCCCCACCCCCAATGGGCATGGTCTGTGCCACAGGTGCAGACAAAGTGAATATCTCACTACAATTCCCCTTTTAGTCTAAAGAAAAGATTTAGGTTTGATACAAAACTATATACAAAACAGTGATTAACAAGTGTGCTCTAAGAAAAGGAAACTTGAGAACATACAATCTTAAGACCTACATATCTAGTCCTAGGGTGAAGGCATAACAGAGTTTACAATAGTTACCCTAAGCTGGAAAGCTTAAGTCTAGGACCTAATATATCTAACTAGGAAGAGAGAATAATAGTTGTGATAGTTTAATCTTCAACCTCATTAAAGACCTGAGAAGGAAAATAACAATACTAGGGTAGGCAGGAAGTGTGGATGGGCAACTTCCAAAAGATGCAGCAAGGACAGAAACAGCAAGCTACCTGGACAGTTACCCAAGGTCTCACAGTAGCGTTGGTACAGCCAGTTTTGGCTAAGAGTGCCTAACAGACCACAACAAAAGCAGGGAGGTAGAAAGGCTGTAATATGCTTTAAAATTTTTTTATTTTATACTTAAGAGATTGCATGAATCTCAAAAGAGACTGAACTTTAGAGTTTTAAATAAGTTTGAGGCTGTTACAGACTATGGGGACTTTCGAAGTTTGAGTGAATGAATTTTTGCCTTTGGTTTGGGTACAAGTCTTTGGGGACCAGGGAGTGGAATGTGGTGGTTTGAAAGAAAATGCCCCCATAGAGAGAGTGGCACTACGAGGAGGTGTGGCTTTGTTGCAGTAGGTATGGCCTTGTGGGAGGAAGTGTGTCACTGTGGGGGGGGGTGGGCTTTGAGGCCTATGCTCGAGCTATTCCTAGTGACAAGGTTGCTTCTACTGCCTGTGGATCAAGAGCAGAACTCTCAGCTCCTTCTCCAGTACCATGTCTGCCTGCACCCTACCATGAAGATAATGGACTGAACCTCTGAAACTGGAAGCCAGCCCCAATGAAATGTTTTTCTTTAAAAGAGTTGCTGTGGTCATGGTGTCTCTTCACAGAAACCATAACTGAGACAGGCTCCAAATGTCAGTGCCGAAAGCAGTATTTTAGGGTGACAGTGTGGGTCCCACCTGGGTTGGGTTTTGCCAGGAAATAGAAAAACCACCTGACTGACCAGTCCTAGGCACAATGGCCAGCCCCTCACACTAAAAACCTGGTTGTTTTAGCCTTGAGCTGCCTCCCCTTACCATATACCCATCTAACATCTAACAAGCTTTTTCAGCTGTCACTGTCCTACTCTATCTGAGGGAGTTGGCAGATTTTTGTTTTTAATAAACTGTTTCTCCCTCCTCAGAGTGGCTTTGTTGGTTTCTTGCTGTACCTCCTTACATGTACCATAGGCATTCCTGCAGTGCCTCCACAGGCCAGAGGAAGGCTTCAGAGTTCCCGGGACCAGCGTTAAGATGGCTATGAGCAATCCTGTAGGTGCTTGGACTCAAACACAGGTCCTATGCAGTAGCAGCTTGTTACTGACGAACCTTCTCTCCAAGCCCTAGATTTTTAAGAAAGTAGAAGTGGGAGCATTTGGAAAGACAAAAGGACCAGCGGGAGGGGAGGACCAGCCAAGCCTGATGACCTGAGTTCAATTCTCAGCACTTACAGGGTAGAAGGATAAAGCCAACATCCGCAGGCTGACCTCTGACTTCCACAGGTGTGCTTTGGTAAGTGTGATCACACACACATACTGATAAGCTTTAAGAAACAAACAAACAAACAAAAAAACCGTAACCAGAAGCTTATTTGTTGAAAAGCTCTCTGAAACAGAGGAGCTCTCAAAGAAGAGAAAGAATATACACAAACAATATAAGCGCAAAAAGTGACAAAAAGCACAAGCACAGAGGTTTTCTGTTACAAAAGCAAAATACCACCAGTAGCAGCTTTATCCAGTCACGGGAGACTGAGAGAATGAGTACAGAAAAGACGTTGGCCTGTGTCCTGAAACTCTGCTGCTTGAGAGGGTTGCTAGCTGCTCCCAAGTGGCTGAGGTTTCATGTAGATGTACTGGCTGGTTTTGTGTGTCAACTTTATATAAACTAGAGTCATCAGAGGAAGGAGCCTCAGCTGAGGAAATGCCTCCTTGAGATCCAGCTGAAAGGCATTTTCTAGGTTAGTGACAATGAGGAGGGCCCAACACATGGTGGGTGGTGCCACGCCTGGGCCGGTGGTCCTGGGTTCTATAAGAAAGCAGGCTGAGCATGCCATGGGAACTAAGCAGCCCCCTCCTCCATGGCCTCTGCATCAGCTCCTGCTTCCAGGATCCTGCACTGCTTGAGTTCCTGTCCTGACTCCCTTTACTGATGAACAGCAATGCTGAAGTGTAAGCCAAATAAACTCCTTTCTCCCCAACTTGGTTTTGGGTCATGGCGTTTCAGGACAATAGAAACTCAGGTTTTTGTTTTTGTTCTTTTCCATCTTAGTCCACATTTGATCTGTTTTCTTCTTGTTTTAAAATATTTCAGTATCCAATAAAGATTAAATACATCAAAGGTGGACAACATAAAGCTTTCAAATATGTATACAGTGTGTAATGGTTAGCACAACTCTTTGTGACGAAGCAAGATTTCCTCTGAAGATGTCTTGCTTGGACTCTGCTTTAAGGGAGGCCCTGTCCTCCCTGTCACCTTGGCTGCTGCAGGACTTTCAGCTGTGGTGTCAATGTCAAGAGATACAAGACAGCTCCTGGGGTTCTCTTTGGAAACCCCTCTTTTGGTTTGAGGAGAAGGGAGAACGCTTCGTACCCTGCCAGTGTCAGGGGAATCACAGAGCACACTGACAGCATCCAGAGAGGTCCTCAGTGCTCGCTTTGCCCACCTCACTTCTTCGTACAGGCCCTTCCGGTCTGCAGTGAGCTAAGCTTGCACAGGATTCACAATGTCTTGGCCTCTCCTGTGCAGAGCATCTGCTCTCTGTGTTTCTCTGCAAAGACCTCGAGATTCTAAGCCAGCGGGTAGAGGTTCTGGCTGCAAAGCATGGCAAGCTGGATTCTAATTTTGGGGCCCACATGGTAGGAGGCAAGAAAAGACTCCTGTAAGTTGTTCTTTGACCTTCATGGGTACATGCATGCCACCCACACATTCCTCTCACACAACTAAATGTAATTTTAAAACCTTGACTTTGTAAAGGTGTTATTTAAGATCTTCTTTTATAGCAACAAACAAAATTCAGAGGTTAAACATCCAAAGAGACCAAGTCAAAGATTTTTCCCTAACATAGTAACATATCTGACAGCTCTTATGTAAGATTCATAATTAAAATTCATAATTAAAAGTTCATATTTTAAATGATGTGTATGGTCATGTGCATGTGAGGGGAGGCTCTGAAGCCTCTGATCCTCCTGGAGCTGAGGTTGCAAGGAGTTGTGAGCTGCTCATTGAGGCTCCTGGGAATTGAACTTGGGTCCTCTGCAAGAGCAGTTTGTTCTCTTAAATGTTGAGCCATCTGTCCAGCTTCAGGCAGAAGGCAGGGGAAGGGGAAGGGGCCCCATAAACAACTATTTTTAAGAACTATGCATACTGGGAAGGCAAATACACCTGGGAGTTTTAAATCTATTCATATAATTCAAGTTGTAAATTTCTTGTGAGATTGTAGGCTAAAATAACTCAAAAAGCTCACTTACATTCCACTTAGATGCTATACAGAATAGAATAATAATCCTTTTAAATCTTTGAGGGGGCAGGCTTTGTCTTGTCTAGCCTTTCTCTTGTGGGCCTGAAGATCTCTGAGGACATCAGGGACTCTGGATCCATGTGGCTCCCTGAAGCCCAAATCTAACAACTCATTCCAGAACCTGTGTTGCAAGATGTGTTCTTTGGAAAGTTGTTAGAATGACATGACATCACTGCAGTGAAGTCCTCAGGCTGGAAAATTAGTGGCTTTATGAGAAGAGGGAGAGACAGACCAAGAGGTGAGTGATTGATCTCTCAGATGGATAGCCCAGTCTCTAGGCCCTAGGTAGGGCCCAGGGCACAGCCAATGCCCCTCCCCCAACAACTGAAGTGGGCAAGCTGTCCTCACCATCCCCTCCCATTGGATCCCAAAATCTACAGGTTCCACTCTGCCTCACAAAACTAACCATCCATGGAGGCGCAGACAATATCTGCATCAATTACTGGGAGGGAGGGCTAGATGCCAGTGCAAGAACACATTCAAAGTTCAAGGAACAATATGGCACCTCTAAAACCCAGTGGCTCTATAACAGCAAGACCTGAACATCCCAACGCAGAAGACGCAAAAGCAAAAGACCTTAAACACAACTTTATGAAAATGATAGAGGCCCTTAAAGAGGAAATTATATAAATTCCCCTAAAGGAATCAAGGAAAACACACACACACACACACACACACACACACACACACACACACACACACATACACACACACGGAAGAAATCAGTAAATTCCTTGAAGAAAGGAAAGAAAAACAATCAAACAGGTGAAGGAAACGGTTCAAGACTTGAAAATTAAAATAGAGGCAAAAAAGAAAATGGAAAATCTGGGTAAATGAACAGAAAATATAAATGCAAGCATAACTAACAGAATACAAGAAATGGAAGAGAGAATCTCTGTCTTTGAAGATATGATAGAGGAAATAGATTCATTGGTTAAAGAAAACAAAGCCAATAGCAATAATACAAAACATCTAAGAAATCTGGGACGTGTAAAGACCAAACATAAGATAATAGGGCTAGAAGAAGGCGAATACCAGCTCAAAGCTCAAAGGCACAGAAAATATATTCAACAAAATCATAGAAGAAAATTTTCCTAACCCAAAGAAGGACATGCCTATGAAGTATGAAGATACAAGAAACTTACAGAATACACACAAAACAAACAAACAAACAAACAAACAAACAAACAAAAAACCAAACTGGACCAAGAAAAAAAAGCTCCTTTGCCACATAATAATCAAAACACTAAACATAATGAGGGAATATTAAGAGCTGCAAAGGGAAAAAAGGGAAAAGGCCAAGTAAAATACAAAGGCAGACCCATCAGAATAACACATGACTTCTTAATGGGGGCTCTGAAAGCCAGAAGGACCAGGACAGACATTGTGCAGACACAAAGAGACCACAGATGCCAGCCCAGGCTACTATACCCAGGCAACCTTTCAATCACCATAGATGGAGAAAACAAAATATTTCATGACAAACCCAGATTTAAACAATAACTATCCACAAATCCAACCCTACAGATAGTACTAGAAGGAAAACCCGAAGGAATTTAGCTGTACCCATAAAAACACAGGCAATAGATAATCCCACACCAGAAAATCCCAAAGAAGAAAAATACACACATACTATCACCACACTAACAAAACCAAAAAAATAGCAGCAATTAATAATCACTGGTCACCAATATCCCTTAATATCAATGGGCTCAATTAGCCTATAAAAAGATACAGACTAACAGAATAGGTACAAAAACAGGAGCTGACCATCTCAAGAACCATACACATCTCAACTTCAAAGATATATTATCTCAGAGTAAAGGGTTGGGAAAAGACTTTCCAATCAAATGGACCTAAGAAACAAACTGATGTAGCTATCGTAGTATCTAACAAATTAGACTTCAAACTAAAATAAGTCAAAAGAGATGAAGGCAGTTCATATTCATCAGAGGAAAAATCCTTCAATATGAAATCTCAATTCTGACCATCTATTCCCCAAATACAAGGGCACCCATATAATGTAAAAGAAACATTACTAAAGGTTAAATTGCATATCAATCTCATATGCTAATAGTTCGAGATGTCAACACCCTACTCTCACCAATGGACACATCTGCCAGACAGAAACTTAACAGAGAAATAAGGAAATTAACAGATGTTATGACTCAAATAGACTTAACAGACGTCTGTAGAACATTTCACCCAAATGCAAAAGAATATAACTGTAATGAAAGCATTCTGGTCTGGCAGGTCCCGCCACCCTTCCCATCCCCCCCAAAAATGGATGCTACATAAGTTATAAAGCTGTTGGCTGTTGGCTTGGGTTTCTTATTGGCTAGCTCTGACTTAATTATTAACCCATAACTACTAACCTATGTATTTCCACGTGGTCTGATCTTACTGGGGAATGCCAAACCTGTAACTCCTTTGCTGTCTACATTATGACTGCTCAGTGGCTCCACAGAGAAGAGAGCGATTTCCTGTTTGTCCCTGTTTATATCCTGATTCTGCCCAGTTACGTCACTTTATATCTGGCCAATCAGCCAGCCAGTGTTTTCTTCATTAACCAATAAGAGAAACAAATAAATATACAGAAGATCATTCTTAACTCCTGTATTTTTCATAGGTTTGATTTTTTTCATAGTGTCTATGATTTCCTGGAAGTTTTCTGAATACACACACACACACACACACACACACACACACGAACACACACATGTGTGTATATATATATGTATATATATGTATATATATGAAGTTTTCTTTGACTGAAATATCCATTGTCTTCAAGAACTGAAATTCTCTTGCCTATGTCATTAATTTCTTGTTGAGTCTTGTCTCTGAGGTCTTTGGTTGACATCCAGAGTTTTTTCTTTCATATTTTATTTTTCAGTTTCTGTTTCTTTGGCGATGCTATTTCTTTGCTAAATTCGACTTTCATGTCTTGAATTGTCCACAATCTTCATTAAGGCATTTAAGGTATTTGAACACATTCATAATTGCTACTTTGACGTTTTTGTCTTGTGCTTCATCTCCATTTCTTTTCTCAGGGCCTAACACAATAAGGCCGATGGCTCCTGGTGAAGGCATATTATCTTGGATATTTTTGTTTGTGGTTTTTGCATTGGGACCTAAGCATCTGGAGCCATGATGTTTGAAGTATTTCTTGGTATAGATTTCTTGTCTTTGTTGGATAGTTATTCTATTCATTTGTCACTATTGTCCACTTTGGGTTCTAGCCAAGTGTGGCAGCTCTGGGGTCTCTGAGTGTCAGCCAAGTGTGGTACCCTTGGGGTCCTTGATGAAGAACTGTTCCCAAGGGCAATGGGGAGTCACAGAGGAATTGAGACGGGTTAGAATGAAGGTTGAAAGAGGAAGTAGGGAAGAATTAAGGGGCTTTGTATCTGCACAAACAGGCCAAGTCCCTAGGGGATGGAGGTGCTGGGAATAGGGGCCCAGGCAGATGGGCCACAGCAGGTTAAGGGTAAATCTGGATAGACTGGAATGGAGGACAGAGAGGAGGATAAAGTCCCCCTACTTGAATACCAGCCTTGTGTGACAACCTGGTAGAGAGAAGTTCTGTGGGTTGGTGAAGCCGCAAAGGAATGGAGACGTTCTAGAAGGAAAGATGGGCTGCCAGGAATAACTAGGGGCGCCCTGGCTCTATACCAAGTGCCCACATCCCATGGAGATTGGCAGCCATTTTTAATCTTCATAGAATACATCCGTAGAGTCAGCTCAATGAAACTACAGAGACTGTATGGAAAGAGGTACATTTGTATGGAAGACATTAAGACACCCAACAGCAAGTAGAATGAAAGATATAAATTATGTATGTGGATACATCAATGGTATTAGGATAGAACAGAGGGGTTTGTTTCAGTCTGAGACTGAGAAACCACTTGGGAAGAGTTCTTAGTATTCTCTCACACTTAGTCAACAAGTGAAGTGTTACCTGAATTCGCTGAGGCTATGTTCCGTGTATAGATACTGCATTATTGCATATCACCCAGAGAGGAAAGGGGTAAAAACACCATAGGAGGATATCTTGAGAAGCAATACATATTCACTTTCTCACTGCTGTGACATTCTACCTGACAGAAGTGACTTAAGGGAGAAGGGTTTGCTTGACCCCAGGATTTCAGAATATTTTAGCACATGATACTAGGGAAGGCATGGCAGCTGGAGTAGCTCAGTTTTTGTCACTTGTCACTGATGCTGTGAGGCAGCAGCTTTTACACCATGGCATAATAGGAATTATAGAGCTTGAGGCAGAGCCAGAAGCATATGTAACCTTTAAGGCTTGTCCCCAGTGACCTTTATTTCCCCCCTATGGATTCCACATCCTCCAATGGTTTCATCACTTTCCAGGACAGTACCATCAACATGAGAGCAAGTTTGACACATATGAGCTTGTGGAGTATGCTTCACATTCAAGCTGTGACAGAGGGAGGGCGTCCATATTTACATAACACTTATTACAGTATTTTGCCATTTCTATTATTTAATTGCTATCATGTTTCTTCATATATAAGTTAAATTTTATCACAAGTGTGCATATATATGAAAAGATAGAATATGGGTATGATATTGTTTGCAGTTTCAGACATTCAGTATGGGTTTTGGAATTTATTGTCTACCAATGAGGGGACTGCCATAATTTAGATAAGGTGTCCACTAGAGGGCAATATATGCATTAACCATTTTAAATTGATGTCTAACCAAATTTCTTGTACATATATTCATAAAGTAGGAGAAAGGAAAAAAAAAAGAATGAATGAACTCTAATACACTAAAAACCATCTCATCTTATATTCATATCACTATGGCTTTGTAACATGGTTATAAATATTTAATAATTGCCAGAAATGCATAGAGTGAGGCAGAAGTATTCAGTTATTTCCAGGGCTGAATACAATAGGGAAAAGGTAAGACAATGTAAACCACAAACTGTTCTTACACACAAAAACACTTTATATTTCTCAAAGAAGTAAGCAAATAAAGTTAAAGCAATAATGAACACATATGTACCTCACAACAAAATTCTAAAGAACGACTGAACTGAACTGACAGAATATAAGGGAGGAATATGTGGAGAGCCAAGGAACCCCTGAGCAAATGTGTAAGGGGCAGATAAAGTCCTGAACGAATGTGAATGTGTGTTGTTGACATGGACAGAATTTGTAAGACCCACGAGAGTGTGGTCCCTCACACTCCCACTCAGGAAAGGCGGCCCCCCAAATCACTCATGAGAAGCGGTCTTGATGCAGACGCATGAGGTCCTTTATATTCCAGTGCACAGGAGCCCAACAGCCATACGCCACACAGGGTAGAGGGCTGAGGACCCCCAGTACAGAATTGAGACAGCTTTTATAGGGTTACAACAAAGCCTGTGCATCGTGAACCAATCACCTCATAGCATCCAGTGCGGACCATTAATCTAAACTATCCAAGCCGGCGCTTAGCCCAGGAAGTCTGCTTTCGCACAGGCTTCTGGGTGGGTGACAAGGCTCATTTCCTGTGTTCACTCACTCACAGGTGCAGTCGTAAACAGTCAAGAAGGTGACCTTCAGCCTGGGATTTAAGACTCCCAGCTTCCTGGGGTCAGTGGAGTTAGGCTAAATTTTTCCATCCTAACAAGTTGTGTCAGGGACTCCAATGGCTCAGCCCTACAGCAGTGGCAAAGCCTTCCCTGGATGAGGATCAGAGAGGTAACAAAGCCTTCCTCTGGTTTAGGTGTGAATGTTGACTGTGTGTGCAAATCTACAGGCCACAGCTTCCTCCTCTGGGAGGACAGAAGCCTGAGACTGCTCCCCTGCAGAGAGCTGCTACTGAGATGAGCTAAACCTGCCTCCTTGTTCAGTTCAGTGGTATAAAATAAACACACGCCAACATCAGTGCATAGGGGCTCACAGAGACAGAACCATTAACCAGGGAGCCTGCGTGGGGCTGATATGTTACACTTGTGTAGCTGGTCTGCATGTGGGACTCCTAATTTTGAGAATCTGTTCCTCACACAAGGCTGTGTAAATGGAGGTTTTTCTGTCCCTCCCAGTCTCACTGGACTGGTGTCTCTCCTGTCTGCTAGTCCTTGCAGCTGCTTATTAAATGATCATTCTGAAGCTTAATATTAATTATAATTGTTTGACCAATGGTTCAGGCATATTACAGACTAGCTCTCACAATTAAATTAACCCATTTCTATTATTCTATATTTTGCCACGAGGATCATGGCTTGATACCTCAGATCTTGCTTCCCTGGCATCTACATGGCTTCTCCTCATCTCTGCCTTCTTTCTCACAGTAACTCTGTCTGGACTTTCAGTCTTTCTCTATTCTGCCTGGCCATTTTCCAAACCAGCTTTATTTATCGACACATATTTGCAGCATACAGAAGGACATCCCACATCATCTCCCCTTTTCTAATGAAAAAAAGAGAAGGTTTTAACTTTAACATAGTAAAATTATATATAACAAAACAGTTATCAATATTTAGTCTATTAAAGAAAATACTGTATCATCTGTTCTATCTTTGTGAGTTTAAAGTTTTATATCTAATTTATCTTTTACCATAACTAAGGAAAATTATCATTATAACTATCTGTCATTAACTCCATCAAAGATCCCAGAAGGATGTAATATTTCCTAGGTAAATTGGAAGTGCATTGTAAGCAACTTCCAAAACTCTAGAAATGATAGAGACATCTGGCTGCCTGGACAGTCACCTAAAGTTCTTCTGGAATGTTGGAGCATTGATCTTCAGCCTACAGGCCTAGAGTATCTGGCAGACTTTTCAGTGAAGCAGAAAATTTCAAGGACTGTCCTGCCTATAGAATGTCTGGCAGACTCTCCCATGTAACAGGAATCCTGAAGGACTGTCCCATCTTGTTTTGGCAAGTTTAGCAGTCACTTTCCTGTGGGTCCTGTAAGTCCAGTTTATACAGCATACCATTAAGCAGTCCAGGCAAGAGCAGTTTCTTGCCCAATTGGCTTGTCTTGCCATATTGAAGGCAAACTCCATAATGAATTTCTTCAGTTCCCATCATCCTCTTTGAAGTAATTGGTGCTGCCAGAAGAAAACGTGTCTCACTATAGAGAAAATGTAAGTTCTTAAAAACATTTTAAGTGCCATATTCTGTAAGTCTTTGAAGTGTTTGAAGATTACCTATCTATCTGAAATATATCTCTGTATATCTAGAAAACCTAAGTAACATCATTATAAGTTTGACCTTTATAGATGCCTATATATTAATCTATATTTCTTAATTATACATTTTTAAATGAGCTGTATAAACACAATTCCTTAATTAAGAGTAGAAATATACATACAGCATAACAAAATTGACCTTAAGCCGGGCACTGGTGGTGCACACCTTTAATCCTGGCATTCATGAGGCAGAGGCAGGTTGGATCATTGTGAGTTTGAGGCCAGTCTGGTCTACAGAGCTAGTTCCAGGGCAGCCTCCAAAGCCACAAAGAAACCCTGTCTCAAAAAACCAAAACCAAAATAACAACAACAACAACAAAACAAAACAAAACAAAAAACCAACAAACCAACCAAACAAACAAAAACCAAAACAACAACAAAAAACCCAAACCAAAAACAACAACAAAAAACCCCAAAAATAAAATTGACCTTAAATTTGTATCAATAAACCAAAATTTATACCAACATATTCATTTCTATATCACATCCTCTTTTTTTTTCTTTAGAAAGATATTAATTGTGACCATTGACCATTTATTACCAAATACCTTTAAATAAAAACAAACATTTATAAGCAACATTTAGGGAACTTGGGTGTAGTTTTCTAGACTACTTCCTGCTGATTGGGGGTGCTGGTAATCTAATGGGGATACTGAGAAAATTTAGAATTATGTTCAAGTCCTGACTGGGGTATCCTGTGTGGCTGGTCATCTCAGCCAGCAGTCCTGACGAAGCTGTCATAGATGTTGGATCACCTGGGTCACCATTTCAGGGGGTCTTGTTTGATAAAACCATATTGGCCTAGAAGGAATCCACATTCCTTTTCATCATCTGTGGAAACAAAAGCAGACCCTCTTTTCCAAAGCAACATATCCTTTGATGAAAATTTTGAAGTCAAAATAACTTTAAAATATACATGCTGCTTTAGCTTAGCAACCCCCATAATCAATTGTCTCTCTGTAGTTAGCTTATTAACAGTCAAAAATTTGGGGGAAGGAGGTAGGAGAAAGAGGAGGGGAGAAGAGGAGGGGGCAGGAGAACCTGAGGGATCAGGAAGATTGAGTCTGGGGAAGAGTAGAAGAGAGCAAGAAAAGAGATATCTTAATAGAGGGAGCCATTATAGGTTTAAATGTGGCACTAGGGAAATGTCCTGAGATCCACAAGGATGACCTCAACTCACAATCTAAACAATAGTGGAGAGGCTACCTTAAATGCCCTTCCCCTATAATGAGATTGATGACTACCTTATATGCCATCCTAGAGCCTTCATCCAGTAGCTGATGGAAGCAGAAGCAGAGATTTACAGCTAAACACTGAGCTGAACTCTTGGAATCCAGTTGTAGAAAGGGAGGAGTGATGAGCAAAGGGCTCAGCACCATGTTGGGGAAACCCACAGAAAGAGCAGACTTGAGCAAGTGGAAGTTCACGTACCCCAGTCTGGCAGCATAGGACCAAACCAGGCGCCCTGAACATTGGTGCCAGTTAGGAGGCCTGAGTAGTCTATAGGGCCATTGGCAGTAGAACCAGTATTTATCCCTAGTGTACAAATGGACTTTGGGAGCCCATTCCCTAAGGAGGGATACTCTCTCAGCCTAGACACATGGGGGAGGGCCTAGGCCCTGCCCTAAATGATGTGACAGACTTTAAAGATAACCCATGGAAGGCCTCATCCTCCCTGAGGAATGGATTGGGGGAGGGGTGGGGAACTAGTTGGGGGCATGGGAGGATGGGAGGGAGAGGGATAGAACCAATAAACCCATGAATTATTTTCTTATAAAAATAAAAACCACCAAAGCCATAGCAAAAGGGAATTGAGATCAAATTATTAAAAGAAAGTAAAAGAAGAAACTGCTTACTTTACAAAAATAAAAGGCTATAAATGAGAGCTATTTTTCTTTCCATTTAATACATTTTAGAAACACATAGCCTATCAAAACTGTCTCCAAATGCCAGCTGTGTCTGGTTATGATCCTGGCACTTAGAGGGGCTGAGGCGTTAATATTGCTGTGAGCTTGAGGGCAGCAATAAAACTGTGGTTCAAAACAACAACAACAACAAAAACCCAAACAGGACCACAATGAACAAATAAAACACAAACCCAGAGCCATCAAAGCAAAGCAAAGCAAGGGAAAATAAGGCAGAAGGCAAAGACGGGAAAAAAAGGCAAAGAGAAAACAAAACAAGTAGATTCAAGAGGAAATTCAGAAGACTCGCAGACTTGTCCTGGATTGAGGATTGAAGTAGAAAACTTTGTAAATTTTCTGAGAAGCTGCTTTACTGAGCAAATTGTGCCTAACATTTAATGTAGAATAGCAGCAACCCATTGGGAATGCACCCACAGGGCAGTCATGTCCATAACCCCAGTTCCAGAGGATCCAATGGCCTCCTCTGACCTCCAGCTATGCCATGCATAGATGAGGCACATGGGCATACATGCAAGCAAAGCATTCAAATGCCTGAAATAAAATAATCTTAGAAAAAGCTTTTACTAAGGAAAGAAAAATCTTTTTTGCAAATGGTGTTGAAAAAGATGAATATCTATACATGAAAAGAATGAAATTGGCCATGTCATATCATGTACAAAAATCAACTCAAAATTAATCAGAAGTCTAAATTTAAGAACAACATTTTAAAAACCATGAGAACAAAATGTAAGTATAGCTCAGGACTAAGAAATATTTTAGATGTGACATAGAAAGCATAAGCATCTATAGGAAAATTATAGATAAATTATATTCCACTGGTGTTAAATCCTGTGAGCTTCTTAGGACATTATGCAGAAAGTAAGAAAACAATCGACTCGTGGTAGATCTGTCTTTGTTTCTTTTTGAGTGCCTTTCTCTTTCTGTTTCTCTCTGTGTGTCTTGCCATCTCTGTGTCTCTGTCTCTATCTGTGTCTCTGTCTCTCTCTCTGTGTCTACATGTCTATCTCAGCTTCTCTCCATCTTTGTATCTCTCTCCATGTCTCTGTCTCAGCCTCTCTGTCTCCATCCATCTCTCTCTTTGTGTCTCTGTCTCAGTCTTTCTGTCTCTCCATCTTTGTGTCTCTGTACGTGTCTCTCTCCATTTCTGTGTTTGTCTCTCTCTGTCCCCACCCCCCACTATGAGGCCGAATTGGTTCTGTCAACGGATGACATAGCTGAGCTTTATAGACTAGGCTGAGATTGGGATGTGAATTGTCACAAAAGCAAAGACTTATTGATTCCAGTAGCTTGGGCAATACAGTTTTTCCTGGATGCAACACAGTATAGCCAAGACTGACTCAGGCTTAGAGCCAAAGCCTTACAGAATCAGGCCATCTGCACATAGAGAGAGACAACAGTGTTCATGTCACACCACTGTCATGTGGGTTAGGAAGCAAGACAGTGAAGGGCTTGGCACAAAATACTAATGCATTGGCTTAACCTTTCTTACTAATAGAAATAATTCCAGAAGCCAAGCACTGACTCTCCTAACTTTTGATTCGCTGAATCCCCATGGGGAGTAGAGGCTTCTTTTGTGTATTCATCTCTGTATCTCCATCATCTAAGAAAAGTGTAAGTTAATGTGAATAGATCTCATGAAATAGCAACTAGTTAGTACATAGCTAGATGGTGGCATGTTACACTTTCCCTCTGTAATAAGGTGAGCTTTACTCCCCTTAAACTTGAGAAGTTGCCAATGACTTACACATAGCTTTGTGTATCCGAGTTTTACTTGGTACTTATAGCTCTAAATCTAGGACTTCAGGTTTTAAAATTACGTGTTTTTTTTTCCCAGACAGAGTTTTGCTATGTAGTTCTGCTTGATTACTTACTATGTATCCAGGCTGTCCTTGAAGTCATGGTAATCGTTCTGCTTCAGCATCCCAAGTGCTGAGTTCACAGCCATGTGCTACCTTGCCTAGCTAAAATTATCTTGAGACTTAATCTATTTTGTCATGACACAGGTAGTTCTTTTCTATAGCTTCATTAAGTTTTAGCTCCCAAGAACTTATTATGAAAGCCCCAAGTAGTCGAAGGATGATTTACCATCCAGTTCTAGCGTACCTTTGTGCTTACTGACTCTGAGATAGATACCTCACGGAGTTTTGATTTTAGAGACCTGGAAAAAGCAATGAATCACCTTAATTTAGTTCAGCTGTGCTCCTTCATAATGACTTGTGAGCTCAGAAAGGCAATTAGTCACCCAAAGACTTGTGACTTGGCTTGACAGTTGACTTCATTTATAGCAATCAACTTGCTTTGTGTAGTCTTAGTTTCTTGCAATTCTCCTTTTCTTCAGCTCTGAGAGTTGAACTTAGGGACTCACATATCCCAGGCAAGCTTTGCTATCCCTCAGCTCTGCTAGCATATTTCTTAATAGGCAGAACAATTAAATGTGCCACCAGCATTTACATGCTGATGGCGCTAGTGTCTTCTTTTCATTCCTACTCTTCTGGTGTAAGTTCCCATGTTTTATTGATTTCTTTTATTTTTACAGACTTCACTTTTTATTCATATGTGTGTGTGTGTGTGTGTGTGTGTGTTCCTGCATGAATCTGCATGCACCACTGGTATGCAAGTATCCACAGAGACCAGAAGAGAACATCAGATTTCCTGGCTACAGTTCCATTATCGGCAGTTGGGAGCTTCCCTGTGTGGTGCTAGGAACCAAACGAGAGTCCTCTGCAAGTGCCCTTAACTTCTGAGTCATTTCTCCAGCCTGTTTTGCCCATTTTTGTTTATGATGATGGGGTACTGGGCCTTGTAGTCTCTGAGGCCAAGATCAAGTTCTTCCAAACAGCAGGACTTATGGTCTTCTATAATATTCTACAGAAACGAAGAAGAAACTGACATATGAAAGAGGCGTTAGAGTTAAAATAAACTCAACTTGGAATGCCACGTCTTCTGACAAAAATAACCCTGTCTTTTCAGGGCACCTGCCTACACTGCTGCAATAGAAACTCCATAGGTCAGGGTCACTGTTGTGTTTACATGGTGTCCCCAGTGCTAACTCAGTGCCTGGCAAGCAGTAGATGCCTCTCTCTCTCTCTCTCTCTCTCTCTCTCTCTCTCTCTCTCTCTCTCTCTCTCTCTCTCTCTCTCTCTCTCTCTCTCTCTCTGTGTGTGTGTGTGTGTGTGTGTGTGAGAAATTAGTTAAATAAGTTGTCCTGTAGAGTAACTTTATGCAGTAGGATTCAAAGCACATATTAATAGCAATGACACATATATGTGTATGTATATGGATATATATGTATCTAGAGACATTTATGTGTGTATATTTTATCTTTTTTCCTTTTATCATTTCTTCTTCCCTCTCTGACCAACACTGAGGAATAGAATGCACTGCGGTGTCATACTCTATTTACTGCACCAGCTTCACTTTTCTCTAGGTGACCTCTGAGTCAATCCAGAGCTGATAGCTTGAAATGCACATCTCCAATGCCCTCTTTTCTCCAAACCATAGGCTCTTACATTCAGTGTCAACTTGACGCTGTCCCATGGTTTACAATGTTCACTACAGTACACTGGCCTATTGCTGCCTTCCAAGATTCTCTCCCACTCCCAAACATCCCTATATGAACCAGCTTTTGCCTATCTTCTTGTCTCTTATTTCAGCCCAACAACCCTCTTTATTCATTTTGCTCTAATGGATGCTACCTCCATTCTGGTTTTTATCACATCAAGTTCATCCTCTGCTCAGGAACCCCGCCCTTGCCATTCGCTCTTCTGGAAATGTTTTTCCTTTGCTGTTCTCTTTCAAGCATCCTCTCTTCAAAAAAACCTGCTCTAGTCAATATACTCAAGCTGCCTTCACCCCTCAATAGCTCTCCCTACCTCATTTTATGCATGTATAACATATTTTACCACCAGCACCCCCCCACTAGACTAGAATCTCCATGAGAGCACTGAACCTCTCTATCTTGTTAATACCCGAAACCAGAATATCTTTAAAGAGTTTCTGGGATGTAAAAATAATGCTCAGTTAATATTTGCATTAACTAGGATCTCAGGTGTAACTCAGTGGTAGAGTGTTTGTCTTGGAGAAGGAGGACCATGGGTTCAATTTCCATCACAGAATAAAATATTATGCTGAATAAAGTTTGGGAGGATGTATAGCAGTTCATAGTACAGGTGGCATAAGAGATAAATAATGGTTTTGTATTTACTTTTCTACCAAGGAGTGTTTTAGACTTTATTTAAAGTAAAAAAACATCTTAATTATAAGTAACAATCAGTAAAGATTGTATTCTCATAGTAAGCTATGGCTACCTGGAAGATGAGGTATCGAATCGAGAAATTCTCTCTCTCTCTCTCTCTCTCTCTCTCTCTCTCTCTCTCTCTCTCTCTCTCTCTCTCTTTCTCTCTCTCTGATGATGGCAAAATAACATGTCATGGTCCACATGAAACGCCTGTGAAGCTGCAAACACAGCTAGCAATCAAACAAGAAAGGTGTCCCACCTGTTGTCATTCTTCTGGATTGGCTACTGTATATTTCTGGAAAACACTTAAATTAATTCCTCCTAAAGGTAGCAGCATAAACAACCACTATCGTGACGAAAATCTCCTGCCTGTTTCGGTTTACATCATGCGCAGCATCTGTAACAGATGTGCTCATCTTCAGTGTGTTTACTTCTGCCTTTTACACACACTGAAGCACAAAGTTAGCTGCTGTCCCTGGGTTTGGATGTTATGTCAGCGCACAAGGGACAGATCTTCGGCTTATCGAGTATTGACGCGCTCTGCTTGTTTTGGAGCCTCTTCTGATACTATGGACTTAGTTCAAGGCCGGGTAATACTATTTTTTTTTTCTTTTTTCTAATAGGAGGACAAATAGTTAGTTGTTTGCTTTGGTCACCCAAGTTCAAGTTATTGGATCATGGTCCTATGCGTATAAAGAGTCTAGTTGAGCCATTTAGGGGCAGCCTTACCTGGCTGAGTGCAGACTCTCCTCTTGGGAGTTTTTCTTGCTTCGCAAAAATGATGACCTTCTCTTTGATTTGGGGGATTGCTGTGGTAGTGTGCTGTTGTTTATGGGTTATCTTTGGCAGAAGGAGAAGGTATGGAAAGACTTTTTCTTTAATTTGTCTTTTAGCTTATTTCTAGTGTTCTTTACCCTCACCATTACAGTTTCAAAAAATACTAGTACATTAGATATTTTATTTAAAGTTTAAAGCCATACTTCTTTGACTAAACCTGACAAGATGTAGAGTTTCCCTTTGAATATTCATTTTCATTGATGCATGTTTGTGTGTACTTGTGTGGGACACACCTAAGCTGGGAAGGATGCATTTGGCAATGGTAACATTTGGAAGGGTTCTTTCTGCCACGAGAACTGAATAGATGCTCTAGCTATGTACATACTCTTCTGGGTTTTTTGCTATACCAACATTCAAATACAGGAATACCCCTGGTGTATCTTTGGCAAGGTAGACTGCGTCTGTTGTCTTACTGTTAAGAACTTCTTTGCCTTCTGATCTATTCGAATTTATGCCTGATAGTTTCTAGTTTTAATTAGACAGCTTGTTTTAATGCTAAGAAAGGACAAATCAATTCTATTTAGCTATTCTAACAAGAGATAACTCGTTTATGTTGGAAAATAAATAAATGAACTTATAATTTCTAATAAAAACATTTAAGAGAGTTAAAGACCTGTGAATTATAGTTGATGATCTGCCAACATTTACCTCACTCAATTTCATTTTATAATAATTTTTCAAATTGGATTCATATTCTCTTCAGATATCATCACAGAATAATAATCTCCTTCTTTTCAGAGTAGGCAATCAAACAGAAGATTCATGTGTGCTAGGAAAGAGCCTCACCATTGAGCCATACCTCCTGACCCCACAATGCCAATATTTTTAAACTATGTAGAGTTAAAAAACTTCAGTCCTGTAGCCTTTTCTGTTAGTCGGTGTTTCACATTTTCAGAGAAAAGGAAAAACGAAGCATTGTAGACATATGGGCAAATGATTCATTGAACAAGTCTAAGCACTAGATGTCAGCTTCATTTCTACAATGAGATCAAGACTCTTGATAGCTCTGTTAACAATTTCAGCCCTGTCACTGGGAAAAGCAATCAGAAATATGTGGTGGTACTTTATGATCTAAAAAAAAAGAGCTTGCTTGAGGATCAGAGTGCTTAGCTAGCCAGCTATAGAGGCCAGGCAGTGGTGACACACACCTTTAATCCCAGCAGCCACACCAGTTAGCCATAGAAGCCATAGAAGCTGGAGGTTTGTGCCTAATCCCAGCTCTAGAGAAGAATATAAGGCAGGTAGAGACAGAAGCACAGTGTATTCAGTCTGCAGTCACTCTGAGGATAGGATTGCTTCAGCTTTGACAGAGGTAAGAACTCTCTAGTGGTTGGCTGCTTTGCTTTTCTGATCTTCAGCGTCAATGCCTGTCTCTAGGCTTTTATTGTTTGTGCTGCAGACATAGACATAATAAAAAATTTAAAGAGAGCTTGAGGAATGTATATATGTATGTATGTATGTATGTATGTATATATGCATGTATATATGGTACTGGATAGACTGTAGGTGGGCTGGTGGATGGGTTGATGAGTGGGTAGATTTTGTAATCATCTTCACCAATATCTTAGTAGGCTAGTAAAAGAGTGTAGTACCCACCAAAAGAAGTTATCGATAAACTGTAGTTATGTAGCTCGGAATAAGCGGTAGAAACCAGTAAAAATCTGGCTTACATACAAATGCTAAACATGCAATTTCCCAAACCTCTCAAATCTGTCTCACAGGAAAGCAGGTGAACCTCCTTTGGAGAATGGATTGATTCCATACCTGGGCTGTGCTCTGAAATTTGGGTCCAATCCTCTTGAGTTCCTGAGAGCAAAGCAAAGGAAGCATGGTCAAGTTTTTACCTGCAAACTAATGGGGAAATACGTCCACTTCATCACAAACTCCTTGTCATACCACAAAGTGCTATGTCATGGAAAATATTTTGATTGGAAAAAATTTCATTACACTACTTCCGCGAAGGTAACTAGTTTATACAGATTTGGTTCGTTTCCTAGCCTGTTCATGTATTATTTTATTTAGTTGTTCCAATGTTTTCAGGTTGTAGGATAGAGGGAACATAATACAGGAAGTCTCTTGGTACTAAGTATTAAAACGTCAAGGTGGCTCACGCCTTTAATCCCAGCACTTGGGAGGCAGAGGCAAGCAGATCTCTGTGAGTTTGAGGCCAGCCTGGTCTGGTCTAGACAGCTTCCAAAGCCACAGAGAGAGAGAGAAAAAAAGTCAAGGTAGATATGAATTTGTTGTTAATGATGACATACATAAAATAAGTACTTTGTAAGTGCTCCCTGACCCACTACAGGAAAGTACAAACTCAGAACATCCATGCTGCCATCTACACAACAGTCAGAGTATGGTGCTGGCACACTTAACACCCAACACATCTATTACTACATCATGTACATGAACATCTCGTTCATTAAGAAGTCAGCAGAATATTTAAGCATCATTCACATGTTATCAAGAATCTCTGTTCTAGAGAAAATAACACTGACTTTTTACAAGAGACTATTAGACATGGCCTCTGACAGTAAGTGGATTAAAGTCTGGTTAAAGGGCATCTGCAGAGAAGAAAAGGTAAAGGTAAAATCAATGTCCCGTTAGTTCAGAAAGGCTTCCCTGAAAATCTGGGACTTAAACTTGACCTTAAAGGAAGAATATGTCTTAGTTTATTAAAGGAAGAGTATGTCTTAGTTTGCCTTTGGAAAATGCTGTGAAATCTATGCGGGAAAGCCACACAGAGAAGTATGAATGTATTTAACCCATCTTCCAGCCATTTCCTCACACTCAGGTTTAGCTCCTCCCCCTTTGACTGATTTTATTTTCTACCAGGCATTTGGACACAGAAGCATTGACCCAAGTGATGGAAATACCACGGAAAACATAAACAACACTTTTACCAAAACCCTCCAGGGAGACGCTTTGCTTCCACTCTCCGAAGCCATGATGCAAAACCTCCAATTTGTCCTGAGGCCTCCTGATCTCCCTAAGTCAAAGAGTGCCGCCTGGGTCACCGAGGGGATGTACGCCTTCTGCTACCGAGTGATGTTTGAAGCCGGGTATCTAACTCTGTTTGGCAGAGATACTTCAAAGCCAGACACACAAAGAGCGCTTATTCTAAACAACCTTGACAACTTCAAGCAATTTGACCAAGTCTTTCCGGCGTTGGTGGCAGGACTCCCTATTCACCTGTTCAAGACAGCACATAAGGCCCGGGAACAGCTGGCTGAGGGCTTGAAGCACGAGAACCTCGCTGTGAGGAATCAGGTCTCGGAACTGATCCGTCTGCGCATGTTTCTCAACGACACTCTCTCCACGTTTGACGACATGGAGAAGGCCAAGACACACCTCGCTATCCTTTGGGCCTCTCAGGCAAACACCATTCCTGCCACTTTCTGGAGCTTATTTCAAATGATCAGGTGACTAGCAATTTTTCTACACAGTGACAGAAATTACAATTTTAACTAAAACCCCCAAAAAGACCAGCAGAGCTTTCTTTGCGGTTGGTCAAGAATATGATACTCAGTGCCCGTGTTTGACATGTATGTATGTATGTATGTATGTATGTATGTATGTATGTATGTATGTATATCAAAAGCAGCATTTTGTAAGAATACAGTCTCACCAGAAAGGAATGTCTCAGAAGCTACAGAACTTAGATCTGCTGGCACTTGTCAATATAGGTCCCCTGGCCCAGTCTTGCTCTTAACCCCATAGTATGTTCCTCTTAATGTCAAGCCAAACCTATGACTGCAATCTTCATCATGATTTTAAATGATGACTGACTTGCCAATGCGTGGAGGCCACGCATTACTAATTTGAACATTCCTGTTTTCCTGCTGCCTATAGATTTATAGCAGAGTTGCAACATCAATTTCTTAGAACCATTGGTTTATACAAATCTGATCAAAGCGTTGCTTTTGCATAGCAATACCCCTTTAAAGCCCCTTCATGAATTCAAGGACATGAATCTAGTTCGGAATACAGTACAAGTAAATGGCAATGCCCTTCCATTGCACACTCCCTGGTAACACGATCACCCCATTAAAAGAAATGGAGTTCTTATTTATTTGCAGTTCCCTGAATAAGGAAACATTTTCCACACGTCTCTTTTCATAGGAGCCCTGAAGCATTAAGAGCAGCCTCTGAAGAAGTGAATGGACTATTGCAGAGTACTGGCCAAAAGCTCAGCTCTGAAGGGAATGCCATTTATTTGGATCAAATGCAACTGAATGACCTGCCAGTACTAGGTGTGTTCCCTATGCTGCCCTCATTCACATGTCACCAGTAACAACACTCAACACACAATGTACTACGTTCTCCATATTACACCAATGCCACAACAGTCTGATAACTAGGGACGCTTCCATTTCTATCTAACAAATAAGGGACTGAGACCCAGAGGGTGGAATAACACCAGGGTCAGAGGGTGGGACGGTGGCTGCCCTGGCATAGAACATTCGATACTCAGTTGCTTTGCCTCCTTTTCTAGTTCTCCAAAACCATAACGTCAGGGTTGAGGAAGCATAGGATTAAATGTGAACAAAGCAGCATGGTTGGCTTGTGTGGTGGGGCTGAGGCTCCCCCCCCCTTGTTTTTGTATTTTCTAGAATACAGTAGTGCCACGTGTTATAGTAAAACAGTCTTTTTACGCCCTGTTCTGTAAAGGACAGAAGCCCCCCATATGCTCTGAGGGCAGTTGAGCTTATTAGGAGCAAAAGAGCCTAGATCCAGCACTGCCTGATTTGGGAGATGGCCTTGTCACTTTGCTATGGACGCCTCCCTTCTCTCACTTGCAAATAAAGGCTAAGCATTTGTCATCACATACTCACTCATGGCCTGCACCCTGGGAACAAGGCAGAGGGCGGCTAGAGGCTGGCAGGCAGGACTGGACTTCACCTAGACTTCAGCAGTTCTGAGGTTTATCTTGTTCCTGTATTACTAGAAGAAGGGTGTGGTTACACACCATCAGAGAGATAATGTATGGCTGAAAATGGGATTTCCTAAACACTGAACGGTAGATTCATGAGATGCTTGGAAAGACTCCTTATCAGTATGTTTAATTCCCAAAATGGTCAACAACCATTCAGACAAAATTGATCACTAGATTTTATTGGATTAGCTGTTTAGTGTCCTACAGAAATAAGATTAATATCCTATAAAGGGAGAGGTGTTTATCTAGTTCCCATTGATGGTGAGGAACATTACATCATCCCAAATGTCATTAACTTACATCAGTGGTTCTCAACCTTACTAATGCTGCGACCCTTTAATACACTTCTCATGTTGTGGGACCCCCAACCATAAAATTACTTTCACTGCTACTTCACAACTGTAACCTAGCTACGGTTATGAATCATAGTGTAAATATCTGTGTTTTCTGATGGACTTAGGTGACCCCTGTGAAAGGTCATTCGACCCCACCCCATCCCCACAGGTTGAGAAGCAATGACTAAGATGCTCGGATTGAAAATCTCTTTCAGAGCAGCTGAGTCTAGAAGAACAGCACAGTGGCGACAGGAGCAGCTTTGGGTAGCTGCCATTTGTTAGCTGCCATTGGTTCAGTCTGTATACAGATTGTCAGAAGCATTCCTGACTTTATATGATGTAGCCTTTAAAGCCAGCAATTCAGGGCTGGAGAGATGGCTCAGTGGTTAAGAGCACTGGCTGCTTTTTCAGAGGACCCCGGTTTGACTCAGCACCCACAAGCTAGCTCACAACCATCGTGACTCCAGTTCCAAAAGGTCTGACCCCACCTTCTGACCTCTGCAGACAGCAGGCATGCATACATGCAGGCAAAACACCCATCAACATAAAAATAAATAACTCGGAAATATTTTAATATGTAAATTACTTTCTCCGGGTCTGACATTTCCTGTGCTCCACCCTCTTTCCTTCCCTCCCCTCTTACTTCTTTTGTTTGGAATTCTTTAGATAGCATCATCAAGGAGTCTCTGAGGCTTTCCAGTGCATCCCTGAATATCCGCACTGCCAAGGAGGATTTCACTCTGCACCTTGAGGACGGTTCCTACAACATCCGAAAAGATGACATCATAGCCCTTTATCCACAGCTAATGCATTTGGATCCTGCCATCTACCCAGACCCTCTGGTAAGTCTCTGCTCATCTAAGTTCAGTGTCCAGGTGGCAGCCACCCAGGTCTGAATAAGGAATGGCTTTGCAGTTACAGCTTTGATTTGCTCATCAAAGCCATGGGGATTGTCCCCTTTATTACAATAAATGTTTGTGTTTTGGGAGACTTTAGGTAGAGGCAAGGGTTTTGAACTTGTAGACCTAAAATTATTCATTTCATAGTTTCTGCTAGATTATATTTTCAGTCATAGCAAAGATACCACCTCCCTCCCCCCTTAAAAAGTACCTTCTCCCAAATCCACACTAACGGAGGGTAATGCGTTTGACTTGATACTTCCAGTATCTTTTTAGAACCTTTTTGCTTCTTTTGACTAAGTGAAGAATGAGTCTCCAGGCAGAACAGGAGACACATAGAGCTTCTTGGCTCACCAGCTCTTTATAAGCTCTTTCCAGTTTAGCGATGGGTGTGTGCTAACTTGCAGAGGATGGAGTTAGCAGTAGAAAATTACTCATTGTATCTTCTGGGTCAAGAATGAGACATATTTCTATCAAAATAGCTCATTAGCTTCTTGTATCTTTATTGCAGACTTTTAAATATGATCGATACCTCGATGAGAACAAGAAGGCAAAAACTTCCTTCTATAGCAATGGAAACAAACTAAAGTATTTCTACATGCCGTTTGGATCGGGAGCCACAATATGCCCTGGAAGACTATTTGCTGTCCAAGAAATCAAGCAGTTTTTGATTCTGATGCTCTCATATTTTGAACTGGAACTTGTGGAGAGCCATGTTAAGTGTCCTTCTTTAGACCAGTCCAGGGCAGGCTTGGGGATTTTGCCACCATTAAATGATATCGAGTTTAAATATAAACTGAAACATCTGTGACATGTGGTTGGAAGCAGAGGACACTGGATAATGTTGCTGGACTGCAGGGAGGCTTACTAAACAGGCCCTTGGGACAGATGCTCACCAATGCTTCCCAGCAACTGACTGTGCCTGTGAAAAGAACTGGTACCCAGGGCACCACTCTCTGTCCTCACTGCCCGAATTCCTGGGTGCTCAGATAGCTGAGGCCTGAGGTTCACCGCTCTCAGAAGCAGTCTTTTGTTTTTGTTTTCAAGGTGAAGATATTCCAATTGGCAGTTTTTTTTCCTAAGGAAATTGCTTTATTTTTTTTTTTTTAACGAAAACTACTGATTAATTATGAAAAGGCTTCAAATTCACGTTTTAGTGAAATTATTTTTTCACTAGTGCAGTTCTTCAGGTGTGAGCATATATTATAAAAACGTTTTAAGGGATCATATCATGCTTTGCACAAAGGGAAAGGAAACTGTTATTCAGCTTCTTCGATGTCTAGTGGTGAGAGCTTTGAAGGTGATGCTGCTGCTCTGGAAACACTACGGGAAGCTTTTACACTTTGCTGCTACATTTTAATTTATCGTGTCTGGAAATTCTCACCCCAGTTTTCAATCGCCTCTCTCTCTTCTTTTTGACATTCACACCAGTGAGAAGAGTTTTTTAAAGATCAAAGAGACCTCCCCAGAACCCCATCTCTGATGATTTGAAGCCTTTAATCCCAGCACTTGGGAGGCAGAGGCAGGCAGCACTCTGTGAGCTCGAGGCCAGCCTGGTCTACAGAGTGAGTTCCAGGCAAGCCAGGGCTACAGAATTAGACCTTGCCTCCTAAAGAAATAAATGAGGTCAATGTTATGTCGTAAGTGACTATGAATCAATGTAAAGGAGAAATTTAAAAACAGAACTCCAAGGAAGTGGCCATTTAAATGGTCTATTTTAGCTAAAATTAACTATGAATTATATGGAGTTCCTTAAGTGCATGTTGACATTATATGTTCCTTTAAAATGTCTTATGTTTTATCTCTGAACACCTTGTAGATGGAGAACAATAATAGTGTTTAAATACTGAGTCAATAAGGCCTTATCTATGTACTTTAAGAGCATTATTAGCGGTGCCATTTTTACTGATATATCTACATATATTTATATGTAAATTATATTTATCTTTTATCTTGTACTACAAATATAAGAAAATATTTTAACATCTAGTAAGTTTAAAATTACCTATCTTTTAGAAATGAAAATGTGAGCATTTGTGTTTGAAACTTTAAAACAGAATGTTTATTCATCTACTGGTAAGTTAAAATAATTTTATCTGATTTATTTAAAATATTCATAATTTCAAGAACCCCAAAAATATTCAAAGTAATCATTCATTCAAAGGTCTCCCCAAGGTTACAGAAAATTCAGTAAAATGTTTTTGCCTGGGGGACCGACTCAGGTTCTAGGGAACGCTGAACAGGTACTCCGATAGTGAACTGTACCGATACGACTCCTTAAACTTTAAAATCTTACCACTAAATATTGTCATGGAGTTATTACCTAAGTAGGATATTGTTTCTTTCTTTTTCAACTGACAGAGTCCCACAGCAATGCAGCTGGCTGGAGCAGTCCACATAGCTGAGCAGGCTTTGAACTCACCTTTTCTTTTCTAGGCAGTTATTTTCCACATCAAGAAAATTAAATTGTTCAGATGAGGCATAACAGCAACAAAATACTGTTGTATATGAATCTGTATTAAACTGGATTCCTAATGTGTGCTTTCAAATAAGTTTTATGACTCTCTGAATTGAATGCATCCACACACCTTTCCATGCTTTTCAAAAGTGTATTTTTCATACACAAAATTATGGATGCCACGATGATGCCTTGTTTCCATGTCCGTGGCCCTGTGCAGTGGTGGTTGGTAACTGGTAGCCCACGGTCCAAAGTTACTCTTCCTGTTTATATGCAGCCAAAGTGTTTTTACATTTTAAATGCTTAGAAAAAAAGCAAAATACTATTTTGTGTCATATGTGAAGTATATAAAATTCAGATTGGCACACCCACGAATAAATTTTTATTGGAATACCATATGCTTACTTTTTTGCATTGCATATATAGTTTCATTTTTTGATATGTGTGTATCTGTGTGGTGTGCATTTGTGTAGAGGCATGTGTGTGGTGAGTACATGTACACACACATATGTGTGCAAGTGTGTGGAGACCTGAGATGGGTGCCCCCGCCTTCTACTGAACAGGGTTCCTCCCTTGAATCAGTTCAATGTGTAGGCTGGTGTAGCCAGCCAGTGCCCCCGTCTCTGCCTCCTGAGCACCGAACACTGATGTGCGTGAGGCTACCACACTCTCTTGCATTTACACTGGTGCTGGGGATGATGATGTCCTTCAGTCTCCCAAATTGAATAGCGAGTGCTCTGCCTGCTGGGTCCATTGTCTACAACTTCTTGCTATGAACCTGAGAAGCCAGGAAGCTGCAGCAGAGACAAGAAGGAGACAGAGCTTAAGGTTTCAAAACCTGTTTCTTCTTTATAGAGGAACCCCCCCAAAAAACAGCAACAAACAAGACAAACCCAAAAAGCCAAAGCCAAAAGCTCCCAAGTATTTGCCAATTCTAACTGTATAACAAACCCTGGTATGCTACTTTTAACTGATAGTTTTTTTAACTTAAAAATGTACCAGTACCCAGGGGCTGGAGAGATGGCTCAGCGGTTAAGAGCACTGACTATTCTTCCAGAAGGCCCAGGTTCACTGCTCAATGCCCACATGGCATCTCACAGCTGTCTATACCTCAAGTTCCAGGAGATATGACACACTCATGCTAATGTACATAAAATTAAACAGATTATTAAAAATATACCAGTATCTAGAAAAATTTAAATACATGAGGGGGATTAATTTAAAAAACTGTGAATGTAATTTTATCTGAAATAATCCTAATTTAAGAATTAAAGACTACACCATTCAGTTTGAAGAAAAAAATTATTTGTAAAAGGAATCTACATTAAAAAGCAATTCTGTACATTATATGTATATATATATGTTAAAAATATCTTAATAGGTCCTGTTTTACACCAACTAAATATAATTAATAACAATATTATAGCCTAATGTAAGGTAAAATGGGCATGAGCAAACCAGTATGAAATTTTCCAGTGTGGACTCCGAATGTGCACATGGCTCATGTGTCATCGCACAGTCTCCACACTGGGGCTCATGTTCCTATCACCTCTCTATGTCACACAAGAAGGAGAGTCTAGGAAGGCAAGTCATTGGCCCTCCATCCCAATGTTGTGACAAATAGCAGAGCTGTGAGAATTGGTACCCAGGCTGCTATGTGTTTCAAAGCCAAGATTTGCAGAAGGCCCAGATAGCAGGTTGGTTTAATTCATGTCAATAAAAAAATAAGCCACAATAAACTCAATCTATGAGATCATTCCTGTTCCCATGTCTTCACTGGCTGGAAACATCACTCAGTCAAAGAGTATGGGTATTTCAGCCTGGGATTAGTTGGTCAACAGGAATAGGGAGGTGTCTGAGGGCTCTGAGAACCAAGGCAGGCTGTCACTACCAACTATGTTTCATCCTCACCTCACCTCAGACAAAAGCAAGGGTCTCTGACCACTGACAGAACAACATGAGCTACTTGTTGTGTAGTCTTGTGATGTTCTTAGGGTTGTGGTTATACATGTTTAAGAAAGGAAAATCAAAGCTTTAGTATTGGTCTCAGTAAGGGACGGCGTTAGTTATGGAGCTTCTCTCAAAGGGTTTCACCGCACACACTAATAGTGACCCAGTCCCACTCTGTACCATGAGAAGGCAGTGGTAAAACTCCCCAGACCGTCTCACACCATCTACAGTCTGTAGTCCAGATCTCACTTTAGTTAGAAGCCGATATTCGGTAAACAGAAAAGACACTGTGTTTAAAATTTTTCACAGTGCAAAAATAGGGCACGTGGAGCTCTAGAAATCACTTATTTGTCCATTACGTGGTATTTGCACTGAGGTAACTAACTGTGCATTTCCCAATATGCTGTTCACCCTCCAAATAACAGGCTTTAGACTTCTAACGCTCTGCTCATCTATAAATGCATCTGTGGAAAACAAAAGAATTAAGAACAAGTAATGCCTAGAAATATTTCCATTACTACCCTTGTGTAAAAGCATCTACCTTTCCTATGGGGCATCAGATGCAGGGTCCCACTCACTCTAGGCAAGTGCTTGATCACTGGGGTCTACTGCCAGGCCCAAATGCTCGCTTTTGCTAAAATAAGGGAGTACACACAGTCTGTGGTGTCAACTCCATTGGAAAGAGCCGTTCCCGTTCAGTGCTATCTAGTTAGCAGTAGTAAACCAATTAGACTATAGATTTGACAATACTTATCATAGATCAAACAAGTGGTCTTTAGAATCAAGAGACTTGTGTGAATCTGACAGAGAAAATTAACTTTGAAAAAACTTTAAAAACACAGTGGGCCTCCACTTTGACCCAGACTGATCAGTTGTTTGCATATCCTTTTCTTTCTCCTTTTGGTCATGCTCGCTTTCGTTCAGGTGGTTTAAGAGGTGTGATGCTGGTGAGGTTGTCTTTGATGATTTTCATGATTTCAAGTTTCAAGTTTTTCACTTTGAATCCGGCTTCTTGGGTCCATTGGAGTGAGCAGGAGTGGGGAGCTCTCAAGGGAAATGTTGAGTTGGACTATTTGTCTTCTCCACCAGCATCAACATGACACTGATGCACAGCCCCCTGCTCTTCTGCCAAGAAAAGCAGTGAGACTCGGTTAAACCCAGATGGATCAGAACCTTGTCTTACTAGCTTGAAATAAAGAGGAAAGGGTTGGAGGGTGTGTCACTTTGTCTGTGTGTGTGTGTGTGTGTGTGTGTGTGTGTGTACACATATATACGTTTCAGAGAAACAATGTTCCCCGGAATGATTTTGAGAAGAAATTCTGCCTCTGAAATGACAAGATCTGGGAAACAGTGTTTGGGTGGTACTTCTGGAACTGGAATTCAAGCCATGTTACCTGTCACTTACAGAAGCCAAAGAACAGAGACAGCAAGCACGTCTTAAAGGTGACAGCAAACTGAGAAGATTACCATGCTAGAGATCTGCCTTACATCTTATACAGGTAGCACATTATAAGGAGGGGTTGGAGGCTGTCACTCATTCTAGAGTTCAGTCCTGCCCTTTGACCACTGGTCATGTGGACAGGCACATTTTCAGTACTTGACGTGTCTACCATCATCTCTCAGGGTCAACCTTTGCACTCATAACTCATTCTGAGATGTTTGGGTTCTGGCACATTCTCAATCACTGAGTCATGTTGGTTTCTGCTGGTATCAACCTCGTATTCACGAGGAGCATTAAAACAGGGAGTGGGGTTAGCAGAACAAATGGACCATTAACAGTGTGTTCGTGTGCGTAGATAGTAAGGATGTTGGTGCTGGCTCCTTTATGATGTGGAATTTAGGCATGTCTTTATAACACACAGTGTTCCCAGTCATCCTGCCTGCCTGCTATTATTTAGAATCCTATGTGTCAAAGCAATAAAATTAATCTTAGCCCTTTTCTTAAAAAATAACAAAAAACTAGGGAAATGTCCACTAGAAGTTTTTAATTTGTTAATTACTATGCTGGAGTCAAACCTAGGGCCTTGTACATGCCAAGCAGGTACTCTATTACACAGTTGTGTAGGTAGCCCTGGTATTCATCTTTGTTCTTGGAATGTGTCAGTGGGAAGATGGTTAGAGGAACTCTCAGGAATACAGTGACAGCACCCGGAGCGTGTGCACTCAGGCAAGCATTGTGTGTGACAAGGGCCAATTGGACATTTCCAAGCCAGAGTGCAAGTATTTCTACCAGCACTGTGGTCATGGAAAAGTGCCCACCGTGCAATCAGCTGTCCCTCTGGTACCTGCCTTTGCTTCTTCATGTTTTGGAGGCATTGCCAAGAATGCCAGCTTCCCAAAGAATATAGTCATATTTCATTGCACAGTCCTCAAAGGCCCCTTTTCATATCAGGCACACACACGTTCAGAGTTTAAACACTGAGGACCAGGGCGCAGTGAACAAATGATTTATGTGGAGGCGTTCTGTCCTGTTTTTTCTCTGTCGTCCAAGCTCCGCCAGGCACAGCACTGTTTGGTGGCGTTACTAGGAAGCCTTTCGCTTCTTTCCATTGATCTCCCATCCTAGTAAAATATTGGGAAAGAGTGACACGCAGAACTGAGCATGCAGCCAGCAAGTGCTCACAGGGTCTGACCACATGGATTTACTACTGACACAGTCGGTGGACACACAGAGGGCTCTGGACCGTGAGGAGATTGCTGGGGGCTTTAGGAGAAAGAGAAGAAGGCTAGAACAGCATTGCTGAGGATGAGCTGTGGAGCCAAGGCCAGCGGAAGGTGGACGTAATGTCCTTTCTCCATACAGTCAGCCCATTTGTTCTCTACTGTGTAGTAAGGAAATTTCAGGAATGTTCTGCTTCGTGGGGTGCCAAGCCTGTTTTCTATTTATAATGAAGCATTTGTTTAGGGGCCACGTTGATATAGCCTATTCGCCGTACAGTTTTCTAGTTGCTGGGAGATGCGTTTGCACTACTGTTCACCATACACAGATTTCCTTTTATTATAAGTAGATTGTGTCAGTTCCTGACAGTAAAGGTTATTGCCCGGGAATAACATCAGGTCCTCTTCAGCACAGCTCTTTACATGGTCCACCATGTGTTCTGAGGAATTTCTAATGAGCAGTGTTCGAGGCCAAGAGCATACTGTATTAAATAAACTGTTATAAATGGGACGTGCATTCCCAGAACAACAAGCAGAAGCCGGTTTAGACCTTTACATGGAGACTGGAAAGTGCAGACTGGGAGATCACAGAGTCAGACCAGAAGCTGCAGAGCAGTGGAGTCAGGCTTGCTCTTTTACAACCTTTCTCGAAAGAACTAGCTCCAGATGATTAGCTGAATTAGTCCCATTTCTCATCACAGTGACAGGATACTGACAGATTCAGCCCCATGGAGAAGGCTTTATTTTGGCTCAGGGTTCAGGGGGATAAAGTCCATCCTGAAGGTAAGCAAGGCAGCTTGGGCAGCTGCAGCGGCTGAGTCTCTGGGAGCAGAAGCTTGCAGCACCTACATGGGACACGGTGCCAGTCAAGAAGCAGTAGCTTGGGTTGGAAGAAAGGCCACGCTATACCTCAAAGCCTACTCATCAGTGATCTGCTCCTTCCAGTTCAGCCCCACCTCCCAAGGATTCCACAATCTCCCAAAATAGTGCTGCCAGCTAGGGACTGAGTGTTCAGACATATCAGCATGACATCAGCATTAATCCCTTCCAATGCCCCCAATTATAAAATCACCTTTCATTAGAGAAATCATACTCTCCCCCACCCCCTTCAAATTTCAGGAATTTTGTGTGGGAGTAGAAATAGGACTGCCAAGAAGAATATCCCGGTAATTGCTGAGGTATGTTCCATTGCTTTCTAAAGGAAGAAGTATGTTATCACAAGACCTGGGAGGATATACTTAGGAATGCAAAGGAGTCTTCACACTCAGAACTTGGTCCTGCCATAGGGACACATGGGACAGGTTGACTTAGCCCAACTCCCATTATTCTTCTGTAGAAAGGATTGTCCACACTCACAGCAGTTGGGGGAAAAGTTAAATTTGCTGGAACTGGAGATAAAATCAGGGGCATGCTTTATAGGACTCATTCTGAGCAGGTTCTAGAGGTATGCAGACACATGGGAAGAAAACCACCTACTTTTGGGAATGCGTTGGTCTTTCCTTGTACTTGAATTATTAAATTCTAGGCATGGACTTAATAAGGGCTCTATCATGTTCAATTCATTCAGTAAGACAGTGAATGAATCACATCTTTTATTTCCACCACAAATGCTGGGAGCATGAGTAGCCACGATGTTACTACAGCCGAGTGTTCCAAAATCACCAAGAATACACTATGACAATTATATTGCACTTTATGTTACTGTGACACAATGCCTGATGAAAGCAAGTGAGGAATGGTTTGTTTTGGTTCAGAGGTTTCTGTTCACACTCCTTGACTCCATTGTTCCCAGGCCAGTGTAGAGACAGAATGTTGACAGTAGGCATGTATGTTAGAGTCTCCTCATGGCATGTTAGATAGAAAGAGGAAGGGATGGGGACCACAGGAGGCCACTTAAAGACACATTCCAGTGACCTACTTATTCATGCTAATCCCCAAGTCCTAAAGTTTCTATTACTTCCCTAGTCAGTGCCATGAGCTGGGAAAGAAACATTTAAAAACAGAAATGTAGGGACATTTTGATTCAAAGTATAGTATGAACATAATTTATGACTCCACTGCCAAGGAGCCCAGTGCCTGGATGGTGGCTAGGGATAACTTCTGTAAGAACACTCCTGGCATAACTCATACACTGACCTAGACATTCAATCACACCTGCTAAGCTGGCATGACAGAAGAATTGACTGAAGCTGGGCAGTGGTGGCACATCCCTTTAATCCGAGCACTCAGGAGGCAGGCAGATCTCTGTGAGTTCAAAGCCAGCCTGCTCTACAGAGTGAGTTCCAGGACAACCAGGGCTACACAGAGAAACCCGAGAAGGGGGAGGGAGGGAGAAGTGTCTGAAATGACTTGACTTTTGGAGATGCACTCTTAAATAACTCAACCTGAAAACCATGTGACATTGATGAAACAAATTGAAACTGCTAAAAGCATCAGGTACAAGGAGTGGAAGAATTAATTTAATCAAATTAATAACCATATTACTCAATACACTGCAATGCAGTGCCTCTCAAAATCTCAACCACAATTTTTACAATCATAGAAAAAAAAAATCTGAAACTTCACTAAGAACCACTAAAGACCCTAGATTCCCAATGCAATTTTATGAAAAATAATAGCTGTAGACATCACATTTTCTGATTTCAACCTGTATCACAAGGCTATGGTACAAGGTGCTGGGTATAAAAGTAGACAATAGACCAATACAATAAAATAAAGAGCACAGAAATAAATGTCTGTATATATGGTTAACCAATTTTAATCAGGGGCACTATCAACATACAACAGAGAAAGTCTCTTCAATAAATTATGTTGTGAAAACTGAATAGCCACACATAAAAGTATCAAGGTATATCCTTGTTTCACATCTTTACATAGAGAACAACTTAAAATATATTAGAAACTTGGTCAAGTTCTGAAACTTAGAACTCTTAGATGCAAATGCAGTGAAGATTCTTGGTAATATTTTTTTTTTTTTTTTAAAAAAAAAACATGATTCCAAAAGTATAGCCAACAGAAACACATGCAAGAAAGCATAACTACAGCAAGTTAAAACCTTTCTGCTAAGAAAGGAAATAGTCAAGGCTGGAGAGATGCCTCAGTGGTTAAGAGCACTGACAGCTCATCCAGAGGACCCAGGTTCAATTCCAGCACTCATGTGGGAGCTCACAGCTGTCTGTGACTCAATTCCAGGGGATCTGACAGTCTCACACAGATATACATGCAGGCAAAACACCAATGCACATAAAATAAAAATAAATAATAAATTTAAAAATGATAATTAAAAAGAAATGGGAGAAAAGTCAACAAATCGAGAGGGCAATTGCAACTGACTAGATTTTTTTTAATTTAAATGAAAAACAACACATCAAACCCAGTTTCTTCTCCCTCCCCTCCCCCCTGCCCCCCCACCAACTCCCTATCCCATTTCCTTTCTGCTCCCCAGGGAGAGTGAGGCTTTCCATAGGGGATCTTCAAAGTCTGTTGTGTCATTTGGAGCAGGGCTTTGGCCCTCCCCCATGTGTCTAGGCTGAGAGAGTATCCATGTGGAATGGGCTCCCAAAGTCCATTCTATCCTAGGGATAAATATAGATCCACTACCAGAGGCTCAATAGACTGCCCAAGTTCTCCTAACTGACTCCCATGTTCAGGGGTCCTGGGTCATTCCTATGCTGGTTTCCCAGCTATCAGAATGGGGTCCATGAGCTCTGACTAGTTTTAACTTTCAACTTGATACAACCTACATTCTCCTGGGAAGAGTCTTCCAGAGAAAGGATCTAGATCATCTTGGCCTGTGTCACATCTATAGGGAATTGTTTTCATTGTGAATTGATACAGGAAGACCTAACCTATACTACGGGCATGTATAAGAGTAGAGAAGCCCAGCTGAGCACAAGCAAGCTAGTGAGCCTGCCTGTGTTCGACTCCCTCTGCTCTCACTATGGCTATGACATGAGCATTTTGAGTTCCCACCATCATGACTTCCTCACAAGACAGACAGTAACCTAGAATTTTGAGCCAAAATAAACCTTTTCTCCTCTAACTTGCCTTAAAAACGTAAGAAGGATTTGGTTTTTTCTTTGTTTGTATATGTGTGTGTATGTCAATGCATGGAGTTGCCCAGAGAATCAGAGAGAACATTGGATATCCTGGGGTTGGACTTACAGGTCGTTGTGAGCTACCAACATGGTGTTAAGAGTAGAACTCAGGTCCTCTTCAAGAGCAACAAATGCTTTTAACACTGACCCATTTCTCCATCTCATTAGGGTCTCTCTCTCTCTCTCTCTCTCTCTCTCTCTCTCTCTCTCTCTCTCTCTCTCTCTCTCTCCTTCCTCTCTTCTTTCCCTCCCCTCTCTTCCCTCCCCCTCCCCCTTCCTTCCTTCCTTCCTTCCTTCCTTTCCTTCTTCTTGTTGCTAGAAATGAAAGTGGCCTATAGAATGGGAGAAAGTATTTACAAGCTACATATTTGAGAAGGGGTTAAAACCCAACATTTATCAGGACTTACATGAGTTCACCTCAAAATACCTTAAAACTGGGCAAAGCATATAAAAAGACATTTCTCTAAAGAAGATATAAAGGTTGCCAATAGATATCTGAAATACTGCTCAACACCATTAGCCATCAGAGAAATGAGTTTCAAATTGTAGTGGGACATTCCACTATAACTATGAGAATCATTTCTATAAAAAGGTAAGACATCACAGACATTGGAGAACATGTAAAGAGTCCCTGTATACCATTAATATGAATGTAAAAATGCATTTAAAATGGGATTATTTATATGGATAACTGCACAGGTGTTCTTCAAATGTTGAAAATATTACCACTATATGACATAGCAATGCCACTTCTGGGCATATATCCTAAAGAAATGAAGAAGTAATCTTTTAGAGACATCTGTAGTCACACATTCTCTGCAGTGTTACTCACCATGGCCAAGGTATAGAAACCTTGTCTAAGTTTCTAGTGATAGCTAATTACAGGAAACATGGTCCACACACGAAATGAAATATTGTTCAGCCACTAAAAGGACATTCTTGGATTTGGGACAACATCAGCAAAACAAAATTATGCTATGTGCATTTAGGGAGGTAGCTTTAGGAAGACAACATATGCATGATTTATACTTGAAAACTAAAAAGTCAAACTCATAGAAGTGGGGAGTAGAAAAGTGATAACTAGAGGGGGCAGAGAGAGATGTGAACTAAAGAGCACAAAGCAAGATTCTGTGAAACTAATAGACAGCATAGCTAATGATTTTCTGGTTACAAAAAGCAAGCACAGATATTTGCACACATCTAGGATTCCCTCTATTCCCATGTTCTTCTGGGTAAGTAGGGCTCTCTCCTAGGGACTTTGGCTTATATGAGGTAGTGGGGCCTTCAGAAGTTAGTAGACAGTGACCCTCTAACTTCCCAACATCTATAGTACCCATGCAATCAACATGGGCATCTAAGTTAATCTTGTGTTATTTTATCCTGACCTTCAGAAATGAGGGGAGAGCATGAGCATGACGTGTGTTGCTTTGATGCTTTAATCTCATTTCATGCAGTCTACCCTTGATTCAGGAAAGGGCTGAGGGCCGGTGATGGGTAGGACGCACAGCCTCAGTATTGGCAGAAGTGATTCAGAGAGGTGGACAGACTCAGTAGCTACTGCAATATTTCCAGTCTAGTCCGATTACTTAACAAATGCAAAGTATCTAATTCTAACTCCATGTGTAAGTAGAGGGGAGTGTAAAACACACTGCCCCTTTGAAGGTGCCCTGGACGTTTCAGTGGGCAGAGTGGTGATGGAAACTCCTCTCTGAGAGGTGAAAAAGATGACTTTCATCCTGCAGCCAGAACTGGAGGGACCTGTTCTTCGAAGTCCAGCTCCTTCCAGGGACAACTAATTGTCGTTTATAAGGCTACTCACTTACAAAACCTCTAGGGTTGCTTTGCTTTAAAGATGTTTGTTTTATCAGTCTACTCTCTTTATCCCTTATCAGTCTCTGCTTACCATAGTAATACTGAGAAACAACCCTGGGACTCAGTGCTTGGAACTAGAACTTCTCGCTGGATGTCTTCCAACGCTGTCTCACGGTGTTTGAAACTTTGGCACAAGATCTAGAGAGTCCTTAGTGGCTTACACAGTGTTCACATTTGTTATCTTTGTGAAATGGTGTAACCGCTGCTATATCATTGGTAAATCAAAAGCTTTTAAATCTAAAGTCACTTAAGGACATTGGGAAAGATGACTGGCTAGTAAGAATGTACAAAACTGGGAGGAAGGGAGAAAGGGGGAGAGGGAGAGGGAACTGGGATCTATATGTAAAATAAGAAGAAGAAAAAAAAGAACGTTCAAAACTAAAGCCTAGTTCAAATGTGCCATGATTAAAACACACACACACACACACACACACACACACACACACACACACACACTGTATTCCTAGAAGAACAGAACAGAAGAGCAGAGACAAAGTATCAGGCCAGCTTTAGATGACAAATTAAAAGTGAAGAAGGCCAAAGGAATTGGAGAAGAAATCAAGCACAATGACAAAAAGATTAAGTAGCTACTTTTTATTCAGAGATTGTATTTCTAAGACCACCTGCATTTATAATATAACTCAAATACTGATTCCCCTCTAAAACATACCTTCCACAAAGAGCTAGGGTAAGATGCTGATTTGGAGAGGCCATGTGCCTTCAAGGCATGGGCCCAAGTCATGTGCATAAACCTCTTAAGGGCCACAAATTACTACACTAAGCAATGGGTGTTGGGAACCTTTCTGAGTAATCAGAACTGAGAAAAACCAATATGAAAAGGAGGATTCTATGGGACTGTTCCATGTTTGTGAGACAAGCACTTGGAGAAAGGAAGAAAGAAAGAAAGAAAGAAAAGAGAAGGGGGATGGAGGTAAAGAGAAAAAGAAAGAACAAATGAACAAAAGCCAGAAAGCCAGAAAGAAAGAATAAAAGAAGGGGGAGGGAAATAAAGAGAAAGAGAGAATGAACAAAAGATAGAAAGACAGAAAGACAGACATACAGAAAGAAAGAAAGAAAGAAAGAAAGAAAGAAAGAAAGAAAGAAAGAAAGAAAGAGAAGGAAAGGAAGAAAGAAAAAAGAAGGAAGAAAGAAAGAAAGAAAGAGAGAGAGAAAGAAAGGAAGAAAGAGAGAAAGAAAGAAGGAAAGGAAGAGTCAGGCTGAGAAACAGCTCAGTGTTTAAAGAACACACCCTTCTCTTCTAGAGGACCCAAGTTTGCTTCTTAGCACCCACAAGGCCACTCTCAACTATTTGTAACTGCACGTCTAGAGGATTCAACGTCCTTTCTGCATTCTGCATGCACAAAGGGCATATATACTCATACATATAAAAAACAAAAAGCAACCTAAGACAACGGCTTACAGAGTTCTCAAGCTTTTACTTAAGAATACTTCAACATTCCTATTTTAAATTTATCGGAAAATGTGCAGGTTAGGTATACAAGCTCATATTATAATCCTGCCGAAATTCTTAGATACATTGTTTAATATAAAAACAAGAATGAACTCACTTGAATAGTTTGATAACTGTAGGCGTATAGGAAAATAATCAATGTTTATTATTTTCCTCAATTTTATTAGTTATTTGAGAATTTCATGATATATTTTGATTATATTCACCTTCCTCTTCAGCACCTCCTGAATCTACTGCCTTCCACCCAGCCAAAATTTTGACTTTTTAATAATAAAACAACTTTTGAAGTCTAAATTATGCGCCCATATTGCTCTCAGATGTGTTACCTTCCACTGGAGTATGTTGTCCTACCAGGGGCTGAACTTTTAAAGAAAGCTCACTCTGTATCTCCTAGCAGCAATCAAGTATCAACAGCTCCTCAGCTACCAGTGAATCTTCATCATCTTCTTTCTCTTTGCTGGCATTTGGTTTGCTTAGGGTTTGCAAGGGTCCTGTACATGCCTGCATTACAGCTATCCATTCATGTGTGTGTGTGTGTGTGTGTGTGTGTGTGTGTGTGTGTGTGTGTGTGTGTATGTATGTATGTATGTATATATATCCAGATGTAGCTTTCAAATACTGTTTCTTTGTAGTTACCTCCTCCCTGGTTCTTACAATCTTTCTATCCCCCCCCCACCTTTTCCTGAGCTTTGAGAAGAGGTGGTGTGATATATACAGACTGCCCATTTAGGGCTGAACAGTCTACAGTCTACCATTCTTTGCACCTTGACCAGCATAAGTATGTTAGTTGACATCTACTGCTAATAGAAGTCTATCTGATGAGAGCTAAGAGATGCATTGGTCTACAGAATAATGATAAATAATTGTGAGTGGATTTAATGCATGTCCACTTGGCAGAATAATAGGTTCTGCCCTAGGGTTTGTGACCACATGTTCTAGTACTGATAACATGCCAGGTATGGTTTCCATTTCGTGGGAAGGGCTGTAGATCCAATCACAAAGTGGTTGGTCATTCCCTAACACTGGTGCCACTATTGCGGCAGTGGGATATCTTTCCAGGCCAGTCACTATTGGAGTTTTAGAGGCTCACATGTGGTAAGAGTAAGGATTATTTTTCTCCTTCAGTCACATGCACAGCACTTTCTAGCACCATGAAAGTAGGGATGAAGCTTCCAGGGAAGTAAAAGCTTGATTTCTTCATGTTCTATGACTCAAGTATGAGGGATTTTCAGCGATGTGGTTTTACTGTCAAGTTCTAGAGGCTAACCTAACCCCTTAAGTATTTTTCTATTGCTATGAGAAACCACTATGACTAGAGAAAATGTTTAATTGAGTTCATTGTTTCAGGGGGTTACAGTCCATGATGATATCTCAAAGGCATGGTGGCAAGAATGGCTGCGAGCTCACATCTTGTTCGCAAGCAGGAGCCATAGAAAGAGACACTGAGAACAAAGCAAGATTTTTGAAACCTCAAAGCCTGCCCCCAATAAGACATGTCTTCCAACAAGGCCACAGATCCTATTTTCCCCCCAAAGTTTGATCAATCAGGAAACACGTATTGAATTCTATGAATTTATAGGGCCATATTCAAACCACTAGCATCATCAAGAGCACTAACTATAATGTTTGGCACTGTGTGACCTCAGTGGTTAACAACTCCAAGAAGTAACCTGTTCCTGGCACTTGGCTTTTGTCAGCCTTTGGTATCTAGTAGGGGCATTGACACCTCATAATATGGTAAGTTCATTTTAACTCTTTCTACACATGTGCAGGTATATATTTTAAGAAGCTTCTACAGTAGCAGATTTTGTATGACCTTTCTGAAAGGTATTTATCATTTTCTATTGTGATGGCCAGTCTTGGTTATCAACTTAATTCTTTTTCTTATTTTTTTTTGAGATTTTTTTTAATTTAGAAACAATCTAACTGTACTTATCAATCCTAGTTCCCTCTCCCTCCCACCCTCCCATGACACCTACCGACCCCTCCAGGTTCTACCCACCATCCACTCCAGAGGAAGAGCAGGGCCTTCCATGGGGACCATCAAAGTCTGTTATATCATTTAGGAGAAGACCTAGGGCATCCCTGGTGTATCTAGGCTGAGACAGTATCCAACCACGGGGAATGCGCTCCCAAAGTTCATTTGTGCACTAGGGATAAATGCTAGTTCACTGTCAGAGGTCCCATAGGCTGCCCAGGCCTCCTAACTGACACCCACATTCAGAAGGCTTGGTTCAGTCCAATGCTGGTTCCCTAATTTTACAACTGGGGTCTGTGTGCTCCCACTTGGTCAGGTCAGCTGTTTTGCTCCAGCATGGTCTTGATCCCTTTGCTCATCACTCCTCCCTCTCTACAACTGGATTCCAGGAGTTTGGCTCAGTGCTTAGCTGTCTGTGGCTGTCTGCTTCTGCTTTCATCAGGTACTGGATGAAAGCTCTATAATAGCATTTAAGGTAGTCACCAATCTCATGATAGGTGAAGGGCATTTAAGGTAGTCTCTCTACTATTGCTTAGATTCTTAGTTGGGGTCATCCTTGTAGATCTTGGGCAATTTTCCTAGTGCCAGATTTCTCTTTAAACCTTTGATGGCTTCCTCTATTAAACTATCTCTTTTCTTGTTCTTATCTATTCTTCCCTGACTCAGTCTTCTTGATTGTGGAAGAAAGCTAGATACGCCTCAACCGAAGAATGAATAAAGAAAATGTGATACATTTACACAATGGAGTATTACTCAGAGGAAACAACAACAACAACAAAAACAAAAACAATGGAATCTTGAAATTCATAGGCAAATGTATAGAACTAGAAAAAAAACCATCCTGAATAAGATAATCCAGGCACAGAAAAATAAGCATGGTATGTATATACTCACTCATATATGGATGTTAGACATAGAGCAAAGGATTACAAGTCAACTTAACTCTTTTTTGCAATCAATTAAAATCCAAACTGATGGATGCTCCTGTGAAGAGTTTTCTTAATCAGATTATTTGAAGCAGGAAAACCCACCATAAATCTAGGTCACTCATTTGGTGGCAGCCCACAGAACAGGACACAGAAAAAGGAGACTGCCTTTTGCCTGCTTATTCTCATTCTTGTTGGCAAGTTCATCTATCCTTTTGCTGCATCTAATAAAATACAATTTCTCTAGGATTCCAGGATTCCAGCATACACTGATGATCAGCAGATCTCTAAACTCCTCTAGAACCCCAGCCCCAGATCAGGACTGCTGAGACATCCAGTCTTGTGCACTGAACAGCTATTGGATTTTCTTCCTTTCCACTGCGAGACAGTCATTGCTGGACTGCTTGACTAAGAAGACCAAATCCTGTAAGCCACTCTAGTATATCTGTTCCATTAAAGACGGATACACCTATATTTCATCCTCTGCTGCTAGGATATGCCTTAGGAGGTTGAGGGAGGAGGATCATAGCAATGGGTCAGAATGTTAATCTGTGTCAAGGAAAGGAAGGCTTTGAGTCATCTGGCGACTCTTTCTCTTACACCATGAAAGAATAGAGAGGGAGTGAAGAAAAAGGGAAGAGGGCACCAGGAGAGGGAAGTCTGGGGTGCTCACGGGTGATGTTACTACATTGTCCCAGCTCATGGCACCTGGAGGAGGATGGGGCCCAATCGCTCCCCATTAAACACCCTGCCCATACAGCACCAGCACTTTTATGAGTGTGGTGAAGGTGGCATGGGGACTTTCTGTGCTACTTCTAGTCCCAGGAAACTCATGTTAAACATGCTGTCTGTATGAGGTGGCACTGAAGGAAGGAGTAAATGGTTCAGTATCAGTAATGACACAATTATAAATGTCAGTTCAGGCAGAGTATCTCTAGTCCCATCACAGCACAAGCCTCAGTGGAAAGGGGATACAGGACTAGCTGAGCCATTGTTCCTCCATGAGGAGACTTACAACCACACAGCAGCAGCCTTGATGTACTTTTCAGGTCCCTAGCCTATTCCTGAGGACAAAATAGGGTAGGAGAACCTCTTAACCTTTGCCCTTTAGAAAGACTATATTTGAGAACTGTCCATTTTAGTACAAGGTTACAGAATTCCAATAGGACTAAAGTCAAAGTAAACATGCCACCTCAAGTCATTATTGATTTTAGGGGAAAGCTCTGCCTCCTCACTAGGGCCAAAAGCCCAATGCAACTGTCTGGAAAGAAAACTCATGACTCAGGAAAGAGCACCTCCTGGTCACTATATGGTAGTCATTACACCCATGGCCTTCATGCTAGCCATTGTCCTTCACACCCTATGCGATGCAATGTTACAGACAAGGAGGCTGCGGTTTAAAGTTACTTAATATATGATCAAGCAATGCTCTGAACCCGGGAAGTCTAACTTGAAACCTCATGTTAAATCAATGTTAATAGCTGAGAAGTAAACAGAGTTCTGAAATTATTAGACAGTATTTGCATGTGTATGGGTGTGATGTTTCTTTACATTCTTAGTAATAATACGGTGAGGAGAAAATACCCCAATAGACCTCCTTACATCTTCCCCTTCCCTAGTATCTACCAGGGTGCAGCCTCACAGAGAAGAGGGGAAAGGCAGGGGATACTTAATCCCAGATGTGGGACCGAGGGACCTCCTAGAGGCATTCTGTCTTTCTTGAAAATGTAACGTTTATTTCTGATGTTCTAGAATCACTGTAGGGTATGATTACCAAAGACCAGTACTAGCATGCTGAAGATATTGGGAAACCAAAAGTTACATTTAACTTTTAAGCCAACATTCATGGTGAAAAGCTGCAAATCCCTGATCTGAGGAGCCATCTGTGGAACACTTGACACACAGAGTTTAAGGGGAGGAAGAATGGTGCTTTTCTTCTTGTCCTGAACCTTCCTGGAACAGAGATGGGACAGAGGTGTCAAATCCAAAGAGATTTGGAGACTAGATGCTGTGTTCCTGCTGAGAACACAGGGAGGCAATGTATGCACTAATCACAGCCATAAGAGCTCCTTCAATCAGCAGAGAAAGAAGAAAACAGTCTCCCTTAAAATCACATGCAAGACATCAGCAGGTAAAACCTCACCATGACAGTAAAAGATCTGTTCAATTAAATACTTATGGAAGACAATAAAGAAGACACAGTGTAAGAGAAGATAACATGTTCATGCATTGAGGAATCAATATTGTAAGAATTGTTATACTACCCAAATTGATTTGGAGATTAAATAGTTGCTATTGAAATGCTTTAACACCTTTTCCATAAATACAAAAAGAGTCCTAAAAATTATATGGATTCCCTAAACAGACAGAGCAACCTTAAATAAAAATGACAAAGTGGGAGACATCCTATTTGCAAGGCTACAACAAAATTGTAGATCACAACAGGTGAACACTGGACAGACACTTGTATAAAGCAGCAGAACAGAGACCGAGCACAGACACCAACCCCTCGGCAGTAACTTGACCTTCAGCAAAGATGCTCAATATGCAATCAAGAATCTTTACGCAACCAGGATTTTTTAAAACTGAAGATCCACATGTAGAAGTGGGAAACTGGACTCTAATCTTGTCTCACACATAAAAATCAACTCAAAATAAATAAAGACTTAATTAAAGCCTAAAACTAAAAAAAACTACCAGAAAAAAGAATAGCGAAGAAGCTTTGGGTAATGGTTTTGGTGAGATACACCACACACACACACACACACACACACACACACACACACACACACACACACACACACCCTCAGAAACACATAACAAAAGAAAGAAAAGAGTAAGGGGAGATGGGGACTGCAATAAATTATAAAGCTCTATACAACAAAGAAAACAAAAGGAGTGAAGAGGCAATCTAAAGAATGAGAGAAAATACTTGCAAATCATACTTCTGAGACAAAGGAGAAATACTCTTCATCAGAAATGTAAACAACTCAGTAAGAAGAAAAAAAAGAATTTTGCTGGACATGGTGGAACATACTATAATCATAGTGATTGGGATGCATAGAATTTTAGAATTGAGGCTAGCCTGGGCTTCATAGTGTCAGGCAGAATGAGCAACATGAGAATCTGAATAAACAAACAAACAAACAAACAAACAAATAAATAAATAAGTCTGACAATAAAGAACCTGAGTAGAAAGTGGACATTGCTCCTGAAATACAGATTTCTCAAAGAAGGCCCACAAAAGGCCAACTATGTGGACAAGTGTTCAGTAATGACTTCCATCAAGAAAACACCAGTGAGCATACTGAGAAAAGGGACTCCTGTGTATTGTTCGGAAGATAAGGTAAACTAACAGAGCATTCTAGAAAACAGTATGGGGGGTCCTGTAGCCCAGCATCTCCCTTCTGGGTACATACCCAAAGGAAATGAGATCATTATGTCACTCCTATATTCATTTTACCATTGTTGCATTATCAAAGCATGAATATAATGTAAACTCACATTAACAGGTGCATAGGCAAAGGCTGCGTAGCATGTACAGACAACGGAAGCCTGAAAAAAGGACTTAATGCTCAGTCGACTAAGCCAGGAATAGAAAGAGCAGCATCATGTGATCTCACTTTAGCCTGGTCCCTGACTGCGGCCCTAGCTACTCTAGGCCCGACGTGCTTGGCAACTGCTGACTCTCTGCCCTATAGTCACCTATGCTGGGCACAATACCCGGGAGTTTTCACCCACAGGGTCTGTTCGGCTCATACTGGAGTTACCCCAGCCAGTGGCTTGCTTCCAATGCTGACAATGTGAGTTTGTGTAAGCTGAAGCTCTACAAGGACCAAGAAGCTTGCTCATGCTGTTGTTTTGGAATCTGTTGTTATTATCTGCAAAACTTTGACCATCACAAGCAAAGGTGAACCTAAAATCAACTGGTCAACTACTGTCTTCACAGAAACTAGACTGAGGATGAGAATACATACTAGCTGTACATTAAAAGTAGATAGAGCACCACTAGCAGAGGCTGAGGGACAGTCACTTGAGCATTAATAATTATCTTGGATGCACATGTAAAAATTAAAATATCAGAGTTATTATTTCTTCTCATTCAAATGTCCATACTTCACCATGGAATAGCTCATGCTAACCCTGAGTACTTTGCTGTGCTGGCCATCTTGTTCTGCCATCTGTTTGTATCTTTTGAATGCTGGGATTACAGTGAGGTTGGCCAGGCCCATGCAGATTTTATTCAGGTTCTGGGACTCCAAACTCTAGTCTTTATGCAAGCACTTCACCTACCAAGTGATCTCCTTACCCCCAAGTTGGTGTTCTTTTAAATTAAATTTTATTTATATTAAAACAATCTTATTTTACATACCAATCCCAGTTTCTTCTCCCTCCAACCCTCCCTTACCCCCCTAGCCCCCCATCCCTCACCCAATACACTCCTCAGGGATGGTGAGGCCTCCCATTGGTGATCATCAAAGTCTGTCTCATCATTTGGGGCAGGGTCTAGGAATGGGCTCCCAAAGCCCATACATACACTAGGGATAAATAATTTCACTAACAGAAGCCCCATAGACTGTCCAGACCCTCCAACTGACACCCACATTCAAGGGTCCTGGTTTGGTCCTATGCTGGTTCCCCTGCTGTCAGACTAGGGTCCATGAGCTCCTCCTTGCTGAGGTCAGCTGTTCCTGTAGGTATCCCAAGCATGGTCTTGACTCCTTTGCTCATCACTGCCCCCTCTCCAAAATAGGATTCCAGGAGTTCAGCTCAGTGATTGGCTGTGGATGTCTGCTTCTGCTTCCATCAGCTATTGGATGAAGACTCTAGGATGGCAAAGTAGTCATCAATCTCGTTATAGGGAAAGGGCATTTAAGGTAGCCTCTCCACTATTGCTTAGATTTTTAGGGTCATCCTTGTGGATCCCTGGAGATTTCCCTAGTGCCAGATTTCTCCTTAAACCCACAATGGCTCCCTCTATTAAAGTATCTCTTTCCTTATTCTCCTCTGTTCTTCCCCCAACTTGGCCTTCCTGATCCCTCATGCTCTCCCCCACCTCCCTTTCTCCCCTCTTCTCTTTCCTATCTCCCTCTCCCTCCCCTTGTGCTCCCGATTTGCTCAGGAGATCTTTCCTATTCTCTGGGGGATCCATGTATGTCTCTCTTATGAGTCAGTGTTTTTGAAGCCACATAACAAGGGGAATGGATCCACAACAAAGGGGAATACTGTTGTGCTGATATCTGGGTATACTTAATTCCAAAATAAAACAAGATAATTCCCTGCCGTGTTAGCTACCACAGTGTACGTACCCTAGATCCAACTTTGTGGCTCACTCTCAGAATTCACCCTGGCTTTTAGAAACATTTGTTGAGTTCTAAATGTTTAAGGGTGATGCTCCTAGGGAACAAAGTTGTAGCTGACTAAAGGTCATATTTCTATGGAGTTTTTTCTCTCCTCTTGCTCGAGTATGGCTGCGACTGCTTTGCACAGAACTTTGCACATAAACTTTAGGTTATGAAAGAACTCATGATCATAAAGATCCCATTTTCTGAGTACAGAGTCACTCATATGCTCAGCTGTGTTTCTAAATGGCACTTCTAAACAGCAAGAAGTTTGTTTACAGTACAAACCCGAAGACGAAAGGAGAGATTTCAGACATGTCTAGAATGTAAACATTGTACTTCAAGCTAACTTAAGCTAACCCCAGACAAGTAATGTAATCAAAGAGAAGGATCAACATGCCATGTAATTAAAGACATAGATGAATAAGCAAATTATATTATCTATATTGTTTTATCTCTTGCCATACGGGTCACGATTCTCAGGACATCTCAAGACATCACAGCGTCGAAAGCAGCTTTGAGAGGACAAATCAGCATCCTTTCTATTTTTAGGGATGCATGTAGGCTTTCTAATTCATATACTGCATTGATTGAATATTGAGAGGGGTATTGGAAGATATCTCTGAGATCACGGTAATTGCCAGTAGGTGGCTTTACTATTTTTAACAACATTCCAAGTTATTTAGAAAGGATGATCTATTAAGAAGTAAACAATTTGATAAAAGAAAAGGTGGTGAAAGATAGGAGGACTTCAGAAGAAGAGGTTTGTTCACGAGGAGTGAAGGAGAGATAATGGGAGAGGACCATGTCCTTTATGGATGAAATTGTTAAATAATAAGTAGATAAAAAGCAAGTAAAATGTCTCCTATTTTGCAGATGGTAGTGGGCAAAAGAAAGGTCACAGACACAAACATTTATGATGCTGTTCAAGATTTCACAGAGGAAAGGGTTTGTCTGAGGTCTCACTGACAGTTGCTCATGGACTAAACATCAGGACATAGGTTATACTTAAACTCTTACCCTAACTCATGCCATTTATATATACAGCATTGTTTCTACAGAAACTTGCATAAAACACAACATTAGAAGTAAATAAGTTCAAATATGTAATTTGATGAGTTCAGCTTAGGGTGCTGATCTAGTGAAATTTAACCCAGAAACTGGTTTAAGCATCTGGCCCTGGAACATGCTGTTCTTCTTGGTTGCTCAACTAATTCTAGCCACAAGGGAGTTCAAAGAAGGACTACATGGATGTTTTCTTATTCAGCCTCCATTTCATATTGGTACATGTCTTTCTGGTGACAGGCTAAGTTCTACAGAAGGTTTGAAAAATAAACCCCAAAGAAATCATTGGTTATACACAGATAGGTTGTTGACTGAACTTACAATACTATTTCCCCACTCAATGTATTCACTTCTTAGGAATTCAAAGACCACACAATAGGCTTATAAATGGGTGGATTTACAACTCATATCTGTTAGGACAAAGGAATAACCAGGAGGTGTGTACTAGATAGTTTAGAGATATCAAAGGTTTGGTAACTAAAGAGCTACCTGTATGGTTTCCAAAGTCAACATAGTCCTGTGTTACATACAGACCCAGATCCAAGATCAAGGCTGTTTACTGATAAGGGTCGACCTTGAACTGGGCTTAACAAGGTCTTTTTCAGGGGAGAACATTGGCACTAGACTAAATTTACATGTAGCTTTGATTCTTTGTGTGCCTAAAGTTTATATTAAGGTGATTTTATATTCTTAGGCTTACAAGCTCTGATTAGATGAAATTCCAAACCAAACAAGAAGCCAGTAATGCTATAGCTATATATTAAGAGTAATAAACAAAATGAACGGATAGGGCAAATGCTATTTACTACAACAAACTTCTTCTTCTTCTTCTTCTTCTTCTTCTTCTTCTTCTTCTTCTTCTTCTTCTTCTTCTTCTTCTTCTTCTTCTTCTTCTTCTTCTTCTTCTTCTTCTTCTTCTTCTTCTTCTTCTTCTTCTTCTTCTTCTTCTTCTTCTTCTTCTCCTTCTTCTTCTTCTTCTTCGTTTTTTTTTTTTGAGACAGGGTTTCACTGTATTGTTTTGGAGCCTGTCCTGGAACTTGTTCTGTAGACCAGGCTGGCTTTGAAGTCACAGAAATCCACCTGCCTCTGCCTCCCAAGTGCTGGGATTCAAGGGGTGCACCACCACTGTCCGGTTATTTACTACAACTTCTAAATGAGGCAAATCACTTTCTACAGAATCGATCTTGTGCCATCATTCCTGCTGGAGATATCAATGCATTTGGTTAGGGGCTCAGTTTATTAGTAGGGATAGAAAAGAATAAATCGATCTAAAATTGATTTTGGAGTTCTAAGAAGCATGTAACTTCTAAACTTGGATTATTGAGCTCAGAGCTGATGGCAGAGGTTTGGGAGTATGGTATGGAATAAGGTAGACAAAGGGACATCCACAGGGATGGCTCACATGGACTTTAGAAGTAGAAATGCCTCAAAAATTATTGCAGTGATTTCTACTGATACAGTGTTTCTCCTTTCATTGCAGCCTACCTTTAGCAAAGGTAGTTACCAAGAAAAAGAAGGCATGTGTGGTTCTTTTCCATGGTTTTGTTTTTATCAGAGATAGAGTGCATGTGACAAACCACAGAAATTTCCAAGTGCAATATCTGTGTTATTCAAGTATGAGTATGAACCATATATAAAGGTCGGCAAGACAGTGGTACACAAATCCATCCTTCCTTCCTTCCTTCCTTCCTTCCTTCCTTCCTTCCTTCCTTCCTTCCTTCTTTCCTATCACCCTACCACCATTGTACATGGTGACTAGGTGTGGCTAACAAATGTATATTTATCTCTTATCGTTTCCTCACTTTCAGAACATACTATTAGCTGCTGTTCTTCTTGCAAGTGAAGATGGAGTTCTGAGTCACTTCTCTAGAGACATACAAGAATAAGTACGAGCAACATGAACTATAGGCCTTTCTCAATCTGGACAATATCTATTTCACCAGGTTACCAAGACCTAAGATGAACATTTGCACTGAGAATGAGGGGGACCCCTGATTAATTATTATCTAAAAAACTGATTGTCATGTACTAGTACATATACATATACATATACATATACATATACATATACATATACATATACATATACATATAATCTCCACCTTTGGATTGCTAAAGAAATAAGTAGGAATTACTTTTTATAGATCATTTTATTTTCTCTCAAAATTGGCTCTTCATCAGAATTTCCTTGGGTGAGTTAGGATATTAGCTACCTTTTTTTTTTTTTTGCTATGGTAAATTATCATGACCAGAGGGTGAGTCCATGATGGAAAGGGAGAGATGACAGTAGGTGGCTGGAGCTGGAGGTCACGTCTCAACCACACAGGAAGCAGAATGAGAGAAGGCTATGGGGTAGAGCTATAAAACTTTAAATCCTGTTGCAAGTAGTGACATCTCGTCCATCAAGGAAATGTCATAACCTCCATAACCTCCTCAAACAGCACCACCGAGGGACCAGTGTTCAAGTACAGGGAGCGTTTCTTACTCAAGCCATACATTTGGTAAGCAAAACAGAATGTTTTTGCATTTTTCAGCAGAAATCAGAGAGATCTGAAATAAATTGCAATGGAGTATGGAGAAATATCCATAATTAATAGGTGAGTGGTGAGGCAGAGAGAGCCACAACTGTGCAAGTTCCAGAGCTGAGTTATTTGGAAACAGCAATTTCGATGTCGGTTTCTACTGAAGAAGGAAGAGTTTGTTTGGACTTATGGCTATAAGAGTCTGTCATGGCAGGGAGGCGTGGCAGCAAGTGGTAGGCACGATGGCAGGAAAGAAGACTGCAGTTTCCCCTCCTTCTCCTCCCCTCCCTTCCTCCTTCCTCCCCTCCTCCAACCTCTCCCCTCCCCCAGATCTACCCTTTCTGCCTCCTCTCAGAAAAGCACAAGTGTCCCAAGGACATCCATCAAACATGACATAAGAAGCTACGATAAGACCAGGAACATACCATCTCATCATGGCTGGATGAGGCCACCCAGTAGGAGAAGGCTAGAGTCAGAAACAGTCCTGGCTCTCACCGTTAAGAGTCTCACAAGGACACCAAGCTATAACACATATGCACAGAACCAGACCCCTACAGGCTCCCTAATTTCTGTGAGCCCCATGAATCCTGGTCTATTGATTATGTGGGCTGTGTTCTCATGGTATTCCTGATCCCTCTGATTCCTCTGACCCAGCGGTAAGTTGTCTTTTCTTTCTTTCTTTTTTTCTTTTTGGTCTTTCATGACAGGGTTTCTCTGTGTAGCCCTGGCTGTCCTGGGACCCTCTCTTTAAACAAAGCTGGTCTTGAACTCTCAAAGATAGGTCTGCCTCTGCCTCCCAAGTGCTGGGGTTAAAGGCATGCATCACCACCATCTGGCTGAGAAGAGCAGATCTTAATTAAGCACACATTACTGAAATGTTTGAAGAGTGAAGATCATAATGATTTTGAATTTAATAATGATAGCTTTTAAAGATGTTGCTGTGGCTGTTTCTGACAATGGGTGACAGGAGTGAAACCCTAGTGACTAGACTGGATAAGCTGAAGCAATTCATGTGTTTATGCAAGGTACCTTCAGGGGAAACCTGGGCCCAGAAGCTACTGAGAAGCAATATAAAGAAACTGCAAAGACACCAGGGATTTAGGAAGTCAAAAGCTAGGAGACTATGAAGAATCAATGAGAAATAATATACCGTCTTAAAGAGTTACACAGTGAGAAAGTATGAAGGACCGTTGAATTTTTTAATGCCTATGAGAAATGTGTAACTATATAATAGGGATTATGTAATAGGAATTTTTAATAGCACAAACAAATAAAAGATAATTTTTGCCAGTTTACGGAGAGAAAGAACACAAGAAACAAAAGTTGAAATAAGCTGAAATTTTAAGATATTTTAAGAAGCAAATTAGAAGAAGTAATAACAGGAGAAAGTAGATGGTTATTAAAGGGAAAGGCCAGGAGTTATTAATTTTTTTCTTAGAAGTCCTAACTTTATGCAAGGTAGGACAGTAAAATGATCTAACAAAGAGCCCTATTGAGGTCACTGGACAGTAAATGAGCTAAGGTATCATGTCCATGCCTGTATTCAAAGCCTAGGCTCTATTATAACCATTTCATGTTAATCAAAGTGAAATTTTTGTTTCTTTGTTTTTGAGACAGAATCTCTCTGTGTAGACCAGACTGGACTTGAACTCAAAGATTCACCTGTCATTGCCTCCTGAGTGCTGGAATTAAAGATGTGAACCGCCACCTCCCGGCAACATTTTAGCTGTGTTTTTGTGACACTCATTTCTTTGTGTGTGTTGAGACTGGTGTGCTCCTGGAATGATGTGCATGTGTCTCTCAGAGGACAACTCATGGAGTTAGTTCTCTTTCCACACACGTGCCCCAAACTCGGTTTGTCAGGCTTGGAGGTGGGGCCTTTCCCCTTGAGCCATCTCACTGGTCGGAAGTTTTTACGGTGCAGTCTTGAAAAGAAACACATTTTGGGGAGTTGAAGAGATGTCTCAGCTGCTAAGATGACGGTGCTTCCTTCCAACATCCACAAAAAATGGCTCAGAGCTTTCTGTAACTGCCCCTCCAGGGGATACAACACCTTTTTCTGGTCCCCGTGGGCACTGAACACACACACACACACACACACACACACACACACACACACACACACACACACACACACACACACAGGTATATTTTAAAAACTTTCTGCATAGCCAAAATTATTTGTGGTTTGCAACATACCTTGTCCATATTCAAATTGCAGGGAAGCTTCTTAAGCCAGGTAAGGTAAGCAGCTCAAATAGCTCCATTAAGTCTTTAAAAGTGACCACATTCACTAGCCTGCTCTCTCCCAGAATTAAACATTAAGAGCTGAGAGACATTCTGAGACAAGCCAAGATACAAAGAAGATTGTGAGACCAGACCAGAACAGGAAGAGGTTTACATAAATTGTGGTACCTGGAAAGGACGCACTCCAAGTTGTTGAGCTGCCTGAAGGCCATGCAGTGTGCTTTAGGATTCTAGCATTTGTGAGTTGTTGCCTATGCTGCTGTGGGCTTTGTGATGCACCTGTCTTTGATTCATTTCTGTTACTGTAAATAATCCCTCACTCAATGAGTGTAACTCATTGCTTCACCAAATTGGATTTTGATGGTATCCATACATTGGTTTGTCATGGGGTTTTTATTTGGAGTCTAGATGTGTGTGTTGTGTTTTCCCAGAAAAAGTTTTTCCACATAAACATGCACGTTGTTTTTTCACATAGACGTACATATATAAGACACATGAGGAAAACAAGTGGATTTTGTTTTTATATTTGTGTATATATATATATGTATATATATAGATATGTAGTATAATGAAAATATTCTAAAGTACATAAGTAAAAATAAAAAAATTAAAAGACACCTTTGCAAATGTTTTTCTGATGCAAGGGCATCTTGGCAGTCTGGACACGAGGAGCCACAAAGTCACACCATGCCACACATGCCACACGAGAGATTTATTGGGGAGAAGAACAGAATTGTTGCTTCCTCTGAAGCTGAAGAGACAGCAGGAGGCTGGAGGAGGGAAAGGCTTTTATAGGGCCTTTGGAGCCTGTGAGCTCAGCGGAAAGCGTTTTATGGTAGGAAACATTGTTTGGCTATTAAGGATAGTCAAGTAGTGGGATTTCCAAGTCTTTGAGCTGAGGCTCAAGCCAGGGGCAAAGTGTCCTTCTTTTGGCCCATGTCTCTGGCCTGGGGTCAAATCAGGAGCAGGGTGTTCCTCCCTTGACCCAGGTGCTTTGGGTCATGTCAGGGTGTTCTTTCTAGCCTTTTCACTCTACAACTTTTGTCCCAAGCATTTCAGACCAATGACATTTAATCTGTATCTGAAAAGAGAGGAATCAAAGGTTACTGGTTCATATTGAAACCGCATGGCCACTGGCCTCCTTGCATCCAGGCCATTGCTGCAGGGATGTTTTAGGAGGTGAAGGGGTAATGAGCAGGCGGAGATAGTAGCAAGCATTGAGCATTGATGCATGATGTGTTGGGACTAATTTCATAGTAACTACTGAAATGGTTTATATTTATATTATTTCCCTGTGAGACTGTAGGGTTCAAAGAGGTTTAGTAACTTGGTTGTAGTTAAGTGGAGTCTTCAAATTTGTGCTCTTTATCACAAATTATACTTTGTGGTCTGAGGCTTGCTGACAACTGGAATAAAAGTGAATCATTAATAAAAGCGTTGTTTAAGTAGGTGTACAGAATGATGGATTTATGATGGCAATCCCTGTGTATGTATGTAATTTACTCATCTCCATCCATACATATGACACATATGCACATGCAATATAAAGTTAAATGTAGATCCCATATATGAGGAAGAATGTCTTGTTTTCTCTTTTTTCCCCATTACCTGTTCATTCCATGCATCATTGTCCTTATCCCTTTGACCACTTTTCCCTCAAAAATAGTATTTCTTCCATTTTCATGTGCTATGTGTGTATATATTTTTATAATTTACATTCTGCATTTTAGAGAGAACACATGGCATTTGTCTTCCCGAGTGTATCTAATGTTGTGTAACATGATCTCCACCAGTTCCATTATTTTATTGAAGATGATGTCATTTCATTCCTTTTCATGGCTAGAAGTTTCGAGCAAAGGCTTGCTAGATCTTAAAATGAACTTGAGAGCATCAAAGGTGAATTAGATGCAGAGGCACACACTGCAATCTCAGGGCCACACTGCAAGACTTTGCCCAAAGCAAGTAGACAAGAAAACAAGCATAGAGGCAGGTGATGCCCACATACCACAGCAGGACAGCAGGAGGTGGGCAGTAGCTGTTCATCACACCATTAGATCTGGCCAGTGAATAATAATAAACAATGAGTATTTTTCACTGCACAATTTTATCTTCATTTTCCTTTTGCCATTGTCTAGTGATAAGAATAATATATTTGATGTTAATTTGGGCAAGTCACATGAAGAATTTCTCTCTCCATGAATGCATCACCTAGTAACTTTAATACCGACTGATATTCAGCAATGTGCTTTAATGTAGCCTATTCTTACAAGCCACTGGTGGATTCTAACATACTTAAGCCAATGAGGTTTGGAAAGCATTAAGGATTAGGGTTTTGAAAAACTGTAGTGGTTCTGAAAAATTTTCATTGACCATATATGCAAATGCTACTCTTTACCAGATACCCCATATGTGTAACTACACTGTGTATGTCGTGTGTGTGTGTGTGTGTGTGTGTGTGTGTGTGTGTGTGTGTGTGTGTGTGTGTGTGTGTGCATGTTATAAGTACGTTTTTCCCTGCCGCCGGTCTGGTCCCACTCTTTGTTCCTCCCCGCTGGTTCTATTTTTCCATATTTTGAAACAGGGTTTCTCTGTGTAACTTTTATCTGTCCTGGAATTCCCTCTGTATAACAGGTTTACTTTGAAATCACAGAGATCTGTTTGCCTCTGCCTCCCGAGTGCTGGGATTAAAGGCGGGTGCCATCACATCCAGCCATAGTCTGCCTTTTTAAAAACATTTTATTTCTTTTCTCTTTCTCTCCCAAGCCTACGTATATAAGACTCATTGTAAACCTTCATTGCCAGCTCTCATACAAATCAATAAATTGTTAGCAGAGCTCTTTAAAAGCAAGGCGGTTTTTGCCGCTTATGATAATTTTGGAAACTTCCCTTAAAGGAGTCGCACAAATCTGTCTACAAAACAAAGCAAAACAAAGTTTAACCGAGAAAAATGCTGCTACCAAGAAGCCTTGCTTGTCTCTGTTCTTTTGTTTCTAAAAACTATGTTTTAAGCTTTTGTTAAGTTTTAAGTGAAAGTTCTCAGTTCCACTTCTGACATCATTATGTTACAAGCAGGTTCCCCCCCCCCCGCCAGCCCCCAATAACACTCAGAGACTCTGTATTTGCTACAATGCTGTTGGCCAGTTACTATTGTTTATCGGCTAGCTCTGTCTTAATGAATAACCCATTTCTATTATTCTAAGTATTTCCATGTGGATCATCTCACCGGAGAGTGGCAGGCCGGCATCTTGCTTTCTCTATGCTCTCCATGTTGACTTCTCCTTCCTACTTCCTCTTTCCTCCTTGTCTCTTAGCCTATCTTGCTTTCCCATTGGCCACAGTGCTTTATTCATTAACCAGTATGAGAAACATATTTACAGAATAACATATCCCATGATGTGCGCGTGTGTGTCTGTGTGTATGGGTGCGTGTGCGTGCATGTGTGTGTTAGAGACTGAACCTAGGCCTTTCTATGTGCTAGACAGGCACTTTACCATCATGGCACATCTCCACATTAAAATGTTTTCAGTAAGACTTGTCAAATTTTCTTAACAGAAAATTAACTTACAAGGAAGAGAACAGTACAAGCTGTATTTTCCTAAATTTGCTTATTACTTCTCAACAGATTGCATAATTTATCTATCTTTAAATCCATCCTAGCATCTTTAGGCACATTGTGAGTGCTTAAGTTTGAAACAGAAGCAGAATTAAATCTTCCAGCTTTACTAAAATTGTGTGTATTTAAGGTGCCCTGTGACATTTTGAAAGACACACATGGCTGTAATGATCACACACAGTCCAGGAAATTAGTACCCCACCTTACACAAACTCTGTGATGAAAACACTGAGATCCACTCAGCAGTTTCCAAGCAAACATTCAGTATTATATACTGTTGTTCCAAGCTCATTCTTCTCAGTATGTGCAAATGAATCAATCTCCCTTCCACATCCTGACCTGCAATACCGTTCTCTTGATACAATGTGCTCACGTTCCTTATTCCCACACACATAATATCATGCAGTATTTGTCATTGGCTTATTTCCCTTATCACAGCACCTCCCAGTTTTGACCATGTTATCACAAATGGCAAGGATCCTTTCTCTCTAAAGGTTAACTGTTCATCTCAGTCGCATGTATACATCAGTTTATCTATTAGTCTCTTGTAGGACACTTAGGTTGACACTCTTGGCTATTATAAACACACTGCATTAAGCACAGGGATGGCTATACTGCAAGGTAGTGATCTATTTCCTTTGGCCAGATACTGGGTAATAGCAGCTGAGGAGTCACAGTAGCCTTTTCTACAGTGGCTGTACAAAACAATAGTATTGTTAGCCTCATTCTGAAGATAAGAAAATTGGAACTTAAGAGTTAATGGCAATGATTAATCTTGGTTATTAATGTCACCAGGGTGAGATGTCTAGGAAACTAGTAAAGCGCATTCCTGAGTATGTCTGTGAGAGAATTTGCAGAGACAGCTGGCATGTGGGTCTATGAAGTGACCCACCCTAAAGTTGAGGCACCACCCACCCTAAAGGCGAGGCACCATCCAATAAGCTAGAAGGCTGGATGGAACAAAAACTCACCTAATACTTCTGTAGTGGACATAGCTTCTCTACTGCCACTGCTCACAAACGCCAGAGTTTAGAGTCACCGTTTGAGCATAGACCTACACTGAGTCCTCAGGAGGCTTCCTTCAGTGCTGGTACATGTCTGCATCACCTGGCTTCTCTTGTCTGAGAATCCGGGCTTCCATGAATGACCATCTACTAGATTCACTGGCTTTTCAGGCTACAGAAAACCTCAGGAGTACTATTCAGTTTATGATTTTTTTGGAAGTCAATTTAATAAACCTAAATGTGCGTGTGTACACTCCTGTTAGTTCTGTTTCTCTGAAGGACCCAATACATTGGTGGTATGAGGAATTTAGGGTGTTCCCCACCAATTTTGCAATTCTGCTACTCAAGTCTCTGTTACTGGCCTTGGTGATTATTATAAATTTGCATCATTATTTAATTTTGAGAGATACCGATCAAAGTAATTGACTATGATGAGAACTGATAACTGCAAAGGTGTGATAGGACCAAGAATTGAAATCCAAGAAACAGAGCAAATAGGAAGGGCCATAGTAGAAAATTTATAATGGAAATAATAGTAAATTTTATGGTGGTTCATTTAGATGGATAATGTACTGAGGAAACAACACAGTGAGGCGAGTTACACAATTTACAGGGAGAATGATTCGTAAGGAATTTACTCAAGTGATGTTCACACTTAAAAGAAGCCAGGGCACAATGCAGTGGCAGCAGGAATGATTTGTACACTAATGCTACTGATGAAATTCTTTCCTAGTATCTACACGCCCCCTGGTGGAGAAAACAAGTAACCACACATCCACACAGCTTTACTGTCAGCAGTGCCTGAACCTAGAATTCATTGCCAGATGATGCTAAAAAGTAACCATTGCTTCACGCACTGGTACCTCATGTAACCTCTTTCCTACACACATAGGCAGCAGAAATGCAGTCTTTGTCTTGTCCTGTGTTGTCATTGTTGTCATTTTGTGAAAGAAGTGAAATTCAGTAAACAATAGTTTTTGTTTTTTTTTTTAAAGTGTATTTGTGTGCGTTTGTACGCAATGCATGTATAATATGTGCCTGTGTGTGCTGGCATGTTTGAATGTGGAGGTCAGAGGAAAAACTTAATTTAAGTGGGTTTTGGAGACCTGAACTCGTCACAGTTGTGTGGCAAGCACTTGACCAACTGAACTATCTTTATCATTATTTGCTCAAACAGTAATATAACACACAAAAGTTTGGTATTTCTGTTAGGTACCTTGTAGACTAGTACTAAGAAATGAAAGCTAAGCGTGGGAGCACACACCTGTAATCCCAGTACAACAGAGACAGAGGTGGGAGGGATCCAAATTCAAGGTCAGTTTGAGTCACACAGCGAGTTCAAGGCTGAGCTGGGCTACATACACACACACACACACACACACACACACACACACACACACCACGAGATGGGGGCTTTGTACACAAGGCATGGCACTTTGGTGTGAAAAGAAGCTCAAAAGAAGCTGGAAGGTCCAAGAAGCATGTTTAAGTAAGTCTCTGGCTCCTGACGCAACTGCCCTCTAGATGTGCCATTAAAACTGGAATCCATCTTCTTCAAGATGGGTGATAGAACTGGAAGTCTTCTCAGAAGCAAGGCAGAAAGTACATCTACTTTCTCCTTCCAGATATTGTCACAGAGAGGCACTGGCTTACACAGAGGGAGCCTCCTCAATCCCCAGGCTATTATTTTGAGGGGTGTGACTTTTGTTTAAGCTGCATTTAACTCTGTGAAGCGGTGATTCTTTACCTGCCTAAAACACCTGACGGTGTAATAAAGAGCTGAACGGCCAATAGCAAGGCAGGAGCAAGGGTAGGCGGAGCTGGCAGGCAGAGAAGATGAATAGAAAGAGAAATGAATAAGAGATCAAGGAGAGGAAGACATCAGGGACCAGCCATCCAGCCATCCAGGCAGCCATGGAGAAGGGGGGAAAGTAAGATTTACAGAAGAGAGAGATAAAAGTCCAGAAGAAAAGGTAGATGACTTAATTTAAGAAAAGCTGGCAAGAAACGAGCCAAGCTAAGACCAGGCATCCATAAGTAAGAACAAGCCTGTGTGTGAGTATTTGTGAGCCGGATGGCGGGTCCCTCAAAGAGCCCAAAAGACTAAAAATGTCACAACCCTCAGGCCTTGCTGAGGGGCACTGAATTCCACAGGGAGAGACGACTGAACCCATAGGCCTTGCTAAACTTCCTGCTTCTGCTGTGACCATGTTTTCCTGTTACCACAGTTAGGTTCCTCCTTAAACCTAAGCATAGAGCTTTCTGTGGGAGGATGAGTCAGTATTTACAAGTTCTTGTCATAAAACTTCCAGGAAGCTTGGTCTATCTTTTGCTTTAGGAGTCAGCTGTGACTCCCAAAGCTGACATCCCATTTAGTGTTTCTGGAAGTCACTTAGCTTTGCTCCAGTGAAAATCTTAGGGATGCATTTATTCATCTTATCTTTCAGGGTTCTCAGAAAGGCTATATGAAATAATTATGCAGAAAGGATTTGAAGTTACTATTATTTGAAGGTACATTTCCATTTAAAAATTAGATATCCTTTGTATGTTTAGCATAAACTGATTTGCCTAATTGAGCCATTCAGAATATACTTAATGTTAATTTATAGAGCTTCATCAGGTAAACACATATCTGTCAGTTGGACTGGCTCTGATGTGAGTCTAATTTTTATGTAGGACTGTTTTTGATGGAGAGCATGTCTGCCACAGCTTTATAGCCCTCAGTGAGTGGCTTATCAGGGCCAACTGTGCCCTGCCTTGTCTCTGTTGCTGGCACAGCACTGCCCACACCTGGCTCCTCTCCTTACACATTTTACAATGGGACTTACTGTTCCAAGCAGTTTCCAGGAATCTAAGAGCATAGGGTGTTGGTGGCGCACGCCTTTGATCCCAGCACTCAAGAGGCAGAGGCAGAGGCAGGCGGATCTCTGTGATGTTGAGGCCAGCCTGGTCTACAGGGCTAGTTCCAGTACAGGCTCAAAAGCCACAGAGAAACTCTGTCTCAAAAGAACAAAAAAACAAAACAAACAAAAAAGTATATAAAGGGCTTGTAACACAGCTTGACGGCAGCACATGCCAGGTTAGGGTTTAATCTCCAGTTCTGAAAACAAAGAAGAGGGCACACAAACAGGCAAAAGAATGAGTGGAAGAGAAAGTTTCTAAGATGGAGAGGGAGCTATATGATAAAACAAGACACCCAGTTCCACATCAATGGGGACTGGAAGTTTAGACATGTACAGTGTAAATGCAGGCATCTGATATTATTTACAGTAAAAAGAATGAATAAACATATTCTCCATATATTTAAAAGTCACTAAGGAAAGCTTAGCTTTGGAGAATCATTCATAAAAGTGAAATTGAGACTTACTTGCACACATGAAATAAAAATACATAAACTAATCAACTTTTAGGAATGTAATCATCTCTTATCACTTTTATTAATAAATTATGATGGGTTCCCTTCATTCAAACATCAATTTAGGAGAAGCAAAAAAATAATTTGTGACTTGTCCAGTGGTCCCCTTCAACTGAGGGCAAGTCTGGTGATCCCAGAGCAAGCACTCACTGGGGAACAGACCTTACCTGGAACTGCATCGTCCATCATACTGCTGTTTTCATTATACCCAAACCAGATTAAAACAAAAATAAAATCAGAAAGGAGTCCAGATGCCTGTAGCTACAGCTGTGTTTAAATAAATTTATTTCAAGTACTGTACTTCTCAAAATAATTCCAAGAACACCGCAATGCATGCATGTTTGCAGATGTCATTATCTGGTATTTGGAAACCAGTTAACTCCAGGTCATTTCTGCTGCCTCTGCTTGCGTGGGATATTGCACAATGGAGTGAATTCAAAGAATAAAAACAATACACACTAAAGTGAGAAGTTTCTTTATAAGTGTAGCCAATTAAGAGTGGAGCCAAAGTCAACGGCTCCTTGAGCTGGATTACATAAGAGGTCTGGGTGCCACGTGATCAAGCGTCTACTATCAGCTCCTATTTCAGGGGCATCAACAGTTATGTGAAATTAGTAAAGTGAATAGGTATTACCTTAGCACTGAGGTCTGTATGGAGGGGTAAACGTCAAAGTATCACACTACATGACAGTGACTAGCAGCCCTTTGGTGGCTTTTAAGTGAACAAATACAAGTCACTCAATAGGATGAGGACTGTCTACTAGATCCGCTGCAGAGATCAGAGCTCAGTCTGTGAACAGAAGGTTTTAATTAACAGATCACCAGGGAGAACAAAGACAAGGAAGTACACAGAGAAAAAATCCACGGGACCTTCACAAGTAGTACATGCCTGTAACCATGGGAACATCACAGTAGCACATGCCTGTATCCATGGGAACCTCACAGTAGCACATGCCTGTAACCATGGGAACATCATGGTAGCACATGCCTGTATCCATGGGACCCTCACAAGTAGCACATGCCTGCAACCACGGGAACATCACAGTAGCATATGTCTGTAACCATGGAAACCTCACAAGTAGCACAAGCCTGTATCCATGGGATCCTCACAGTAGCACATGCCTGTAACCATGGGACCCTCACAAGTAGCACATGCCTGTAACCATGGGAACATCATGGTAGCACATGCCTGTATCCATGGGAACATCATAGTAACACATGCCTGTAACCATGGGACCCTCACAAGTAGCACATGCCTGTATCCATGGGAACCTCATAGTAGCACATGCCTGTAACCATGGGAACATCATGGTAGCACATGCCTGTAACCATGGGAACCTCACAAGTAGCACATGCCTGTATCCATGGGACCCTCACAAGTAGCACATGCCTGTATCCATGGGAACATCATAGTAACACATGCCTGTAACCATGGGAACCTCACAGTAACACATGCCTGTGACCATGGGACCCTCACAAGTAGCATACGCCTATAGACTTGAAGGGGACTGTGCTGCACAGATCACTTCCTTGCATCCTTAGTGTATCCCAGGCCAGAGTTACTCTCAGACACAAATGTCCAGGTTGTTGGCAGGGTCTTCCTTATCTCTCCATTTCTGCTATCATAGCTCGCACCGACTGGGATTCATAAATACCGCGGCATTTCATGCTGTTAGAGGCTCATGAAGGCATTTGCTGGGTGTTTGTAGCAATTACTATGGCGGGATTGTTGGGTACTGTGGTGGTCTGAAGGAAAATGGCCCCCAAAGGGAGTGGCACTATTAGGAGGTGTGGCCTTGTTGGAGGAAGTGTCATTGTGGGAACAGGCTTTGAGGTCTTTTTCTAAAGTTTCACTCAATGTGCAGGTCCACTTCCTGTTGTCTGCTGGATGTAGCGCTGTCAGCCCCAGGACCGTGTCTGTCCGCACACAGCCATGCTCCCCTCCACAGTCAGGATGGACTCAACTTCTAAAACTGTCAGCGAGCCACCTCAATGGAAGGTTTTCTTTATGGGAGGTCCTGGCGTCTCTTCACAGCAATGAAAACCCTAAGACAGGTACTTTACTTAAACTATGCTACATGTGCAACTACTCCTGGGAATAGACCAAGATGACATTTCCAGATCTTTTCCTCTTTCAAAACCTAATAAAACTACAAACATTGGCTATTACTGGTATCAATTCCTGGTAGCATTTTCAATCTGTTTAGAAACATAGTTGCATACATTCTCCCAGTGCCCAGAGACTCGCAGACTTACTATTGCGCCATTCAGAGCCACTCTTATGTAAGGTACTGCCATAGGGTCTAGGGATCCTTGCACTGTCTCCAATGCTATGGAATGACAGCAGTGTTAGCAGACAAGAACAGGGTTAGGTTACTAAGACATCGAAGACAGCTCTTGTAAACAGGGAAAGGGGACTATGGAGACAGGGGTGTCCTGGGGAGGGACGAAAGAGGCTTCTCTGAGGAAACTATATTTATTAAGGAAGCTGAGGCCAGGACAAGCCATATAACAAAATGACATTAACTATAACATGCCTGCAGAGAACCCTGATCTCAGTAAGCCCTCAATAAATGATAAACCCACACACCTCTAAGATACGCACTCCTCACTCAAAATGAATGGCACATATGCTTACTACTAAAGGATACAAGACCAGATTAGTTTGAGTGGCTCTACAGTATCCATATAGCTATGTGCACAATATTTCAAATACTACCATCTAATTATAATATGTTTTGAAAGGGCATTCCTAGACTCAATATTGTGCATTTATATAAACACATGAAAACACAGTATTTGCATACAACTTTATTATATAATTAAAAATAAATACCTCATGCCATGGAATGTTGAAATTAACATTGATTTGTATAAAACACGAACATTTCTTTAAGAATTACTTCTCTTACAAATTTCAATTTGAGTAGAAATCCCAGGTGACTGAAAGCAGGTCATCCATTTGTTCTCAATTATTCTCTCAATACGATGTGTAAGCCCTGTACTGTTTACCTGTTTACATTCGCTACCTTAATTAACACAGATTGCCAGAGACCACTGAAAATGAGTTATTCTTGACTCTAAAATAAAAGTGGCAAAGTTAGCAAGGACATCAGACTTTGTCATTGAGGTAAACATCACAAATAAAATGAGGGAGATGTTAAACATGAACACAATACCAAAGAACACTCCGTAATAAGTGTCTGAAAGATACAGCTAAACGTACACTGTGTAGAGAAGGAAAGCAACATAAAAAGGCATTGAGTAGTCTTTGTGAATGCTCCAGTATATTACACTGTGACCACGCCGCTGATGCCAACTCCAGGGCAGAAAGGAAGGATGGCAAAGTGTTTAAAACAAGGGCAGTTGCCACCCACCTTTAACCTCTTGGCCCTTTTTGTGTTGCTAATTCTGGGCGAGGTCTGTAAGTCCACCCTCCTGAATTCCTGAATTTCTTTGTCTTGCAACAAAAGGGAGTGCGGTGACTCACTAGCTTGCCTTCGTGCTGTCCCCTTTCAGGAGCTCCCTCTGAAATCAACTGCAGCACTGCAGGGAACTCTTAGGGTAGCTGTGATCCAGTCTCTCTGCTTCCTATGTAAACATCTGTCTGAAGGAGAAGAGGTCATCACGTCCAAACTGTCTAAAGAGCACGCTCCCCGTGGCTATCTGCTGTAAGCCACACCGGCCATTGTTCCAGGCTATGTAAACACTGAGGTACACATACATGTATTCACATATGCATCTGGGCTTCTATAAGTTCTTTAATTGAAATTAGAGGACCCAATATTCTACAGATTATACAAACTTCTTCAGCTTTCGGCAATATTAACCAAACACGCACGTATTAATGTGGATACAAACTGTCAAGGGGAAACTGAATGCACCTTATTATAATATACTTCATGCCAGTGTTTTCAGAAATGCACAGGGTCAAACAGTCAGGAGGCACCTGAATCTGTCTGTGTGGTAGAATAAAAACAAAACTCGCAGGAAGCTTAGGCAACACCCACCGCCTTAGCTCAGGCCCTCTCTGCCACCAAACAAGGGGCAATGAAGCCATATTAAAAGGGCTCAAGTTCAAAGTAACCCAGTCAACCGGTGAAATCAAAGTGCACATCAAGGATAATTTTAAAGCACAGTCACCGAGTTTCAATGAAAACATTATTTGTAGGCAGATACTGCGAACTTTTTTTTTTTAACCTCATAATCATTGAAAACAACTGTTCTCAGACTACTCATTGTGCCTCCTTGCTCTGCGATGATGATACAGACATGGATCCTCTGTAAAGGCTGTAATATCCGTGAAAAGGCTTATCATCATGGGGCATTCAATTGTTGTCCTAACACACACTTCGGTCCTTGGAAGTTTATTGTACACAAAATGGCAGTCTTATTTTAAGCATTTGCACTTGGAGGTACTTAAACTGATAAGAAAGCTAAAAGAAAAATTCAAATCAGTTTTCAATGCCTGGATATTTTCTTTCAGTTTTTAAATCAGGTAATAATGCCCTTTTATTTACAATGATTAAGGTAGTATTTATCCATTCTGTGTGTGTGTGTTGGGGATACGCGCACGCACACACACACACACACACACACACACACACACACACACACACACACACACACACGGAGGCCTGAGGTTGACACCACAGGTTTTCCTTGTTGTTCCTGTTGAACCTGAAGCTACCATTTAGTGTAGTTAGCCCTGTTGCAGAGATCACCTTTGCCCTTTGCCCGCCACATGCTGTGACCGGAGGAGGCCACCAGGCCTGCTGGGCTTTCCGTGGATCTGGGCCAGTGGCCTCCTCACCTCTGCTCATCTGCTGACTCCATCCCTCTAGCCCTTATTTTGCACCTCGAAAGGCAGTTATCTGTTTTTTTGGTTTTTTTTTTTTTTTTTTTTTTTAAGGTAGTGTCATACAGATATCTTTCCTTAGGTCTGAAGTGGTGATATCAGGCATGTGTGCCTGCAGCTGGCTTTGGTATCTTTTTGATCCACGTTGTGTTTAATAAAGGAAAAAGGAGCAGGGCTGGGCCTGTATTGTGAGGGAAAAGATTCTGAAGTCTTTTTTTTTTTTTTCCTATATGATTGAAAAAAATTCTCCATAGAGATCTTGTAGTAACACTAGCAGTATTCACAATCTTAGCTCACAGGTAACTCTGGCCATTAGCCCAGTACCCAGGAGGCAGAGGCAGGCAGATCTCTGTGAGTTTAAGGCCAGTATGGTCTGCATAATGAGTGCCTGACCAGCCAGGAACAGTGAGACCCTGTCTTAAAAAAACAAAACATAAATCCCAGCTCATTCCTTGCAATAACCAGAGACCTCTAGGTGCCCCACAGTACATCCTAGCCAACCAGGAGGGAGTGGTATCTGCTGCTGGGACATTCCAGCTTTGGATTACATATAGCCTCAGTGTGGAGGCTAAGGCAGTTTTGAGCACAATGACAGAAGAGCCCGGGCTGCCTTATTCAAACAGCAGACCAGGCTAGTGCTGGAGAGGGTCTGAAGGGAGTTAAGACTTGATAGAGAAAACCTAAACCACCAGAGTGTCTAGTGGCCATGAATAGTCTTTAGAAAGTGATGTCACTAGGAGCCTTGCTGCTGAGGGCTCAGAGAATGACGAAGCCATTGATGGAAAACTCAAGTCTGGCTGAGTTGCACAGTTATGTGCAAAGCAGAATTTGTACATGATAACCTTAAGACTAAGCTGGAATTTTCAGGTAAACTTCAGCCTGTTTTATTCTTCCTGGTTGTAGTATAAGTTCATAGAAAGTAGAAACACCATGTGAAAAGGTGGTATGCAAAAAGCCAGCCTTAGTGGAATTTTCGGTTTGCCTAATCGACAAGCTCTTAAGAACGGTGTTTTTAAAATGACAATACTGTCAGAGAAGCCCAATGTATAGAAATGAGGGTGTGGCGACACAACCCTTATATAACACAAAGGACTGGGAATGGCTCGGTAGCCACTGTTGGCCATGCTGGGCGGGTAGCATGGCTGCCTACAATTCTAGCACTCAGAAAGTAGAGACAGGGAATCCTGGAGCATGTTAGCCAGACTAGCTGTACCAGTGAGCTCCGGGTTTCACTGAGACCCCGCCTGAATGGATAGGGTGGGAAGAGATGGAGGAAGGGTGCCAACATCTTCAGGCTTCTCCCAAACATACATCTAAACAGGCACACGAGCACACACATCACACATGTAACAAAATGCTTTGCATATTCAGTCACACAAAAGGCTCTTGAAGAGATCATGGGTATGACACAGTTCTGTTTTCTCTGAGAAACTAAAAATTAGACATGGGATTATTTCTGTTAGTAGAAAGATGCTGGGAAGAGCTCCTTTTAATGGAGCCAATCTCCATGACACACAAGAGATCCTTGAGTTTCTTGACAGACTGACGCTATTATAAAATGAAAGGCACACAGCACAGTATGAGAAGAGGAAAAAGCTGTGTGGCTTCTGTGAAAGGAAGATGGAGCGAGTCAAAACTCAAGGACTAAGTTACGAGAGCCAGCCACACATTAATGTTGGACCTTAACGTTGATGGGATGTTGGGCTGGATCTGAATGCTCCTTGGTAATCAATATTTCTAGCTTAATCTATAGTTGTCCTGACATTTACCTGTGAGCAGATGATTCATTTTTTGTGTCACAGGCAGAGAGGAAATCTCCACTTAATTTAGATCATCTTAATGACAGTTGGGATTTCTGAACCAGTGAAACACAGATAAGGTTTTGGACTGAGTTGATGTGATACACTGAGATTTCTGAGCACCTCTGAAGGGATGGGGTGAGTTTATTTGGGAGAATCTCTGAGAGAGTGTGGGCTGTGGTTAGCAACCACACCAATCCTCTCAGTCCCATGAAGGCGTAACTGAAATGGAAAAGAGCAACTCAAGGATGGTTAAGGTTACTATCAAGTGAGCATTCAGAGATGATCACGTGCGCCCTCTCTCACCTTATAGTCCTCGGAAGTGAGGACACTAATTACCAAAGGCTCAGAGAGATGCAAATGCTGGCTGTTAGATGAGGGAGGGATAGCACCGTGGGTAAGGAACGCAGGTGGCCTCTGGGGGCTCAGCAGCCAGGGAAGGATTCTTTAGTCTCTGTACAGTCCTCCCAACACCTTCATTCAAGCACACAGAAACTCGATTCCAGTTTCATCCTGCACAATTTTAAGATAATAATTCTGTGCATATCAGTCACAGATTCTGTATTTTCTTATGTTAATAACAGAAAATCACATGGAAATGGTCTGAGGGAGGAACATACTTTTCTGCTGTTCCTGATCCTGCCCGCATCATTTAAGACATGCCTGGATAAGGGAAACACAAGCATGTTGCTGGTAATTTTTGCTCCAGTCTCTCAAACTGAGTTCATACACTGAAGAATACATTCTGTTTTGCACACCTACAACGGCGTTTCTATGTATGTATCCCCTCTTCTATCCCCTATTGAAATGTTGAATGAGCCAATGAAAGTGATCAAGGCAGGCTCTGCAAGGACAATAACTTCTTGATTTTAAAGTGCTATTTGTCATGACTTCTCAACAGCTGATGACTTTTACATCTACTAAATTTAGTTTATGAGTTGTCATTTTATAAAATACAAGGCCAACATATATTCTGTGACACCAACATAGTTCAAACAATATGTAAAAAGAATACACCAAAATCTTAATTATTATATGATCAAACAATTTCGAACTCTGAGCATATATCACAGAAAAGGGATCCATACTGGCTATATCACAGCATTAAAAAAACTTGAGTGAAAATTTTACCAAATGCATTTATCAAAAGGGATTGTTTCCATTTCATCTGAATATGTTATTACATCAACACTGACCATGTAGTAAGTTGGTTGACCTAGATGTTTACAGCTATTAATATAAGCCAGCCGGGCAACTAAAAATTCAAACATCAAGAGCTGCCCATAGTCTAAATTTATCTAGACAAACATCGGAAGATAGAGCAACAGCAAAAACAGATTTATCTGAATAACAAAAAATAATTTGGTAGTTTTTACCCTAGAAGTATTTTTACTAATATGTACAACATTACCTATTTCTACATGGGTTGGAGCAATACTATTTTAGCTGTTGGAGTATCACGGTATTGAGAATATCTGCTTCTTGTAGAGTCAGACTTTCATCTGTTAGCTCTTTACTCGGAAACGAAGTCACAAGAATAAAGTCTGTTGTTGCAAATTCAGGACGTGACTGTATTATAAAGTCTCGGACATCCAGAACCCTAAGGGATAAGTAAAAATAGTTTATTGTAACAAGGGCACACTTCTATGCAAACTTTTAGTGAAAATCATTCACACAATAAAAATTATATAATCACAACTTTTGTTTAGAGGTGCTATAACTTTCTTTAATTTACATTATTTTGATGGGAAAGTTAATCGGATTTTGAAAGAAAGATAATAATTTTGGGGTGTACATTTGCAATAAAAACAATCTTTAAGTGAATCATGTATAAAATAAGTATTAACAATATTGTTATATTAAAAATATGTCTCATTGCTTTCAAAGTAAAACCTGTTGTCAGCCTAAGCCTCTAAGCCATTTGTGTGGACAGTGGGTAGGATGAATCAATCGCACATGTGTGCATGAATACCCATGTGTATAAAAGCTAGGTGTAGCGGTATGAATCTGTAATTCTACTAACTTAAAGGCTAGCCTAGGCTACAGTCACACAGTAAAATCCTATCATTAAAAATAGTAACAAAAGAAAAATTTAAAAAAAATTACTCTAAAGTGTACCTAGTAACTTAACTAAGACCATATGTATGCACACAGGGTCTTATAACCAGTGAAAAATAAAAGCACTATTATGTGCAGGGAAAGCATATTCAAATGAGTATTAAAGAGAATGAAACAGTCTATTAAAGACACTGTACCAACAATACAAGCTACTTACACCATGTATTTACATTATGAAGTTGCTAAACAGAAAGTTCTGATTAAAAAGTTCACAAAATTTGTTGAGATGTCTTGTCATGTAGTTCAGACTTACTCCAAACTTGTACTTGCTTTGGGCTTCCAAATGATGGGATTATAGGTGTGTGCTACCATCTTAGCTTACAATGATACACACACACACACACACACACACACACACACACACACATTATATATATGTATATTATATATATATGTATATAATTTTGTTTGTTTGTTTGTTTTGTTTTGTTTTGTTTTGCTTTGTTTTTTGAGTCAGGGTTTGGAGGCTGTCCTGGAACTAGCTCTTGTAGACCAGGTCTCGAACACACAGAGATCTACCTGCCTCTGCCTCCTGAGTGCTGGGATTAAAGGCGTGCGCCACCACCGCCCAGCTACAACGATCCATATTTTAACTGAGGAAGACCTAATAGGATCACACTATTCTGAATCTGAGTTCACTTGACATAGTGTTAATTACAATGCATGCAAAACTACAGCTCATATTTTTGAGTTGCCTAAACTTGGACTAACTGGATAATTGACAATGACTATTAGCATCTATTTCATTTACTGTAGGTAGTTCCCATCCCTTTAAATATCCTTTTGTCATCTACTCCTTATGCTCTGTGCAGTTTTCTGTGGGTGAGCAGCAGGACAGGCATGCACAGAGCTCTGGCTGCTGGGGCAGCTTACCGGTGTGTGCTGTTGAATCGCTGAATCAGGCGACTGCCATCTGCCAGCCTGATCTGAACTTTGGTGGTGGGCACTGAATCATCAATAAGAACGGCTGCATTAAGTATTGATTTATCCTCTTCTTCTGGGGAAGAAGGCGTACTGACGATTTCAGGTGTAAGGCTAAGAAAGAAGAATTTCAGAATCAGAGCACAGACTGAGTACATAGAACACAGGACACACAGAAGGTGCCAAGATTCAGCTGTGCCGTTATCCCTAGGAGGACCACACTTCCTTCCAGTTTTCTCTACCACTTTTGGCCTCTTTAATTATATTAAAAGTGGTGCGTGCCTATAATTCCTTATTAATCCCAGACCTCTCAGAAGCCTAGTTGCACATTTTCTCCAACTTCGTCTCTGGACTTCCTCACACTGTTTACCACACGGTTCAGGGAGAAATAAAGAAAATAGACTTCAAATCCCAACTATGTCCTCACTGGACACACTTGAGGAAGAACACCCACCTAGTCTAATTCAGTAGGACTGTATTCCATAATGCACAATGCATTTATTATCCCACATGTCCCTCAGGATAATGCCGAGAACAAACAACTCAAAAGTTACTTTTGTTTATATAATCAGAACCAAACTGTTACTTAAAAAAATTGTCAATACTATCTAAAAAAAACAACTGACTTAAAACAGATACTGCTTGACTTTGAAGATACCCACTGGAAGGCCTCACCCTCTCTGGGGAGCAGAAAGGGGATGGGATGGGGATTGGGGAGTCAGGGGAGGATGAGGGAACTGGGATTGACATGTAAAACAAGCTCGTTTCAAATTTAAATAAAACAATTTTTTTTTAAAAAAAAAGTAGACAATGCTTTGCAAAAGAGAAACAACTCCAAGCCATTAGTGAGAAATGAAATTTTACTCATTTCTCACATTTTTTCATTTTTCACATAAATTCTCATTGAAGCTAACTATACAAAACACCATACCATTAGATCTTGATTACTAGTGATTGGTTTAATAGCTTCTAATATCATCAGGGTGATCAGAAACAAACTAAAAGTTATTGTGGAAAAAAGCTCTTTCAAGAGTCAAACAAATTTAACCAAGTTTCCTCAGCATCTTAAAGGAATTTTTTACATCATTGTTTATTCCCCATATAGTAAGATTTCAGAACCCCATGTATTACTTTATAAGGTGCCTGCTATAAGCATAAGGCAACGACTCTTACTTCTATCCAAACTTTCTCCCAAACTGCCATATGGCAAGATAGTAAAGTTAACCAATCTTTACTGAAAACACTTGCCTGCCTTTTCCTCACCTCTAGATTTAGAACCAATCTGAGAAAATAACATGGTAAAATACACAGGAGAAAACATATTAAATGACTAGATGCTGAAGAAATTCTTCCAGTTCCAAACTGTAGCCTTAAGCAGCTGCATTGTCGCGGCTAGCACACAGGGGAGAGGGATGGACACAGACAGGAGGTGAGAGACCCCAGAAGTTCTTCCCATCAGTAACCACACACATACAAGCCAACAGTGACCCTGAGCCATCCGTCCCCACTGGTCTGAGTCCTTCTCTGGTGGAAGAGAACTGGTCTGTTGTACAGATTAACCCCAAGACACAAGGGCATTTCAAGTTTGGTTTCTACACCACCTAAAGGAGGCTTCTGAGAAACAAGAAAGCTGACTTGGCTCTGTCCCATGACACAGAGCTCCAGCACAATGGTGTTCCATCGTCTAGTATCTTCTCTCTAAGGAAAACTCTGAGCAGGCAGGCAAGCTTCCTCTGAAACAAGAGTGAAGTACAGAGAGGAAGGGAACCTCAGTAGAAAGCACCTGATGTGCTCCCTTGTAAAAATGAATTATTTACAAGCTGGAATGGGTGGGACTTTCAGAACAGGCGTGGCACCTGCACCAGGGAAAACTCTGAGAGGTGGACCAGAACCTTGTCCCAGGACGGGTGAGGACTGTGAGCAGGCATTGTGTTTTCTCTCCACCCAGTGCTCGCTGTCAAAGTCATCTTTGTCGTTTAAGGCTTCCCCATTCTCCCTCCTTTTGAGGCAGCCTCTCACTCTGTAGCTCGGGTTCAGCCTCACAACTGCTGGGACTACAGCCGTACACAGCAAACTCCCCCCTTGGCAGCCATCACACAGCAGGGACAGTTTTAAAAAAAGATTATTTTTCTGTATACCAGTTTTGCCTACATTTACGTGCATGTACTATGGGCATGCCTTATGCCTGTGGAGGCCAGAGGAAGGCACCGCTTCCTTTGTATCTGGTGTCACACATGGTTGTGCTCTCCCCAATGGGTACTGGGAACCAAACCAGGCCCACTGTAAGAGCAGCACGTACTTGTAACCATCGGCCCATCTCTGCAGCCCGCTACAGTGACATTTTCATATGCTGCTTTTATTTTAAGGTTCATTAAAACAATTTGTACAAAGACTTTTAAGAAAGCAGGAAGAAAGGATGTGAGCTGAGATTCCCTCAGACTGCTGTAAGCTTACAGGACGATGACTCAGGAATGCCAAGCTAACATCATCATCGGCCAGAGAGTCTCTGAAGCCAAGGAAACACGCTTGAGGGGTGCAGGAGCAGGAGGAGGGCTGAGGGGGAAGCAGGGAGCACCTGGGGTCAGCACTATGGGACCCAGGGGGCCCTGCACTGCCTGCTCTGCAGAGATAACACTGGATGCAGTCTCTGCTGCATGGGGCAGAAGATCCAGTGGCTGTAGTGAGGTGGGCAGAATGAGCAACAGAACTAGCAGGAAAAGGAAGGCGGGCCAGAGGAGCTACTGGGCATTAGACAAGCGCACTCCTGAGACTAGAGACCATGGAAACTGACCTCAGATTCAGTGCCAGATGACCAAGTGGCGAGCAGAACCTTGTCAATTAAACAGCACACAGACACTGAGAATTATCTATTCAAGTTGCATCATTTATCATTATACAGTTCAAAAGCTCTGGCAAATGTCACTGTCAGTCCTTCCTGCCAGCAAAGGACTGACATTGCCTAGGGCTTTTATTTTTTTGGGCTCAACTCCAGCTCAACTCAGGCTATCCGACCATTAGAAATGGGCATCTGTCACCCATGACTTCATTATTTCTATTTACTTGTACACCACAGGAAGACCTGGCTAACTTCTACCTGTGCGCTTTGTAATACGATACTGTCTATGGCCAAAAACGGAACCTTTTTGTACTTGTACTTACATTAAGTAGTTGCCTGGAGCTCTTGGAAAATGAAAACTGAAGCTTCTATCTTAGTAGGTTTTAGTTTCAATTTATTTCCTTCCTTCCTTCCTTCCTTCCTTCCTTCCTTCCTTCCTTCCTTCCTTTTCTTCCTGTTTTGGTACCAGGGATCAAACCTTAATATAGTTCTTAATGTAAATGTCTAATGTAAAATGTAGCAAGCAATTCTTTAGAGAACATAATATTCGATTAAACGTGAGTTTATGCACACCAAGTCAATCACATTAACATGCTAGTGATAATTTTCTGTATATTAAAACTAACAAATTCCTTTTTCCATTTTGAGCCAAGGACAAGCTCTTGTATCCCAGGCCAGAAACAGTGAGAATATAGCTGAGACCGGTTGAGCCAGGGTAGAAGGCAGAGGGAGACCGTGGAAGCCTGCTCCTCCTGCCTTTACCTCCTTAGTGCTAGGAACGCAGGTGTGGACCACCAGGCCAGGTTTGTAGTGCCGGGCTGAACCTAAGCACTGCTTACACACCACAGAAAATCCCCAAAACCAACAGTGCAGCACACTGCTCCTCCCTGCTGGATACACTGGATACATCCTCTCAAGGTGCCAGGTAGCCTATCCAGTGCTTTCTGCAGTCAGCAACACTTCACACTTCCTGTTTTGAAGCTGTGTGAGTGGAAGCGGAAATGAAAGGACACACACACACAAAACAGAAAAACACACAGACCCAATACTGGGGGACAGAAGGGGCTGGTAGGGGAGGGGAGGGCAGTGTGCAGGGGGCTGGTAGGGGAGGGAGAGGGCAGTGTGCAGGGGGCTGGTAGGAGAGGGCAGTGTGCAGGGGGCTGGTAGGGGAGGGGAGGGCAGTGTGCAGGGGGCTGGTAGGGGAGGGCAGTGTGCAGGGGGCTGGTAGGGGAGGGAGAGGGCAGTGTGCAGGGGGCTGGTAGGGGAGGGAGAGGGCAGTGTGCAGGGGGCTGGTAGGGGAGGGAGAGGGCAGTGTGCAGGGGGGCTGGTAGGAGAGGGCAGTGTGCAGGGGGCTGGTAGGGGAGGGGAGGGCAGTGTGCAGGGGGCTGGTAGGGGAGGGGAGAGGGCAGTGTGCAGGGGGCTGGTAGGAGAGGGGAGAGGGCAGTGTGCAGGGGGCTGGTAGGAGAGGGGAGAGGGCAGTGTGCAGGGGCTGGTAGGGGAGGGGAGGGCAGTGTGCAGGGGGCTGGTAGGGGAGGGCAGTGTGCAGGGGGCTGGTAGGGGGAGGGGAGAGGGCAGTGTGCAGGGGGCTGGTAGGAGAGGGGAGAGGGCAGTGTGCAGGGGGCTGGTAGGGGAGGGGAGAGGGCAGTGGGCAGGGGGCTGGTAGGGGAGGGAGAGGACAGTGTGCAGGGGGCTGGTAGGGGAGGGAGAGGGCAGTGTGCAGGGGGCTGGTAGGGGAGGGCAGTGTGCAGGGGGCTGGTAGGAGAGGGCAGTGTGCAGGGGGCTGGTAGGGGAGGGGAGGGCAGTGTGCAGGGGGGCTGGTAGGAGAGGGCAGTGTGCAGGGGGCTGGTAGGGGAGGGAGAGGGCAGTGTGCAGGGGGCTGGTAGGGGAGGGAGAGGGCAGTGTGCAGGGGGCTGGTAGGAGAGGGCAGTGTGCAGGGGGCTGGTAGGGGAGGGGAGGGCAGTGTGCAGGGGGCTGGTAGGAGAGGGCAGTGTGCAGGGGGCTGGTAGGGGAGGGAGAGGGCAGTGTGCAGGGGGCTGGTAGGAGAGGGCAGTGTGCAGGGGGCTGGTAGGAGAGGGCAGTGTGCAGGGGGCTGGTAGGGGAGGGAGAGGGCAGTGTGCAGGGGGCTGGTAGGGGAGGGAGAGGGCAGTGTGCAGGGGGCTGGTAGGAGAGGGCAGTGTGCAGGGGGCTGGTAGGGGAGGGAGAGGGCAGTGTGCAGGGGGCTGGTAGGGGAGGGAGAGGGCAGTGTGCAGGGGGATACGCTCAAAGCACATACGTCTCCACCTGCATGAAAGTGGCCAGAACTGAACCAGGGAGCATGGCCCAGCACGAAAAGCACGCTTGCCAGAGTGCTTGGGCTGAAACCTCGCTCTAGTCATTCTCTAGCTCGACACCCCGCCCCCATAACATCTGTAAATGGAGTAATGTGTGTTCACATATTAAAAGACTATGTTATAAAGATTTATTTTCAAGTTTAATTATATGGGTATGTGCCTATGCGCAGGCGCCCATGGATGCCTGGGGCTGGAGTTATGGGTAGTTGCAAGCTGCACAGGATAGGTAAGAGCGACGCGTATTTAAAGAGCTGTTATCTGATGAGTAAGGAGGGCTGATCTCTGGGTACTTGCTACTAATATTATTATTGTCCAAGTTGCATACCTAATTCCAGCAGAAAGGCCTTTATAGCTCATTATTTCAGTTTTTACTTCACAACTCATTTTTATTTCTTATTCTCAAAAAAATCTCATTTTGAGCAAAGAGAGAGCTTTTCTCACTAACGGCATTTTACCTTCCAAGTTTTTGTCCTTCTCCACTAAAAGCTTTGAATCGCAGTCTTGGTTTTATGTACTCTTGGTCTTGATGGTCCTCCATATCCAGACTCACTTGGCTGCCATGGACCAGTCGCTGAAGCTCAAGGGGAATCTCTCTAAAAAAGAGGGAGAGAAGGTTTCAGTTAAGAACACTGAAAAGTACACCACTCCACTGAGGTGACTGTAATTAAATCATGAGCTGCATGCTAACAAAAATTTCCATGGTGATTTTAGAGACCATGTAGTTCAAGGTACCTCACACTTTTAAACTTCTATACTTTACATGTATGAGCGTTTTGTCTATATGTACATCTGTGTACCATGCCTGGTGCTCTTGGAGGATAAAGCTCCTGGGACTGAGACACAGAGGCTGTAAAGCACCATGTGGATGTTGGTCCCCTGGGAAAGGAGCCAGTGCTGAGTCATCTCTTCTGGCCAGTCACACTGTTCTGTAGTGACTCTTAACATAGAAATGTTTTGGTTATCACACGACCTTGGGGTATACTTAGAAAGCCAAGTCATAAGACAGAAATTGTTACTTAAATTAGCACAAGAAAACTCCTATTTGGCTTAAACGTTAATTCAAATATTTTTGTTTGTTTCTCTGAAATAGGATCTCACACTGTGGCTCAGGCTAGGCTGGAGTTCAGTATATAGGCCAGACTAGTTGCAAACCCACAGCAATCCTTTTGTCTTAGAGCCTTAAGTATTGGGAGTCTGTACATATTTATTTCTAATGTCCCTGGGGAGCTGTGTAAACTGATGTTTCAGTGTTTCTGAGTGGCAGGTAACTGGTGAGCATGGACAAGTTTCAGCATGAGGGGCAGGGGCTGTGAGACATGGCCACAGCAGAGTCATCATTTTTTTTTTTTTTAATTGAAATTGTTTTAGGTCACAGAAGAACAGATGAGTGACCTGGCTGCCAGCTGAACTGCCCCACTCCCTAGGTTCTGTTCCCAAATCCCATCCCATAGCCCCTGCCCTCCCAGCTCATCATCTGACCCACTTCCAGGTCCTGTCCCCAATTCTGCTGCTCAGGCATGGGCCACACCAGTCAGAAGAACAGAGTCACCAGAAGATCAGCCCCCAACTTTGACAGAGAGTCCCTACTATATCAGAGGTCATGCCAGCCACAAGAAATCCAGGACTCAAAGACCAGAAGACCAAAGAGGAAACAGAATCCAGGGAACAAAATACCCATCCAAACGACATACTTAGAAATCAGCACCTATATATGGGCTGGAGGGATAGCTCAGCCATTAAAGGGTAAGCTCACAACCATAAATATAAGAAATCAGTACCTAGACCTATAATCATCCCAAACCCAGATCTTTAAATGTCAGAGTAAGAACACAATCAATCAAGACAGGGCAATATGGTACTCTGGAAGCCCAGTAATCCTATGACCCAAGACCTAACCTAAATATTCCAACACAGCTAAAAAACAAACTCACTTTAAAAAAAAAGAAAACTTTATGAAGATAATAGAGATCCTTAAAAGGAAATAAAAAAGAAAAAAACTCAAAGAAATAGAGGGCAAGACAACAAAAAAAAGGGAGGAAATCAATGAATCCCTTAAGCAATGCAAAGAAAACCAAGAAAAAACAAACAGGTGAAGGAAATCATTCAAGACCTAAAAGATGAAATGAAAGCAATAAAGAAAACATAAACATTGGGAATTCTGGAAATGGAAAATCTGGGTAAGCAAACATAACTAAAGACATAAGCATAACCAACAGAATTCAAGAGATGGAAGAGAGAATCTCAGGTATAGAGAATATGATAGAAGAAATATCAAAGAAAATGTTATATCTAAAAAGCTAAGACCAAACATCTAGGAAATATAGGACACTATGAAAAGACCAAATCTGAGAATAAGAGGAATAGAAGAGGAGAAGAATCCCAGCCTGAAAACCCAGAAGATATATTTAACAAAATCACAGAAAAAAATTCTTAACCCAAAAAAGGACATGCTTATAAAAGTACAAGAAGCTTACAGAACACCAAACAGATTGGACTAGAAAAAAAAAGTCCTCTTGTCATATAATAATCAAAGCATTAACATATAGAATAAAGAAAGAGTATTAAAAGCTGCAAAGGAAAGGCCAAGTAACAAAGCAGACCTATCAGACTTACATCTGATTTCTCAGTGGAGGTTCTAAAATCCAGAAAGGCCTGGAAAGATGTCTTGCAGACTCTAAGAGCTCACAGATGCTAGCCCAGACTAATATACCCAGTAAAACTTTCAATCACCATAGACGAAGAAACCAAGATATTTCATGAAAAGTCAAAATTAAACATTATCTATCCACAAAGCCATCTCTATAGAAGGTACTAGAAGGAAAACTCCAAGTAAATTAACAACCTGATGGGAGATGTTATTCTGTAAATATGTTTCTCATAATGGTTAATTAATAAAGCCCTGTTGGCCAATAGGAAACTAGATAGGCGGGGCTAGGAGACTACAAGGAGGAAAGAGGAAGTAGTTAGGAGGAGTCAGCATGAAGAGCCAAAAGAGATCAGATGTGGCCCACCACTCTCCGGTAAGATGAGCCACGTGGAAATACTTAAATAAGTAGAAATGGGTTAATAATTAAGACAGAGCTAGCCCATAAACAATAATGGTAACTGGCCCACAGGATTGTATCAAATACAGAGTCTCTGAGTGTTATTTGGAGCTGGGACCGGCGGCAGGTGGGCTGGCGGAAAACGACAAGCTACAACAACCACCACAAAAACACAGGCAATAAGTAATCTCATGCCAGCAAAAACCCAAAACAAGGAAACACACACACACACACACACACACACACACACACACACACACACACACACACACACACACACACGCCTATTACTATTACCAACAACAACAAAATAAGAAGAATCAACAATCATTAGTCATTAATATCTCTCAATATCAATGGATTCAGTTCCCCAATAAAAAAGACACAAAATAACAGAATGGATACGAAAACAGGATCCATCCTGCAGCTGCATACAAGAAACACACCTCAACATCAAAGACAGACATCAATCGCCTCAGAGTAAAGGGCTGGAAAAAGATTTTCTTAGCAAATGGACCAAAGAAGCAAGATGGTGTAGCTATTCTAATATCTAATAATTTTCAAAACAAACTTAATCAAAAGAGATGGAGAAGGATATTTCATACTCATCAAAAGAATAATCCATCAAGATGATGCTTCAATTCTTAATATCTATGCCCCCAAACACAAGAGTACCCACATTTGTAAAAGAAATATTACTAAAGTTTAAATCACACATTGAACCTCACACATTAATCACAGCAGACTTTAATACCCCAGTCTCATTAATGGACAACCAGGCAGAAACTAAACAAAAAAATAATGGAGCCAACAGACCTTATGACTCAAATGAACCTAACAGCTATCTATAGAACATTTCACCCCAACACAAGAGAATATACCTTCTTCTCAGCACCTCACATAATACTCTCCAAATTGACCACAATCCATCATAAAGCAAGTCTCAAAAGATACAAGAAAACCGAATAACCTCTTATATTCTATCAGACCACCAGGGATTAAAGCTGGATACCAACAACAGAAAGCCTACATGCTCATGGAAACTGAACAATTCCCTACTGAACAACTATTGTGCCAAGGCAGAAAGAAATAAAAGACTTCCTAGAATTCAATGAAAATGAATCCACAATACACTCAAATTTATGGGACAGGAAAGCCATAGCACTGTCTTCATCAAGAAATTGCAGAGATATCAAACTAGCAATTTAACAGCACACCTGAAAGCTCTAGAATGAAAAGGTGCAGACATGGCCAAGAACAGTAGACTGCATGAGTAATCAAACTCAGGGCTGAAATCAATAAAACAGAAACAAAGAGAACAATACAAAGAATCAATGAAACAAAGAGTTGGTTCTTCAAGAAAATCAACAAGATAGACAAACCCTTATTCAAACTAACTAAAAGACAGAGAGAGAATATCCAAACTAACAAAATCAAAAATGAAAAGGGGGGTATAACAATGGATATTGAGGAAATACAAAGAATCATTAGGTCACATTTCAAAAATCTATACTTTACAAAATTGGGAAATCTAAAAGAAATGGACAATTTTCTTAATAGATACAACTTACCATAGTTAAATCAAGATCAGATAAACAATTTAAATAGACCTTAAGCAGCTAAGGATATAGGAGTAGTCATTAAAGCCTTCCAACCAAAAAGGGTCCAGGGCTAAACAATTTTAGCACAGAAGTCTACCAGACTTTTAAAGAAGAGTAATACCAACACTCCTCAAATTATAATACAAAATAGAAACAGAAGGAATATTGCCAAATTCATTTTATGAGGCCACAGTCACCCTTATATCCAAACCACACCAAGATTCAACAGAGACTTGCATATCAATTTTCCTCATGAATATTGATGCAAAAATACTCAAAATAAGCATAAGCACAAACCAAGAACATATCAAAAAGATCATCCACCATGATCACATAGGCTTCATTCCAGAGATGGAGGGATGGTTCAAATATGAAAATCTGTCAGTGTAATTTACCATGCAAACTGAAATTAAAACAAACAAACTCATGACTGTCTCACTACATGCTGAAAAAGCCTTTGACATAATCTAACACCCCTTCACAATAAAGGTCTTGGAGAGATCAGGGATACAAGGGGCACACTTAAACATAGTAAATGCAATTTACAGCAAGCCTATAGACAACACCAAATTTAATGGAGAGAAACTCAAAGCAATTTCACCCAAATCAGGAACAAGACAAGGCTGTCCAGTCTCTCAATATCTATTCAATATAGCACTTGATGTTCTACTTAGAGCAATAAGACAAATAAAGGAGACCAAGTAAATACAAATTACAAAGCCTGAACCAGCCATGTTCTATAATTGCAAGGCCTCAAGCAGAGGAATTGGGATATCAACCTAGCCACCAAACCTTCAACCTACAGTTTGTTCTGCCTGCAAAGTGTTCTGGGACCAGAGCCTTGCACAATTGTTATCAAACAGGCCAAAGAGACTTTATTTGCAACCAAATGGAGGCAGATGCAAAGGCCCACAGCCAAACATTAGGCATAGTTCAGAGTCCTTTGGAGGAGGGGAAGAAAGGATAGCAGGAACCAGAGAGGTCAGAGGCAGCAAGAGAACATGGCACACAGAATCAACTGATCAAGACTCATAGTGTCTGAGATCAGGGAGCCTGTAGGGGTCTGACCTAGGTCCCCGACATATATGCTACATATATGTAATGGCTCAGTAGCTTGGTGTCCTTGTGAGATTACCAATACTGAGAGAGTCTCTGACTCTTCTCTACTTGTGGGACCCCTTTCCTTCTACTGAGTTGCCTCATCCAGCCTTGATATGATGGTATGTGCCTGGTCATATTGTCGCATATTATGCCATGTGTCACTAATGTACTTGGAGGCCTGCTATTTTCTGAGGAGAGACTGTGGGGGCAGGGATGTAGGAAAGAGGGGAGATAGGGGAGGAGACTGGGGGAGGGAAGGAAGGGGAGACGGTGGTAGGGATGTAATATATAAGAAGGATAAATAAGATAAAATAAATGGTATTGCGGTTTAATAAGGGTCAGGATAAACAAATAGGCTGAATAGATGTTTATTAAGGGAGAAACAACTCACAACACAGACAGATGAACACAGCAGTTAAAACTGGATGCTCCTCTCTCTGTCTCCCGCCAGAAAGAGAGCGTTCTCCGCCTCCTTCCAAGACCAAGCCCCACAGGATTGTTTATAAATGTTTGTTTTCATTTAAATGGGCTTGGTTATAAATGGCTATAACCACAAGCAATCTTTTTAAAGGTAAAAAGGGAATTATGGTATGGATATGAATACTTTGCTTTGGAATGGATTTTCTTTTATTGATACAATTTAAGGTCAATTTTGTGATATGTATATTTCCCCTCTTGTTTAGGTATTGTGTTTACATAGCTCATTGGAAAATGTAATGTATAATTTAGTACAGATTAGAGAGTTACCTATGATAGTCAAGACTTGGAGTTAAGTTAGTTAGGATTTCTAGATATGCAGAGATGTATTTGAGATGAATAGGCATTCTTCAAACCTTTCAAAGACCTACAGAATATGGCATTTAAAATGGTTTAGGGTTTTTCTTGACAGTGAGGCACAACTGCTCCTGGTAACACCACCTGCGTCAGAAAGAAAGATGGTCATCAAAGAAACACATTATGGAGTTTGCTTCTAATATGGCAAGACTAGCCATTTGGGCAAGGTACTGCTCTTCTGGACTGTTTGACTTTATGTTGTAGAAACTTGACATGCAGGACCCACAAAAAGGTGACTGCTGATACAAGATGGACATTGCTACAGGATTCCTGCTTCATGGAAGAGGCTGCCTGCCAGACATTCTGCAGGACACAGAGAAAAGTGACTGACAAACTGCCAATACAGGTGGACAGTTTAAAGTTTACTGCCTTGTTGAGGAGTCTGGAGACACACTATGGCCTATGGGCTGAAGATGGAACATTACAGAAGAACTTTGGGTGACTGACCAGGCAGTGAGTTGTCTCTGTCATTTCTAGAGTTTATATATTATCCTTCTGTGGTCTTTGAAGGAGCTGAAGACAGATAGTTACGGTTATAGTGGCAACTGGACTAGAGACCTGTCTTGTGATGTCCTGGCAAAGGAGATGGCTATTTTTCACCTGTGTCCTAAGAATCTGCCCGAGGCCAAGTTGAAGAGTTTGGGACTAATCTCATCAGCAGAGGAGATTTTAAGACAGCCGAGTATTGACTGTTAAGTGGTTGCTAGTGGTAACTCTCATGTAGGTCTACAGTGAAAAAGAGCAGGCTGAAATAAAGGTGTAAGTCTGAGGAGAAAGAGAGCCACAGGAAATTTAATGTCAGAGTCATGGTTTGCCTTGAAAAAGATAAGCAGAAAGGGAAGAAAGGGAAGAAAGGGAGTGGTGCCCTCAGGGAGACCCCACCCATCTGATCCTGCAACTTGTGAAAAGAAAAGGCCTAAAGGATCACCTGTTCCTAATGTGTAAATCAAAACTTATGCAGACTAATTCAAGGAGGGAGCCAGGTTCCATCCCAAGTAGGCAGTAAAACCTGGCAGCTTTGGCCACAGGGTTCTAGCTTTACAGTTGTAAAAGACACAGGAATTCAGGGTGTAAAAGAACTGCAAGGGGAGAAAGAGAGAGAGAGAGAGAGAGAGAGAGAGAGAGAGAGAGAGAGAGAGAGAGAGAGAGAGAGAGAGAGAGAGAGAGAGAGAGAGAAGAGAGAGAGAGAGAGAGAGAGAGAGAGAGAGAGAGAGAGAGAGAGAGAGAGAGAGAGAGAGAGAGAGAGAGAGAGAGAGAAAAGCTGGAAGTATTCAAATTCGAATACTTGGTTCCCGGTTGGTAGAACTTTTGGAAAGGATCCGAATGTGTGGCTTTGGAGGAGGTCTGTCACTCTATTCCCAGTTGACTCTGTCTCATGCCTGTAGATCAGATTAAATTCTCAGCTACTGCTTGAGTGCTATGCCTGCCTACAGCCATGTTTTCAGTCATGATCATGGACTCACCCTCTGAAACTGTATACCTCCATTAAATGCTCTCAATTATAAATTGCCTTGGTCATGATGTTTTGTCATGGCATCTTGTCAATAGTAAAGCAGGGCAGAGGCTTAATGAATAGGTAGATAGATGCTATTCAAGTTATTAATATAGTTCGTCTAGAGCAAAGACCAGTGTCATCACATTTAAAAGGGGTACAATCATCCAATGTCCTTTCTCCTCAAAGATCTCTCCAAGTCACTTATGTAATATGTCACAGTAACTAATTCTGGAAAGCTAGTAGTGTATATAGAATGGTTCAAAATAGAAATAGGGCCTGGGAGACAATATACTTGGTCAAATAGTTGTCAGAGAGGCATGACAACCTGAACTCAAACCTCCAGGGAGCCCATGTAACAAGTCTGGATGTGGTGGTATGTGCTGACATCTCAGCACGGAGGCACAGGCCCCTGGGGCTCAGCGACCAGCCAGCCTGTACATATATGCAGTCACAGGAACATGCATTCACATACTCAAAATAGTTCCATTCAACATAATAAAGAGAACAAAAATAATTCATCTTACCCTCTCTTAACAGATTCCAAAAACTGCGCATTTGCTGGGTCATTGTAAGGTCTCAATTCTCCATCATCTAAGCTGAAACCATTGCTCCACAGCTTCAGTAAAATCTGAACCTTTGGAGACAGGGGGGAAGGGGAAAAATTCATCTCCACACAGTTTTAAGTTTCAATGTTATATTTTCCAACTCACCACCTGATTAATTTATCTTAAAACACAGAGATACTTGTTTTCGTCAAAAATAAACCAGTGTGTCCATGTGTTTACTTAGCAGGTTGATTTCTAGCTTAACCCACTGATAGCAGCTGGGAATATGAAAGTACCACAAGTGGAGCCTGCCCTGAGCAATCACCGAGGAAATGCAGTGAGAAGACAGATTCCACTTGGTACCCGTGACTCACACTGCTCATCCACACCCGAAATCTCTTTAGTTCCACAGCTTACACATTCACACCAGGGGCAAGGTAGACCGTCCAAGAAACTGTCAATATCTAAAATAAATGTATAATTTCAACGTTTCTCAAAGCAACCGAAATGATTTCAAATGTTCTTATAATTTAATTCATGTTGTATTATAAAAGGACACAATTAAAAAAAATTGGAAGCATTATACATTCTGCCTGGCAGTGGTAGCACACGCCTTCATTCCCAGCATTTGGGAGGCAGAGGCAGGTTGAGGCCAGTCTGCTCTACAGTGTGAGTTCCAGGACAGCCAGAGCCACACAGAGAAACCCTACCCCAAAAAACAATACTCTCTCTCTCTCTCTCCCTCCCTCCCTCCCTCCCTCCCTCCCTCCCTCCCTCCCTCCCTCCCTCCCTCCCTCCCTCCCTCCCTCCCTCCCTCCCTCTCTCTCTCCAATACAGCAACTGGTATTTTAACTCATGCTTTAACAACTAATGAGTTAGACTGTATTCATAGTATCAACTATTAATTCAGAAAGGGGAAAAACAGTATCAACTAGAGGTGAATGCCTAAACATTTTGGTGACTGTACCTACATCTTGCAGCTGATTTTCTCCATAGATATACTCTGACCGCTTACAGAAGGAACTGCCCAATCTGTATCCTCCACCTGTAAATGACTGAAATACATGATAAATGGGTTAAGAGTTCACTATGGCTTATTGTCAAAGTGCTATTCGTATATTTCATATTTCAAAACTGGACAAATAATTACTGGCCAGATTCACATTGACTAGGAAAATATATTAAGTTATATATAAACAAGTGTATATGAGAAGTTAAATGTCTTTTCACATAAACATTAGTAACTCAAAATGTGAAATAACTTAGTTTGATCCCCAGAAGCCACATGGCAGGAGAGAATAGACTTGTGGAAGTTGTCCTCTGACTGCCACACGTGGGTTGTGGATATATGTGTACATGAGCACACACATAATAAATAATTGTTACAACAAAGACTTCTGTATTTTTTATCAGCTTTTAAATGTTTTTAATCGAAACAGACATGACATCACTTTCCCTCCAGCCCCTCCCACAGCTCTTTTTCATTATTGTTACATACATACATGTATTTAAATACATATCTCATACTGAATGTTTTTGGTGGTGGTGTGTATATGGTTTCAGGGCTGATCACTCTGATCTGGACAACCAGTAAGAGGTTCATCTCCCTCTCCAGCAGTCAGCAGTTGCCTGTAGTTCTCAGGGGTGTGACCACATGTAATTTTCGCCCTTCCATGTTAACATGTCCACTGAAACTTGCAGTCTTGTTTATGCGTCATTTCCAGGGCTGTTTCACAGCTGACGTCCTGGTGTTCTGATCCTTACAGCCTTTCTGCTCCCTCTTCTGGGATACTCCCTGAGCCACAGATGCAGGAGCTGTGTTGCAGATGTCTCTGCTGACTCTGGGCTTCCCTGTTACCTGTTGATGTCTGCACTGCGTTCACTTGTGGTTTCCTGTGACGGCCTCCATTGTAAGCTGCTTGCTTAGCTACGCTAAGTCAGCTATGGTCACAATTCGATCTTAACTACATCAAGTCAGCTACGATAATACTTTTGATCTTGCTATTCTGAATACACAGCCTTCAGGTAGGATAATCCAAGGAGAAATGGCTATTCTTTTAATTACCACTTGTGTCACAAATGTGCTTTAAATTACAAACTTCCTTTGTTCCACTTACTAAGTCAATTCCACATTTTTCTTACAGAATTGGAGAACGTGGAATGTTAAAACGACCTCAATGCTTGACAGAAGGAAGTGTTCCAGCTGCTGTCACATACTGAAACTGAGGTTTCATGGAGAACAGTCATTCCCAACAACGGGTGCCAAAAAGACTGTAAATATTTTATCACGACACGTGTCCAAGTACCTTCAACTTCCCAGAAACAGTACAGTTGTAAGACAGCACTGACCTTAGGTTTGCCATCACTTGAAGATCTTGCAGCTTCGTTTAGAGGGACGGCCCCATGTTCCCTGGCCTCTTTGAAAAGTTCATTCACAATTTTCCCCGTTGGAGGTTGAACTACATGTAATCCACCATATTCCTGTTCACCTGAGTAAAGTCTTTAAACATCACAGCTCATAAATAAAAACTCAGAATAGACATACACTGCTCTAAAATAAGAAGCTACAACATCATATGAAATACACTTTATTCATAAAGAAGTACCACTAGTTCTTCAGACATTTTTAACTTTAAAATGGAACTCGGGCAAAGGTAAAACAGGGGATAGTTGGTATCCCTTCTGAGTTTGTGGAGAGCCTGACAACTTTAGCATCTCACATGACACTGGGGGCCTTGTTTCCTGCCTCAACCCTGGGTGACTGCGTATGGCTTCTTACTTTCACAGACCAAGCTCTTCTCCTGTGGTGGACGGCACTGCTGACCACCAGACGCTTTTCTTGCCCCATGTGGCTACACAATGAAGGTTATTCTTTGGGGAGGAGACATAGCATCACAATTCCCAGTGTGAATAAATAACTTCATGTATTCCTTACGTAGTAACTAGAATCGGCCCTGACTCTAACTCCATAATGCCTACAAAGCATACATTTCCATTCACCTAAGATATTCTAATCTTTCATGATTGATTTTCCTGCCCAAGATATCAGAAAATTTAATCAATGAAGCGGCACACGGAGCCTTCCAGTACGAGGCGGCAAGGGTGTACTTTTCATTCTCCCACCCTCTACTCCAGATCCCAGTTCACAGTAACTCATAAAGCAACAGGGGAAACTGCAGCAGCCCTGCACAAGGAACAGAGGTTCCCTTCAAGGGTTTCTCCTTACACTGGCAAGGGAGATAGAGGAACTGGCGGTTCTCATCTCCTGCAAGCCAAAGAAAATCTACATGGACCCGAGTGTGTACACAGCAGAATCCAACTACTGCTGCGGAGGGACGCCGCCCCATCAGCCCACTGAGCAGACTACAACCCACAGAGCCTTCTTCCCACGCTCACATTGCATACTGGGGGGGGGGGAGAGAGAGAGAGAGACAGAGAGAGACAGAGAGAGACAGGAGAGACACAGAGACAGAGACAGGAGAGAGACAGAGACAGAGAGACAGAGACAGACCGAGAGAGACAGATACAGGGAGAGACAGAGACAGAGAGAGACAGAGAGAGACAGAGAGATACAGGAGAGACACAGAGACAGAGACAGGAGAGAGACAGAGACAGAGAGACAGAGACAAACCGAGAGAGACAGATACAGGGAGAGACAGAGACAGAGAGAGACAGAGAGACAAAGAGACAGAGAGAGACAGAGAGAGAGAGAAAGAGAGAGACAGAGAAAGAGGGAGGGAGGGGGAGGGAGGGGGAGAGAGAGACAGAGAGAGAGGGAGGGAGGGAGAGACAGAGAGAGACAGAGACAGAGAGAGATAGAGAGAGAGACAGAGAGATACAGGAGAGACACAGAGACAGAGACAGGAGAGAGACAGAGACAGAGAGACAGAGACAGACCGAGAGAGACAGATACAGACCGAGAGAGACAGATACAGGGAGAGACAGAGACAGAGAGAGACAGAGACAGAGAGACAGAGAGATACAGGAGAGACAGAGAGATACAGGAGAGACACAGAGACAGAGACAGGAGAGAGACAGAGACAGAGAGACAGAGACAGACAGAGAGAGACAGATACAGGGAGAGACAGAGACAGAGAGAGACAGAGAGACAGAGAAAAAGAGACAGAGAGAGACAGAGAGAGAGAGAAAGAGAGAGAGGGAGGGAGGGGGAGGGAGGGGGAAGAGAGAGACAGAGAGAGAGGGAGGGAGGGAGAGACATAGAGAGACAGAGATAGAGAGATATAGAGAGAGACAGAGAGAGATAGAGAGACAGAGAGAGACAGAGAGAGAGAGGGAGGGAGGGAGAGACATAGAGAGACAGAGATAGAGAGATAGAGAGAGAGACAGAGAGAGATAGAGAGACAGAGAGAGAGAGATAGAGAGAGACAGAGAGAGAGAGAGAGAGAGAGAGAGAGGAGAGAGAGAGAGAGAGAGAGAGAGAGAGAGAGCATGTGCACACGCGTCTCAATGTGCAGCAATCAGGGAAGAAACGGCCTGCCTTCTCTGAGGTAAATGCAGTGCTGGAGAGGAGGAACTGGCCAGCAGATGGCCTCAGGTAACTGACAAACAGGACAGCAGAACAAAGCTTCCTGCCATGTTTGCCCCAGTATACTCTCTTCCCTCCCTGACTCAGGTCCACAAGCTGGCAAAGTACATAATCCTGCCTATTTGTCTTGGAGACAAAGACCTGAGAAAATTGGCCATAGGGGGAAAAAATTACCAATATTTTATGGCCTCCCCTAAGATCACGCAGTACTTCTTGGAGCAGCCTTGCTGTTTCAACTTTTATATTCAGTCACAATCCACCGGGAACTGACGACTGCATGTTGCGTAAGGGAGAAGCCAATCCTAGTGTCTTCCCTTAGACTACGCCATGAAACTCCCTTTCCACATTGCTCTGCAGTGGCATCTTTGTCAGAGCCAAACAGCCATCTGCAAGGGTGCAAGACTCAGTGTTCCAGCCTTGGTTGGCTGCAGCCTTGGTAAAAGGCATAAGGCTTCTAGCCGTTCTTTGCGGAGACAGGACCAAGAGCATCTACAACTCCTGCAGCAGCAGCATTTCCCACTTCTGCTTTCTCACTTCCCAGGGAACTTTCTTTGTCTTCCCCTCTGTGCAGTGGGCTCTGACCATGTCTTGGTTTTTTTTTTTTTTTTTTTTCTTTAAACTAAGTTTCCTTTTTTCCCTTTTCCACAACAAGATGTTGATGCCCTTGCCTTCTGTTCTCCTCTTATATGAAACACATCTGATCAGTAATTATCCACTCCCACTACAACCTCTAAAATGACTTGAAGATGAGATTTCACCTCCTTTTAAAAACTTCTTTTCTTCCATTCTCTCACCACGCAACTCAAGCACACCTCAAACTTACGGTTTTCCTGCCTCAGTCATGCATGTGCTAGTATTAAGCATACACCATCATGCTTAACTCTCTCTAACTTTGTAAGAAAACAGGCTAGGGGAGGTTAATCACACACGCGCGCGCGCGCACACACACACACACACACACACACACACACACACACACACACACGGGGGGGGGGCACTCAGAGGCATCTACTTTTAGAGGCAGAGGTCATGTCACCATAGCTCCTTTTCACTGAATGAACTTTAATACACACTAGCATTTCTGTGACTTTTAGATGAATGAAACATAATAATAGGGGCCAGCTGCAAAATGAACGTGTAAGTCCTCTCACTCAAAATATACTAAGGAGACAAGCATTTAATCCAGCAGAGGGCCTCCTAAGTGTAGACTTGTGATATATCCATAAGGCCCAACCTGGCCATGCTTACCCAGAATCTCTCGTTTGCTCTAGTCTGTAATGCTCCGAAGCTTTTCTTCTGCCCTCTCCTGTCCTTTCATCACGTTTGCTTCCATGCCTCTTTGTCCCCGGCCTTTGGGGTTTACTTAGATTTTAGCAATCGTTCAAGGCCTATGCTAGGCATATTGCACAGTTCATGTCATTTCAGTCTCAGTACGGCGCTACATAAATAATGATCTCTAGAGGACATGTCTGGAGTTCTGCTGCTGGCACACAACCTCCCATGAGTGAATTTGTTAAAGAAGCTCTCGGACTGTCCTGAAAGGTTTTCTACAGATTGCACACTTCTCATAGGTTAAACACATAGACAATATTATGTCTAATATTTTTGAAAATGAAAATTCGTTGGTGTTATATTTAGCTTCTACAGACCAAAAGCAAACTGGGGGAGGAAAGGGCTTATTACATTATACAGGGTTATCTATTACTGAGGGGAGTAATGGCAGGACCCTGGAGGTAAGAACTGAAGCAGGAGAAATGCTATTCACTAGCTTGCTCTCTATGGCTTACTCTACATACTGTCTTATACACCCTAAAACCATCTGCCCAGGAGTGGCACCTCCCACACGGGCTGGATCACCCCCACGTAATTCATTAATCAACTAAATGCTCCCACAGACGTGCCTATAGGTCAGTCGGATGGAGGCAATCTCTCAACTGAGAATCCTCTTCCAGGAGACTCAAGCTTAGACAAAAACTAACCAGTGCAGTTGGCTTAAAAAGCCAGTGTGCTAGGTGTGTTAGCAGTCTCTGGAAATCTCAATGCTTGGGAGGCTGAGGCAGGAGAACTGCCTGTTTGAAGGTGGCTTGAGTGACAGTGAGTTCCAAGCCTGCCTAGGTTACATATTGATACCCTGAAAATCACAGAACAAAATGATTTCTAATACTGCCTGTATAAGGTAAAAGTGGAAACAGCGAACAGGGCAAATATTTTCACTGAATGTAATGCAGGAAGTATGAATTATTGTATGAAATGTTGAAATAGAATCATGTTAGAAAAGACTGCCAATGATCTTTTTATGTACTATATCTGAAGCAATTAAACAGTCTCAGTATCAGATGAATTTAAAGAACTCATCTTTTTGAATGGTAAACAATTTTTGAGGCCACACTTGAGGCCAAAAGTCTTTATAGCAACAACATTACCAGTTGGAGAGATATAGATCAGTAGTAGAAGCATATGGTTAATATATGTGGAATACTAATTTTAATCTATGACACTCCCCCCCCAAAAAACAATGGAGCATTATCAAATTAAAACTACTAACAACAAAATTTTTCAGATGGCATAAGTAAATTAATCCACTAATAAAAGTTCTAGGGACTGAACCCTCGGCCTTGCATATGGTAGGCAAAACTATCACTGAGCCACATCCACAGACCTTGGTAGTTTGAGGCAGCTCAAACTGGCTTGAACCTCCTTGGCAGCCTAGGAGAACTTTGAACTCCCGATCACAGAATTAACAAATGAAGCACAAGGAAAATATTTACATAGCAATCTTGGAAGAATCAAATATTAGGTTTACTGCACTGAGAGCAACTAAGTCATTCTCATGAGCTCAAGCTAGGGAGCCAAAGGCTAAAGACTGCAATACTGAATGAGTAAAACTTAGGTATAGCAACACATTAAATACTTCAAAAACTATATTTTTGAGGGGATATATATACATTAAGGAGGCAACTAAAATATTACACACATCTATATCTACTCATACATCTAGCAAGTAAGAATTAAGTGAAAGGATAGTATAGTCAAACCATGCTGAGATACCAACCTGCTGATTAAAAAGATACACTGTACCTGAAAATGCAGTGATGTGGTGGTCAGCACCTTAATCAAGTGAGCATAGCACCAAGAGTGGGGGGACTTGGAATTATAAGGCTCCTGATGTGACATAATAAAAAGCAGACAGTGTCACTTATCTAGTACTCTTGACAAAAATGTTTAACAAGAAGCTAATTATGAGGAGACACTGATCTAGAATGTGGGATATTTTGAGACATCTGGTGTACATATTGTTTAAAAAATGTAATAAACTTTAGATTATGTGGGTGAATGTAATAAACTTTAGATTATGCCAGTAAGTTAAAAACAGATAAAAAAGAAGAGAGCATGCCCTGCATTCAGAACTCAACACAGGAAAACTCAAATACAATGAGCAGTCTCTAGCTGGGTCCCCAAGTCCCCAGAGGTGACTGGAAGAAGTTATGTCATGGCACCCCTGCTAATTTTTAAGTTATACTTTGTTATTAAGTTATATACTTTATTCTTAGGGGATGCACAATAAGGTATCTAGAAGCGAGTGTCATGATGGAATAATTTGCTTTCAGACAGTTGAGTGAAAAAGAGACAGCATGCATGAGCGAGGGCCATGCTATGACACATTAACAACTGGTGAGTAAAAGTGAGATATTTAATGATACTGATTCATTTGTATTTTCTATGGGCTTTATAATTTGTAAAAGAAAATGTAGGGAAGAAGCTGTAAGAATTGTTTTTCTTATCATTCAAGGACAGGAAGATATATTATTTTTCTGTCCCCTACAAAAAGGATGTGAAGTTACAAAAACCTAATCTCTAGTTACTTTTTCTATTTCTAATACAGTTATATTTTTTGAGAATGAGAGATAATGAGAAAATTCAAGTTTGCTCTCTAATGTAATACTAGACAAATCAATAAAAATAGTCCCAATACAATTTATGTGATTCTTGTCTTCTAAACGTCTACTAGTCTGTTGTTTTTACAGTTGAGAGATTTTAATGACAACAAATACATCCAGAAAGTCACATCTAGGTATCACATCACAGCGACTTGAGGATGTACAGATTCTTCAGTGGAGGACCAAAGGCACACAGGCCCCCACGCATGGCGGTGAGAAACCCGCTGGCCCTCAATTGACTGTGCATGAATGCTGCTTTAGAAGGAGAGGGCCTGCACATTGCACCAGAGCTCAGTGAGCCTGAGGACAAGCATTAAAGAGCCATCATGTCTGAGAAAACAGGATCTTATATGGTGCCTATGATAATAATATCAGACACCAAGGTAATTCTTCAAGAGTTTCTTTTCACTGACCATAAAAATTTAAAATAGTACCTCCATATATATTTTTTAAAAAATTAAAAAAAATCCTCAAGGTCACTTAAAATAGTTTAGGCTCAGTAGGCTAAACGGTAGATTTCTAGAAGCAACACTCACCGATGTGGCAATGTTCTCGGGCTCTTAAAGGCTGCAGCAGTAGATCTGTCAGGCTTGGAAGACTTGCCTTCCGCTTCATTTTCGTACAATCCTGCCAAGGCCAACTATACATAAGGAGAGGCTTGTTATTCAGTTAGCAATGGAAATAGACTTTCAGACAGCCGAGGAACAGGCACCAGCTTAAAACTGAGCATTAACAATCTCCTATGAAGAAATGAAGGCTGTTATCTCAAAACTGTCTTTCCAAAACAAGCTAACTCCTGAAGTCTCACAGTATTCAATTATACAAACTGCCTTGTGCCAGAGAAAATTTGTTATGGTAATTCTTTTAATTAACTATTCAACAGTTTCAAAAACTGAGTTTGGCAACGCAATGGTTTCACATTTGGACCTGTGCAAATTATTTTTTTTAAAGAATTTAAAGAATTTTTGAGGACAGTTCATTATATTACCACTTTCTCTAAATCAATCTTACAATAAAATTTCACTTTGCCATTTTCAAGACCCAAGAACATAAAACAAGTTCAAAAGTATTGCTTAAAAGTCTGTCAGACATAAATTTCATCAAGTTCAGGGAAAAGATCTAAAAAAATGTGACAATGAATTAAATGTAGGTTTTAATTATTTATAAATCAATAATGCAAAATTTACATATTGCAGATATATAGCTGGATAGCTTCTAAGTAAAGTAAAAATATATTTGTTCTTGAAACAGAATTTAAAATATTAATCCAATTATTACAGGTTTTTTTCCCCCTCTCTACTTTTGCTATTTGGGGCAATAATTAAAAATTTTCAGCCAGGCATAGTGGTACATGCCTTTAATCCCAGCTCTTGGGAGGCAGAAGCAGGAGGATGCCTGTGATTTTGAGGCCAGCCTGGTTTACATAGTGAGTTCAAGGGCTGTCAGGGCTGTATAGAGAGACCCTGTCTCAAAAAAAGTTCCCTTGCCACTCCCCACTGGCTATTCGGTCTGTATGATCATGGTCTTCGGGCTCCCACCCACTGGACTATCAAACAAGCCCTCTTCTTCACCAAGTAACTATCTCTGTGTATTCTTTCCTCAGAAGGAAAAGAAGAAGAAATAACTGAAGCAAAATTAGCCAGTCATTTTCCAGGACTGAGAACTGGACCAAGGCAAAGCCTCTTGCATGTTGGACAAGCACTCTAATATCCAGCAACATCCCCCGGCCAACAAAGATTCGGTAGACCTTTGAATAAACACATTTAAAACACACACTCAAGACACGTAGAAGCTATTTTTTTCTTTTCCCAATTGTTTTTTATTCCTCCTTCATCCTATCTCTCACAGACGCATCAACTTATGCATTTCTAAAATGGCAATTTCCCTAGAAATGCAAATCAACAGTGCTGACCTCTTAAGAAATGAATTAATTTTCTTTACATACATCATATTTTTTTGAAACTAAAATATAACTCCACCATGTCCCCTCTTCTTCCCTCCCATGTTTATATACCCCTTTTTCTCTCTCAGCTGGATCCAAGCCTTAGGCACTTACTGTGTAAGTTTTTATGTCTTTATAAATACCGTTCCAAAATTCTTGCCAACATCAGTTGAAAGGTTAAGGCACTAAAGCATGGCATGCCCATCTCAACGCTACCAGGTCTCATTTTCGAACTGACAGGGCTTGTGTGAGTGTCCTTGTTTACATTCTCTTCCAGCAGAGACATCTATCTATGTCTCTCCGTTACCCATTTTACTACTTAACAGAGCTAAAGTCATTAGAGAGGAGGGCCCTCAATTGAAAAAATGCATCCAGAAGATGGAGCATCTCCTTAAGTAGTGATAGTGGGTGGTGCCACCCCTGGCCTAGGTTCAGTAAGAAAGCTGGCTAGGCAAGTCATAGGGAGCAAGCCAGTTAAGCACACCCCTCCAAGGCTTGTCTCCAGGTCCCTGCCCTGCTTGAGTTCCTATCACTACTTCCTGTGATGATGAACAGTGATGTGGAAGTGTCAGCCAAATAAAACCTTTTCCTCCCCAAGTTGTTCTGGTCATGGAATTTAATCACTGCAATAGTAATCCTGACTTTTGTTTTTTATTCCTCCTTCATCCTATCTCTCACAGACGCATCAACTTACACATTTCTAAAATGGCAATTTCCCTAGAAATACAAATCAACTAGTTTTTGGCTTCAGGGTCACCTGTAGCCCACCAATGCTCAATACAATGCTCAATTATAACTTCGCATTGGTTCGGTCTATTAAAGCTACTTTACAAGCCTGTTTCAAATCTGTGGTGTTTCACAAAATTTAATACCATAGAACAGTATCTACTATTTATGGATTTGATGTCTTCTTTATGTCCAAAGCTTGAATACAAAGTTATAATAGAAAGTGGTCAGTATATGTGGTTAAAGAATGAAGATCCGCTATTAAAAAAAAAAAAAAATGTTCTGTCAAGGTTTGAAAATTTAGGTTCATTTATTCTTACCTATAACCCCTAACCGATATTTAATTCTCGAATTTTATCACTGATCTCTTGAGGAGATAGAACAATGTCTAAAATGAGCAAGTAGTGTTAGCATCTGTTAAAAGAGCATTTAGTGGACAAGTATTCAGCGAACTAATGCCAATGTCACAACGTATCGAGTTTTATTTCTGTTACACTGTTTTATGGATTACTTCTAGCAAGCAGGCTGTAACTACAGACTGAACTGTTTTAAGGTCTCTCCTGTAAAAACGCAAGCTTTTTGATACGGGGAGGTGGGGGAGAGAAACTGCATTTAATGTGTAAGTCTTCAAATCTGAAAGCGCATCCAAGAGAATGAATCAACATGCGTTATTTTTAAGTTACTTTTTAAGTGACGGCTGACTTGTCAACTGGCCGTGGTAACTCTCCAGAAAGCAGGCAGCATCAACCGGGGGCCACCTAGGCGGCCCCGCAAAATGACATTCCAAACAGCTGCTTGGTGCACCGTGCACGGCGAAGGGGACCCAGATGCTGGCGTCTGCGGCCCGGGCACCCGATTCCACGCCCCCCACCCCGCAATGCGCCTCCGGGAAAGACCCTGGTCCATCACTCATCCTCGGGCGAGGCGCGCGCCCTCCCGCCGCCGCGCTCCTGCCTCCGCACCTGTAAGTCCCGCGCACTCGGGGGCCGCGGCCTCGTGGACCCCCTCTCCTGCTTCTCCGGCTCCGCGCGGCCGCCCTCCGCCATCTTCCGCCCGCTCTCGGCGCCCGCCCACCTGCCCGCCCCGGGCTCGCGACTTCCGGGATGGTTGCTTAGCGACCGCGGGAGGGGCGGGGCCACCGGTGACCGCCCCCTCCGGGAGGGGCGGGGCCGTGCCGCCTTAGGTCAGGCCGCGCCCCTCTCCCCGGCCAGGCTGCGGGCTGCGGGCGCTCGCTGGGGGCTGGCGGTGCAGCAGACCCTCCAGCCTTTGTCTGCAGTCCCCGCCGCTCGCTCGCTGGGTGATGCCGCTGGCGGCTCTACAGCACAGCGCAGGCTCCTTTAACGCCGCAGCTTCACCTCGCAAGTCTTTGTCGAATCTCTCAGTTTCCCTTAGCAAGGATTGGAGGGAGCATCCGTCCCTCCGCGTGGGACCGTATGGAGAAAGAGGAGGAACACAGTAAAGCTTTTGGCAATGAAAATGGAGACTCTTAAGCACATCGTGTTTCCTCAACTCCCCCCACCCCCTCGCGGGCTTGACTTATCCCAGGCACTTACAACACCACAAGGATTGCCAATGTCGAAAAAAAAAAAAAACGAAGTCCGGACCATTATGAAACTTAAAAGCTAGTGTTTAGGTGTAAGGGAAATACATAAACAGTTAACAGAATAAATCTGTAAATAAGCTTTGCAAAGAGTATTATGGGAGGCCTGTATGTGAGTGGAGAATACTGTATTGGTACCTGCTGTGTGCACCGTGCTGGGTACCAGCCTACAGTGTGCTTGCTGCCTTGGCATGTTCTCGAAAAAAGCAGATTTTACCAGCTAGAGAAGTTGAAACTGAGAGGTTTGTAACAGACCTTTAAGAATTTAACCCACATCCTAGCCACTTTTGCAAGATGGCCACTGGTATGAAAATACATCCACTTAGGCCTTCGGGTTCGTATGAAGATACTAATCACATGAAAAAAAAAATCATGTTTCAATAAAATATGTGCCCTTTTCTTCTGTGAATCTATTCGGTTTCATTCTCAGGCCCAGCTGAGATTCCAAGGGTAAAGGAAAACATCCCCTCCCCCAGTTTAATGTATCCCACAAGTATTGCTGAGTGTGCACAGGTGTATTTGAGCAAATCAAATGGTAAATTCAAATGCTTGTAGTAACTAGCAGTACAAACTACCATACCTTGCAGTGCTGCCCTGATATTCTTAATACACGTTCTGCCTTAAAAGTTTCCATTACTTCTTTGCCAAGAAATGACTCAGAGAGCCAATACCTTTTAATGTGGAGCCTTGAAGAAGTAATTCCCACAGAGCTTGGACCAGCAAGGACAAGTAAAGATGTGTTCTAAGACACAGATATTGGAAATATCTCACTTAACATGTCAGAAAAATAGTGCATGGTTGTTTAGGAATGGGATAACATGATTATGAGGTGGTCAGGAGAGACCTAGATTGGAGATGTAGGTGTAAGTTAGATTCTAAAGGAATAAAATGAATCAGTGGACATCCTCATCAGATACAGACAACCCCAACTTCACAATTTAAGTAAAACCTATTATGCATGGAATTGTACTTATGCTGAACATCACTGAGGTCAGGATCAGAAAAGGCTTTGTTTCATCTGTTGAAAGATTATTATCTTGTTTCTAAACCATTCCACAGAATGGAGTATATCTACCCTTGGTGATTTCCATGGCTTGCAGACACCATGTACACCCCCTACAGTAGCCATCAGGATTAGATATTGTCTTTGTGATATGGAAGTAAGTAGCGAGCAGAGAAATAAGATGGATTTTTGTGTGGCTCAGTTAATAAGCCCCAGAACTAAGTTTTAAACTCAGGTGCACTATTCTCAAAAGTTCATGTTTTTCTCTTGACACCACTCCCCCACACCTTCCCCCATCCCTAGCTGTTCTGTAGCTCCTGGCAAAACTGCATCACATTACTCCCCAAGGACCTGTTACTACCTTCCTTACCATTCTTTTGGCCATCCCTCAACAACATCCAGGTCCTAAACAATGATATCCCCTTAGGTTCTGCTTTGACATTTCTTATTTTCTTGCTGTATGTGTGCCTTGTTCAATATCGTCCATTCTTACCCCTATCATGTATATATAGCTGATTCTCATTATCCATAGTTCTGTTCCACAAGCTTGACAGGAACACTAAATTATTGAATACTGAATTATTGCTGTTGAGAGATGCAAAGTTATGCCCTTGGAGCCTCTGTTTACATTTATCAGTTAATGGATGCATAGCCTTGCTCTATGTCTGTTTCTGTGTGAAGACACCGTAATTAATATATAATATCAATATTTAATACATCCTATGGCTTCATTAATGTTGATCTCATAGCTCCAGCACTGTGATTCTCTCTTGAAGGAAGCTTGCTTGCCTAACAGGATTTCTGTTGAAGGTGCATCTGCTTAGGAACGCTAGACAGCACTACACTATCAGGCAGCTTTACATAGGCTCCAAGGGAGAAGCCCTTGGAGGATGTGTCTTTAAGTAGTCTGCAAAAAGGGTTAGTTGTTTGCAGGGGAAGAGCTGGAGAAGGCACAGTGTCACCTAGTTTGGCCTCCTTTGGAAACAAATGCATCCAGTGGCTCAAATGTTTGCTTCCCTTGGCATGTCTGTGTTCTGGGGTGAACAATGACTTCTAGTAAGTATGTAATTCTAGATACATGGGCTTTTCAAATAATGTGGGTTGACTACATTTAGATTTTCCGGCCTATTTTACCAGTCCTTTCTATTACTTCAGACCTACATTTCTAATTGTTTTTTTCGAATTATATTTCCATTTGGATGTATCAAAAACATTTCTGCCTTGACCCCAATACCGAAGAACTCTCTTCTTTTCCTCCAAACTGTGGCTTTTTACTTCTGTTTCTTATGGTATCATCATCTAGCTTCTATTGGATATTAGTCATCTGGATGGAGGTCACTGAGGGTTTTCATGGATAAGGTAAAACTTTCCAGTACTGATACAGGCTGGGGCAGTTAAGACTAGAACAAGGGCTTGCTACACCAGCCCCAGTGGAGACAGTGTAGCAACGGCTGAGAAATCTCAATGGCTACCTGTCCAGAGGTTCACACCACACGTGGTTATGCCTCCTGGGGAAAAGTGGTCCAGGTCCCTGCAGGTGCTTGTTGTTTGGAACGGGTGCTAGATGTATTTTGTGCTATGTTAACAATAATGCTTTTTGATTATGAATGTTTTGGCCTGTAGCTCCACTGTTAGTCCAATGGAGCCTAGAGAACATTCAGATATAGTTTCAAGAATTGAAAGAGTTGCAGACCAGCGATCAGCAGATGAATGTCCCCTGTGCCCTCAACCACAAGACCCATGGCACCAGTTGAGCAAACAGGTGTCAGCTCAAGGCCTGAGAAATTAATAGGGTTGAAGCTGTATGAACTTGCCTCCAATGTGATCCTGCCTGAAAATAGCCCACCCACAGCAAAGCTGCTGTGGGATTTACTACAAAATTCTAACTTGTCTTTGGGGATATTAGGGCCCCTAAAACAATGCAAGAGTTCTTGTCAATGCTGTTGTAAGTTTACTGTTCAAATACAATGACTATTCTCTAAACTCAGTGAACCAAATGTCTGGCAGGCTGACCACAGCAGGCCAAAATAGAAGGAGTTTCCTGGCTATGTACTTGTGATTTCATGCTTCAAGGGAATCATTGATGTGCATTAATTTCTGTAGAATATCTGTAATTTTCTTTGAATTGTGGCCAAAGATCTGTTCCTTGAACTTTCTGCTTAAAAACCTGATGATCTGAAGTAAAAATTGCAGCAGTTCGCAAACCTCCTCAAGTGTGTTTGTGTCTGTCTGTCAAGCCGAAGCCACTCCTGACCTGGTCATCCGAGTCTTGGTCTCCACACAGACCTGTTACCCACTGAGCAGTCTGCTGCAAGGGCTCTTAAAGTAGATGTTATGACCAGCTGCATAAGTTTCAGCATTTTTCCTAGCTGAGATGTGGCTCCAAGCAAATTGTTCTAAGCAGTAGGGTTGTCATGGGAGAGGGTACATAGTTGATAGCTTCCCAGCCAAGGTATCCAGGCACCAAGAAAAAACACTGGCAGGTGTCTGTCAGAATATGATTATTAATGCAATGCTGAAGAGTGAAGAGTGAAGAGTTTGGTTCTTATTTATACCAAAACGTTTAGAAGATTCAAAGGGTTTGATGGGTAAAAGCTAATCTCTCAGCATTTTCGCAATGATACTTGGTGTACTGACAAGATCAGCAGAGGAGGCAAGACCGTAAGTCTGAGCAATGCCAGAAGCATTTGGAGGCAGTTTCTGGGTGGAGGCAGTGAGGCAGTGAACCAAGTCAGGCTTGCCACGGGATGGAGGTGGGATGTGGATTTAGACCTTCAGAACAATTGGACCAGGTTTATTCCTGAAATATTGTTTGTGAAGAAAGTGTATGTCATTGGCACTGTGACTGTTTAAATCTTAAGTTTTGATGTCTTCTTTTTATAACAATTAAAGCTGGCTGCATGCGTGTCTAACCCTGCAGCTTTGAGATAGGGCCTCACTAAGCTGCATGACTTGGTCTTGAACTTCTAGGTTCAAGACCAAGCTAGTCCTAGGATTAAATTACAGGTGCCTATCAGCATGCCTGGTTTCTACGTCACAATACATGATTGGTGGTTTCGACTTGAGTCATATGACAGCCTGTTTATGCTAGTTACTCTGAAATTTATAAAGCTCCGCATTCATATTTTCTCGCATCTTTGCTGTATATTGAATATTTTTAAAACCATATTATTGAGTCTCTGGATTCTGTCATCTTTCTTGGGAAAGGGCTGCCATTTCCATTAGTTCTAAGATATATCTGCTTGTCTTAAATGTTGTGGGATTGTGTGGAAAATCAAGAGTGATAATCAAAATCCAGTTCTGCCTCCAGAGGGTGAAGATGCTGATCTCTCACTCTTCTTTTGTTGGTTTCCGACTGGTTTGTTTGTTTGTTTGTTTGAAGGCTAGGGAACAGTTGAGGGACAGAGGTTTGTGAAATTGTTTTTCTTTCCTGCAGGAGTTGGAAGCCCCTTCTTTTGACTAGCTTTTTTCTTTAAATTCCAGTCACTCTCAGTTCCAGAGTCTGCATATGGACCCTGAACCCAACAAGAATGCACTTTCTCCTCAGGTGTTCCTTCTCATGTGCAAGTCTGTGACTTTGCAGGCCATTCCAGATCCCAAGTGTAGCAAGTGGACGGCCCGCACTATGACCAAGTATTACAGAAAAAAACGTATCGATACCCCTTCCATTGTTGAGTCTCATTAATTCTTCCTTCCTTTATTAGCGTTGCCAGGGCTAGATTGGCCTCTGCTGGCACATAACCAGGCTGGCCTTGAGTTTGCATTAGCCTGCTCACTCTGCGGTGTGTGTGTGTGTGTGTGTGTGTGTGTGTATGTATGTTTGTGTGTGTGTGTGTGTTCTTCTATGACAAGTGTGCACTGCCATGCCTGACCTGGCCAGGGTGTTAAACATCCCATTTGTTTTCAAAAGGTATCATTTGATAGTGTCTTCTCGATTCTTTGTGTCTTTTTTTTTTTTTTTTCATACTTAGAGGCTTTATTTAAAACTCTGTTCATTATCAAAGTTACTAGATTGTTTGCAAACCAATAGACTAGATGTAAACAGGAAGGTCTCATTAAGGAGAAATTGGTTTACTGTAATTTGATCTTTTACCAAAAATTATGGGGAGTTATTGATAATTAGGGTTACTCCTTTACTTTCTTAACTCAATTTTCTTGAAAGTTTACCCAGTGTTTCCAGCCTCTTGGCTAAGGTTCAACCAGGCTCACCTTAGGAAGCGCCTCGCTTACTTGTTAATCAGAAATACAAATCATGGCACGTGTTTCCCATTTCTCCTTCAACTGTAGTGTATTCTTCAAGAAGACAAAGGGCCTTGGTGGCGGTGGGCCTGCTGTCACCGCGGAGGTTTAATGACGACAGTGGAGCCAAGCAGTGGCGGTGTACGGTCGGACCTGCCCAGCTGCCCAGTCTGTCATGGACTCTTCCTCCTAGGTTTGCTGCAGCCTTAAGGTGATTGCATCCCAGCCGGCCAGGCCTGTTGAGTCTGTTAGTGGAGGCACAAGACGGGCATGGAAAAAAAAAAAAAAAAAAAGGTCTGTAGCTCAGATATTCATTCAGCCACTGCAGAAGGGTTTGCAGCCTTGGCTCGATCATGTGAATCATCACTTGGTTCCTTTTTTTTTTTTTTTTTTTTTCCTCTCTCTCCATTCTATAGGAGCCGCTGTGAGAAGGCCAGACTTCCTTAGGGGATTTCCTAGTGTATGCAGCTGTCAATCTGCAGTCATCAGATGAAATAGCTTCTGAATGCAAGGTCTTTCTGTCACTCTCTGATATGTTCATAAAGGGACAGAATGAAGTCCATTTTCTTCTGGAGGTTTTTTTATTTGTTTCTGGTTGATGGCCCCAAACTGTTAAAACCTGTCTGGTGTGCGGGCAGAGGTCGTTCGTAGAAATGCGGAAGTGAGTGGCACAGAACACAGGCTTAGAGGCATTAACAGGCATTCCACCCAGAGCTGTGTGTGCTCTTTCCTCTGCATTTTGCTGGTTATTTGACTTTTATGCTTTACAGCATCAGCTACTTTCATACATACGTGGCATAAAATGAGCTTGAACTGTGTCCTTACATGGACAGTGTGGAACGTCCTTTTCTGGAAAACTCTTGAAATGGACTGATGTTCCAAAGAAAAGCTGAACTTGATGCTAGAAGATCAAATAGTAAAACAATCTGGTAATGGCATTTTGGGGGTGTGCCTCCATATCCAAACTATATCTCAATGTCTTCTTGTCTCATAACTTTCTGAAGGCGCGTTTTCATCTTATCAGTTACCGTGATCAAGTAACTGACTCTTAGCAAGAACAAATAGTGTGGTTCTGTCTCCCTTCCTGCTGTGCCATCCTGACACAGTAAAGCAAGTGGAATTTGTACAGGCTCCACATCTTGAAGCACACTTTTATTATCTGTCATTCTTCCAGTGGATAAAGCAGAGTGTAAGAGCTAAGCTCTTTCTTCAACCAAGGACACACTTGTTAGGAACTCTATGGCGTATTTATGATTTTATTAAGTTTTGCTTTTTCTTTTACCTTCCTTGGGTTTAACTGTGTTTCCCTGTTTAGATAAATGGTTACATGATTGAGTTTTAGCTCTTCATTCTTTATTCTATATGGACTAAGGCCATATATTTTCCTCTCTGAATGGACCAGCTTCAAATCTAATGTGAAAGGGAAATAAAATTGAATTTTATTCAGCTGCTAATTTTTCCATGTCAAATATAGCAACCTTACATCCTAAAAACATGAGATTAGACTCAAATATGAGTAAATGAGTGGAGACAAGACGACCCCTGTACTGTGTAGAGTGGAGATTAGAACTCACAGCCAGATGCAACCTTGAGAAGATGTCTGCTCTGCTCCAGATAGTCTCAACATCTAGAAAAGTGCATTTGACTTTACAGAGGGGATAATGAGCCTGTTCTGTGAGGACCTCGGAAGTCACCAGACGGTGGGATCTGGGTTAACTGTGTTCAGGTCAGTGTGCGGCCTCAGGACCTACCTTCACAGTCTGTCCTGAACACCCACATGAAACATGCAGGACTAGGGGCAGGCAGTTGCTGTCACTTATATTCTGTCAAGCGTGGCAGGAGTAGTTTCTGATGGCAAGTAGCAGTGTGGGGAGAGATGAGGGGTAACTTGTACTCTCCCTGTGGGATGAGATGGGAATAGCCTGAATCCTCTCTCTAATCTTTGGAATGGAATTCATTTCTTCCAGGACCATGTGACCCTTGTGTCTCTTGGTTTTCTTCTTTCTTTCTTTTCTTTTTTTCTTTTTTTGGTTGTATTCAGTCAGATTTTAATGCACTCTTGTGAAAAACCCTAGAGTAATTTGAAGTTAATTGATAATTATGAAGTACTATGTCATTAAATTTTAGTATGGTGTTAGAAAACTTTTGAATATTTTAGTTGTATTAAATGTTTCAACAAGAGTTTAATTACTTCATTGAAAAATATTTTCTTTAAATTAGAAATAATCTTATTTTACATGTCATTCCCAGTTCCCTCTCCCTCACATCCTCCCATGCTCCCCAATGACCCCCCCACCTCGCCCCCATCCACTCCTCCTTCCATGGGGAATCATCAAACTCTGTCAAGTCATTTGGGGCAGGGCCTAGGCGCTCCTCCGTGTATCTAGGCTGAGAGAATATCCCTCCATGGGGCAATGGGCTCCCAAAGTCCATCATGGACTAGGGAATAAATACTGGTTCCACTGTCAGAGGCCCATAGACTGCCCAGGCCTCCTAACTATCACCCACATTCAGAGGGCTTGGTTCAGTCCAATGCTGGTTCCCCAGTTTTACAACTGGGGTCCATGTGCTCCCACTTGGTCAGGTCAGCTGTTTCTGTATGTTTCTTCAGCATGGTCTTGACCCCTTTGCTCATCACTCCTCTCTCCCTACAACTAGATTTCAGGAGTTCAGCTCAGTGTTTAGTCATGTCTGCTGCTGCTTCCATCATTTACTGGATGGGGACTCTAGGATGGCATATAAGGTAAACATCAATCTCATTATCGGGGAAGAGCATTTAAGGCAGCCTCTCCACTATTGCTTAGATTCTTAGTAGTGAGTCATTCTTCTAGATCTCTGTATATCTCCCTAGTGCCAGATTTCTCTTTAAACCTATAATGACTTCCTCTATTAAGGTATCTCCTTTCTTGCTCCCCTCTATTCTTCTTCTGACTCAATCTTCCTGATCCCTCCTGGTCTCCTCCCTCCTCTCCCTCCCCTCTCTCTCTCCCCTCTTCCCCCATGCTCCCAATTTGTTCAGGAGCTCTTGTGTCTTTCCACTTCTATGGTAAACCATGTGGTCTCTCTTAGGGTCCTCCTTGATTCCTAGTTTCTATGGTGGCATGGGTGGTAGGTTGATAATCCTTTGCTCTATGTCTAATATTCATGTATGAGTGAGTACATACCATGTTTGTCTTTCTGTGACTGGGTTTCCTCACTCAGGATGGTTTCCTCTAGTTCCATCCATTTCCCTGCAAATTTCAAAATTTCCTTGTCCCCCCCCCCCCCGCTGAGTATAAATATACTCCATTGTATAAATATACCATCACATTTTCTTTATCCATTCTTCAGTTGAAAGGCATCTAGGTTGCTTCCAGGTTCTGGCTATTACAAATAATATATCAACATAGTAGAACATATGTCCTTGTTGCATGAATGTGCATCTTTTGGGTATATGCCTAAGAGTAGAATCCTGGATCTGTGGTAGACTGATTCCCATTTTCCTGAGAAACCACCTACTGATTTCTGTACAAGTTTGCATTCCCACCAGCAATGGAGGAGTGTTCCCCTTTCTCCACATCCTCTCCAGCATAAACTGTTTGTTGTTGCTGTTTTTGATTTTAGCCATTCTGACAGATGTAAGATGGTATCTCAGAGTTGTTTTGATTTGCATTTCCATGATGGCTAAGGATGTTGAGCAATTTCTTAAACGTCTTTCTGACATGTTAGATTCCTCTGTTGAGAATTCTCTATTTAGTTCTGTGCCCTGCTTTTTATTGGATTAATTGGTTTTTTGGTGACTAGCTTCTTGAGTTTTTTATATATTTTGAAAATCACCCCTCTGTCAGATGTGGGGTTGGTGAAGATCTTTTCCCATTCTGTGGGCTGCTGTTTTGTCTTGTTGACTGTATCCTTTGCCTTACAGAAGCTTCTCAGTTTCAGGAGGTCCCATGTATTAATTGTCAATCTCAGTGTTTGTGCTACTGGTGTTATGTTCAGGAACCAGTCTCCTATATCAATCTGTTCAAGGCTACCTCCCACTTTCTCTTCCATGAGGTTCAGTGTGGCTGGATTTAGGTTCATGTCATTGTTCTATTTGGACTTAAGTATTGTGCATGGTGATAGATATGGATCTATCTACAATCTATATGTCAACATCCAGTTATGCCAGCATCACTTGTTGAAGATGCTTCTTTTTTCCATTGAATGATTTTTCTTTGTCAAAAATCAGGTGTTTTTAGGTGTGTGGTGTTAATATTAGGGCTTTCAAATCGATTCCATGGGTCTACCTGTCTGTTTTTGTGTCAATACCAAGCTGTTTTCATTACTATAGCTCTATAGTAGAGCCTGAAGTCTGGGATGGTGATGCCTCCGGAAGTTCCTTCCCATGAGTCTCTTATATGCCTTGAAGATGTAACTAGGGTCCTGGACTTGTTTTCCCTGAAAATACAAATATATTCAAGAATTTCTCTCTTTGGAACCCTACCACTGTTGGAACTTTTAAACCAGTGTGGGTCTCTTCCCTTCTTCCCACTAGGGAGGCCACATGGTTCTCTAGGGAGGAGGGAACAGAAGCTGTGGGTACAATGGAGATAGCCTTCTGGGAGTCATCTTTGGTGAGTCAGTTCAGATTTATAGGAGAGTTAGGGGGATAGGTAGGATGGGGACAGCAGCTAGGGCATCACCTGATTTGCATTTGTCATCATGTTCCTATAATAACAACACCTAATTATCATATAAACAGCAGTGGGGGCATTTTCAGGGAACTGTGTCAAAGGTCCACACTGAGGTAAGTCAGGCATCCAGGCTCAGGGACAGCTTCAAATGTGGCCAGGCAGAAAGCAGGAGTAAGGGAGTCCTCCATTTTGCACAGAGCTCAGAGAGTTGTCTAGACATGGTGGGCTGCAACCTTAAGCAACAAGACCCTCCAACAAACCAGAATTCAAAATATTTGTCAAAATTTATTCACAGAGCCTCAACTCTAAAAATTCTTCACTCCCTGCAAATGTTACAGAAACATATAACTAAGCTTTTTCTTGCCTTGGTCTATTATTTGTCCAAATGTTTGTTTCAAAATATCTATTTTCATGTTATTTGAATTGCCTCCTGGTTCTATTCCATGTATCTAATATTTTCCTCTAAAAGTATCTCCAATAAGTATGAGCAATAGTTTATGTACGATGAACCTAAACTTTCATTATTAACATAAAAAAGTACAAGAATAAAACTACCTCAACTAGGATTTTAGGGGGTTTATGATTCTTCACACCTATGTTGAAATCATGCATACCTGCAGAGTTGGCCAGATAAATGATTTTATCGGATAGTAAGAACTACTAATGCACTTAAAGAAAATTTATATGCATTTGGTCTCAAACAATACTAGTCCACTGTCATCTTTTTACTTGAAAAAAGCATGGTGCATTTTCTCTTTGGCATGTCCAAATGGTCAGCACCGTTGCTCTTACACATTGTTAAGTGAAACAAAGGTGACTGGGACACCAGCAGTGTGATCCTACGATGGACACTTTGATAACTGAGATGGTTACTCAGTGACTAACTGGTGCGGAAGAGGGCAGTGTGAACCCGAATAAGCTGGGAAAGAACTGATTCAGACCACAGGCAGTATGACGTTTCATCAACCATTCAACAGCAATGAATGCTTTCTGAAAATTTCCCGTTAATATTTTAGTGTTCAGTTGACTGAAGGTAACTGAAAGTACAGTCAATGAAACACTGGTGGGATCCTGTAACATCCCCCCCCCCATATAACTGCCTCCTTTTATGCTTGTTGCATTCCTTCCTGTTGGCTATCAGCTATTCCTTTTATAAGCAATGTGTTAGTAGATTCACCTGTAGAAGCAACAATTAAATTGGCTGTAATATTGAACATTAGGTAATTTGGAGTTTTATGATCATGTGTAAGATAAGATAGCCACTGAAGATCAGTGGTAGATTCCTTGCCTCCAAGATTCTGGAGACAGTCAGATGCAGCAGGGAGTCTGGTCAAGCAGGAACTCATTTATTGCCCCATAGCAGGCATCTTTTAAAGGAAAACACACACACACACACACACACACACACACACACACACACACACACACAGTGGGAAAATAGTTAGCCAATGGTTTTAAATGTCACTCTATCATTTGCCTAGGTACCCTTATGTTTTGCCTGGTGATCACAAGCTGTTCATGCAGTGACCTCATCTGGTTCAATCTAGGCAGCCAATCAGCTCAGGACTCACCCTCTTGACTTCCCCTCAGCACCATCTTTGACTGGCTCCTGTGCCCTACAATATACAGTTAGGGTGTATATGTATCAGGAAAGCCATGCTAGTGTAATATATCATTTGAAGACCTCAGTGACTTAGGAGTTGTGGAGAGAAACCTCATTGGCTTAGGAGTTGTGGAGAGAGTGACATGGGACGGGAAGCTCTCCCATGTTATTCTTGCTTAAAGATGAGACTGATCCACTTGTATCCTCTGGACCAGCAGGAGGTTTGTGCTTGCAAGGAATACAACCATTATCCTTCTGAGTAACTAACTGTGGGGCTGAAAAACAATGTAGCAACAGTGAAAGTCTCTGGATACATAGCAACAAAGGTCAATTCAAAATCAAATGCACAATGACTCTGAGGTGTTTCTGGTAGTTGTGTCCCATGTTGAACCGTGCAGCATGATGGCACGTTGGTTCTGATCACAAATGTGCCTGTTGCTATGCCATGCAATACCAAAAAATGCTGTCTGAAGTGTCTCAGCCCTGGTTGGAGACTGTTGTCTCAAGTGCTATGAATCACATGTGATTGACATACATAGAAAGTGTCCTTTTCTGATTATCATACATCAGCATGTAATAGCAGATTAGGATATTTTTGGATTATGTTATGTTTAGAATGTTTGACTTTAAAAAATTGCTGTTTGAGAGTAGGAATTGATCGATGGCTGTAAAGAGGAGAGTGGGAGAGATGGGAGGAGAAGAGGGAGGGGAAATTCAGTTGCTGTTTGAGTTACTGACTTGAATTTACTAAAATAAATAAATAAATAAATAAATAAAAAGTCCATCAAGATAAAATTTTCAACAACCTCTGAAATGGCCCTAAAAATACTTTTGTGTCTTATACTCCATATTCATATAACATAGTATTCTTAGTATTAGCGATGATAAAATCAGAATAGTGATCAATTTTTAAAAAAATTGTTGAAGCTGTTCTGAGCCCTACAATAGAGAACATTCAAGGAAAATGTAGTTTATGTAAAGACAACTGTATTGTATCCATCTGAATGAATTTGCCTTCCTTTAAAATTAATGACAAAATTATATGTATGCCAAAGAATTGCTTTGAAATACGTTTATGACTTATTATCAATGTAATTTTTGATTTGTATACCTATTTTATGTACCTATTTTCTTGAATTGTGTAAATATTTTGTAGGCACAAGGGTGTCGAGCAGAAAAAGTTTTCAGAAACCCCCTAAATGCCATGATCTGAGGTCACTGGGGTCTTTCAGTGGCAGCAGTCAGAACCCTCATCAGCAGTTTCAGAGCTGTGTAAGTAGGGTGATACATTGTTTATGATTTATTAAAGCCATTGGAGACCAAAATGGCAAACCAGCCATAGTTAGGTATAGAAGCTGGGTGGTGGTGTCACACACCTTTAATCCCAGGACTCAGGATGAAGAGGTAGAAAGATCTCTGTTAATTCAATGCCTCGCTGACTACATGAAATTGACCCAGTCCTAAAAACAAACAAACAAACAAAAAACGCAACTCACACAGAAGTAACTTCATCAAGTGGGACCACACACCTTTAATCCCAGCACTGGAGGGCATAAAAGATAGGAGCAGGGTCTTCAGTAGTCAGTACTGAGCATTCATTCTCCAGGAATAGGAAGGCATAGATTCTCCAGCCACGCTGAGGAGATGTAACAGTCTGAGGCTTGGTGAGAGCTGGTGGAGACAGGACCAGCCCATTCAGCCTGAGGAAGAGGTAAGAGGGAGGCACAAGCCTTGAACCCCTCTGCCAGTGACCCTCATGTCCTGTCGATTTTGCGCTATGTAAGGTTGGGAAACACTCACCTGCAGTGGTGCTTTCACATTTTTTTTTAAAATTCTCATACACAGTGTGAAACGGTATTTGAGCTTCACTGATTTACAGATTATTCAGTGAAGGACCATGGCATTTCATAGGGTAACACTGGGCTTCTTCTCTAGACTGATTCAGCAAGTCCCTCTGGGGGTCACCAGCTGCCATAACAAAGCCCCATTCTCACCAGCTTAAATCACTGATGTTTACTGTATCATAGTTCTAGAAACTAAAAAAGCCAAGATGCCCAGTGGATCCTGCCAAGGGCTTTCTTCTTGAGCGTTTGATGGCTGCGTTATTGCTGTGTTCTCTCATTGTGGGGTTAGGGGAGAAAGGAATGTGATATTCTGGTGCCTGTCCTAATTAGGATACCAATACTGTGAACAGGATGGAATTACCTCCCGAATATTTACTTCCTAATGCTATCTTAGGGACTAGAGCTACACATTTTAAACTTATAAGTCAGCAATACAACACAGTACAGCTCATAGAAACTCCCCAAATCCTGTGAGATATAGGATTCAGATATCATTTTCAATTTTAGGATCCACAAATTTTCTCTACTGAGTATTTTCAAGGTCCCAGGAAAGGCTCAGCATCCAGGCTTACATCTGTATACTGGAATACCCCACTCAATATTCATTTTTTCCATACTATCTACCATGCTAGGCTGTCCCAGGATGAGGATGGATTTCTCTCTCCCCAACTCTCAAACTCAAGTTCCCCATCTGTTAGTGTGGAATCCAAAATGTCCTCTACAAGTTCATGCCTTGGAACACTTGGTCTCCAGCTGCTTGCATTGTTCTGAGAGCTGGGGCTTCTGAGTCATCAGGCCTAGCTAGCAGACATGGACCAGGAGAGCTGGGGCCTGAGCTAGTCCTTTCCTGTGCTTCCTGATGTGCTAAAATATGAACAATTTATTTCTCAAACCCCCGTTACCAAGGACTGCCTGTTTCCTGCTATCACATCTTCCTCACACCCTTGGACCTGAATCTGTAAGTCACAAAACCTTTCTTTCCCAAGTTGCTTCTGTCAGGGGTTGTGGAATATTATTTTAAGGTGTGTTACATTTGTTTATGCTGTGGAGCACTTGTTTAACGATGCAGAGATGTTTGCATTCTTTTATGTTGCATTTCTTTAACTCTAGGAAGCTGTGATTCTTTGCCTGTCTAGAACACCTGATAGTCTAATAAAGAACTGAATGTCCAATAGCGAGGCAGGAGAAAGGATAGGCAGGGCTGGCAGGCAGAGAAAAATAAGAGAAGAAATCTTGGAAGAAGAAGCAAGAAGACAAGGAGAGGAGAACATTAGGGACCAGCCACCCAGCCACCCAGCCATCCAGCGACCCAGTGACCCAACCACCCCACCCAGCCACCCAGCCACCCAACCTCCTAGCCACCCAGCCACCCAGCCACCCAGCCAGCCATGGAGTAAGACTGAAATTAAGATATACAGAAGTAACAGAGGCAAAATGCAGTAGGATAATTTAGGTTAAGAAAAGCTGTCAAGAAATAAGCTAAGGCTTGGCTTTTACAAGTAATAATAAGACTCCATGTGTAATTTATTTGTGGGCTGGGTGGTGGGCCCTTCAAAAGAGTAAAGAGTAGAACAACCAACAATCAGGTACTTTTTTTTTTTTTTAGTACAAAACAATTAATGCACCATCTCTTGTTAGTCAGAATAAACTTTATGAACAATAATTAACGAGTTGCCTTTGGGGCTCCCCCTTCCACTGCAGGCTGTTACTAACCTACTATTATTGTTATTGTTATCTTTTGAAGTAGGTTCTCACTATGTTGCACAGAAAAGCCTTGAACAGTGTCTTCCCGTCTCAGCTTTCGGGCATGTGCCATTATGCCTGGCTTAGATACTTCTCTTTAACAAATTCTTCAGAAGAGGTTTTGGTGGATACAAGTACAGTCAGCCGAGTGTGTGTTTGTGTATGAAAAGATCTTGTAAGATTGCTTCTTAATTGTTAAAAGTATTTCTTGGCTTGTGAGTGTGTTCCCACATTAAAAAAAAAAAAAGATAAAGACTGGTGCAGTGTGAGACATTTCCACTAGAGGGCACACCGGCATCAGTGCACAGTCTGCCGCTGTACCGCCAGACCCCAGCTGCAGCACCGAACTAACCTTCCATTAGCTGATTTAGTGAAAAATGTTAATCAGGCATTCCTCCGGTCTTTGACTCTTCCTTTGCGTCTCCCCTGCTCTTCTCTCAGGCCCCATCTTCTCTCTCCCTCCCCCTCTGCCTAAGACAAGCATGCCCTCAGCCTCAGCCAGGGCAGTGAGGTCTCTGCCTCTCCTTCCTGTCTGTAATAAAAACTCAACCCTTCAGAGCGGTCACGGCCTCCTTTTACTTACTTTTCATTCAGGGATGGTTGATTCCTGAGAGCAGTTATTATAAAGCAAGTTCCTTTAAATAAACCAATAAATAAATAAAACAGATCATTTGAAACATTTTGGGAGTTTATATCAGTGTGAAGTCTGGCAACAACCATCTGAGTCTGACTTCTTTGGGGACTTCAAATTTGCTTCTAGTATCTGGTGTTTTTTGTCTATTATAGAAAACTTTTTCATTAAGGCTTTTCTTTTTCTTTCTTTCTTTTTTTTTTTGGAGGGGGGGGTGGTTTCCTCTGTGTAGCCCTGGCTGTCCTGGAACTAGCTTTATAGAGCATGTTGTTCTTTGTAGCATGATTAACAAAAGACCAGGGGTTCAAGCTTCAAGCTGAAGATCAGAAAAGCAAAGCAGCCAACCACTAGCTCTTACCTGAGTTCAGACTGAAAGGCCATCCAGGCCCCACCAAATCTCAGGCTGTAATCCCAGACTACTATTATGCTCTCCTCGGCATGCCTGGTTCTCCAGTATCTTCCTATCCTCAGTGTAGCTGGAGAAGGAATGCCTGCTTTGAGACCCTGTTCCTGTCTTAAATACATCTCACGAGTCCTGGGATTAAAGGTGAGTCCTGCCTGATCGCTATAGCTTGAGGCTGATTTTGCTTTCTGAACTCTCAGGCAAGCTTTAATAAATCATAAATAATATATCACCACTGCTCTTGAACTCAGAGATTTCCTTCCCCCACCTCCCAAGTGCTGGGATTAAGGCTTGCACCACTACCACCCCAGATATTAACGTTTAAGTGCCATATTGAGCAGATCTCTGAAAAGTTCGAGGACCTGTGAAGTATACCCGATTTTAAATAAACTTTACTTGTTTTAGTTACTTGCTTTATGCTTAATCTTGAAAACATATACAGGAGGCCAAATAAAGTTTGTCATTAAGTGAATTATGTAACAGTTTATAAATTGGTAGCTTTTATACAATTAGGAATTTTACATCTTTATCTCTGTTTGAGCCTTAAAAATTTGAGTTCAAGGTTCAACTGAAGATCCTTCAGCATCAAAATAAAACTTAGAATCATAAATACAGTCCATAGTGAGACTTGGAACTTTACAGAAAACATAAATATAGCCCAAAGACAGACTGGGGAATTTATTCTTTTATAGTACACCATTATAGAATATCACAGTTTTTTTTTCAGTTTATCCAAATAGCTAAAGCTTAACAAAGTTAGCAAAGACAAAAAGGGCAGATATATATCTTCAAGTCAGTTATTGTTAACCTGAGTGGAGTTTAGGAATTTACTAACCTTATTTATCAAAAAGACCATATTCAAACATATGTTGTTTCTTGTTTAAATTTTCTAGAAGCCTGATGTTGAGCAGTTAACAAAGATATAAGTGGTGTTTTATATATACATATATATTTATATATATATATGTATGTATATATAATCACTAAGTCAGTTTTTGTTAACCTCAGTCTATCTTTATAACCTTAGGAATGTATAAACGTTACACAAATTCTTTCTAATTTAAAGTATTTTGGAGATCTGGAAAGTAGATACAATGATAAACCAGGGGCTCAGCGGGACTGAGAAGCTTTATAGGTGCTGCCTAAGTTAAGATGGTGGTGAAGTCACGTGCCTTTAACCTCAGTAAAGATGGCTGGTAACCATGTGGTTGCTATTTAAATATCTTTATTTTTGATTTTGGTGATTTTTTTAAAAAGAAGAGTTGAATTTAAATTACCTATACAGTATATTTTAAACAAGAATTGAAATATATATATTTATATGTATACATATACATAGTAGCAAATTAAGATTTCTAATGTATGAGTTTCTAACTATTAGCCTCTTCTTTCAAGCCAGATTTTTGTTACAGGTTTATAATTTTTTTTAACCATACCCAATGAACTTCTGAATCCTGAGATTGAGATAGAGTCCACCGCAGATTCTTCAGAGAATTTTTGAGAACAGAGCAGAGAGAAATCATGGAGATAAAGGATTTTTTAAAAGTGGTAATTAGATAAACCTTAGAGATAAGAGGCTTTCTGAGGTGTAGACATTATAAGTTTAGATATAAGAAATTTGGGGTCATTTGTGTGTTCAGTGGCAGAAATTGTTGCCATACGAATTTGAAAAGTGAGGGTGCCAATCTCTGTCCATTGTTCTGTGTCGAGGCCAAGCTGTTTGCAGTAACAGAGTGAGGTTTTAATAAAAGCTGAGGAGGAAGACAGAAAGGGTTGCAGATCAGAGTATTTCCTGGGGGAGGGTTTCTATAAACTCAAAGAAGGAGAATGTAGGTGGCCCAGATGGTCTTAGAGAAGCTACAGGACTGTGGGAGGAAGCTGAGAGGCGGGCTTGAGGAAGAGAGGGCAGGTGGCTCTAGGCAGGAGGAGAGGAAATTTCAGGAGGGAGCTGAAATATCAAACTGTGAGGCTGCAGGTGGCACCCTAGAGTGTGTGTAGTGACCCAGGCGGGCTGCAGGTGGCACCCTAGAGATCGGTTAGTGAGCAAGGTGGGGTTTGAAAAGCTGGACTGCCCGCAGCTCCTGGGGGGAGGAGACAAGGGAAGGGATGGATACAGGAGGTGGCAGGTGGGGCTGCAGGCAGTAGAGCTGCTTCTGTGGGGAGGTGAGAGAAAACACCAGGAAGGAGCCCAGCTCAGGTGGCTCACATGTCATTGTGTCAGGGAATTCTACTTGGGGCATCCCCAGCTGGAAAGGGGAACCTGTCAGAGAGAAACGTTCCAAACTATAGACGAGAGGCATTCCTTCCCAGGTACCTGGGCCCCAGTAGAACCAGAGAAGCTTCCTGGCATGCAGTTGTGGCTTTTGTAGTAATAGTAGATGAAGCAGGGAGCTCCAGGGTGACACTTACCGAGTAGAAAGAGATGCCCAGGGGTATTAGGTTCTAGGAGCCAGAGAGTTGGAGAGAAGAGGAGAGGCAGATTCTAGAGTTTGGAATCAAAATTGGTGGATGTCAGAAACCCGCAGAAACAAATGATGCATACGTACCTAAGGATGCTCAGATTAGCAGCTTGCTTCGGAGCAGCTGAGTTCCTTAGGAGGGAACTCCTTCAAGCGCCACGATGGCCTGCTCCTAAGGGACTGAGGATTTTATTGCAGATAAAAGGGAGAACACAGGCCTAGGGCTCTGGAAGGGTCCAAACTAAACCTTACCATGAGAGGAGAGGGGTGGAGGGAAAGCGAGAGAGAAAGAGGGACCAGGAGACCAAGAGGCAAAAGAGCTCCTAGCCAATATGACTGAGGTTATATAGGAATCCGAAGCTGGGGGAGTGTGAGGTAGGGGGTAGGATATGCCAGCCAGAATGTCTCCTTATAGGTACTAGCAATGCTGAGAAGACCTGACAGCCAGTATCACTTTACTACCCCCGTTAGCCATTTGTCCAGGTTTGAGATCTAACACCTTTGTCTCATGGTAAATTATTGAAGAAGAAATAAAAAACATTTAAAGTTTTCATTTCTGGGGGTCTTCGAAAGTAATTAAGGCATATGGATGCAAATTGTAAAGATCCGAGGGTGTGAGAACTTAGGTTGTGAGGGTCTAAGAAGGTGTTTTGAGGTATATTAAAAAATAAAAAAATATGTTTCAGATTTCTTTCCTCTCTATGCTATTGTTATACTGAGTTTTAACATTAATAATGGACTTCTGATAAACTATTAGTCTAGCCCTGATAAAGCATAATCACAGGATCAAAATTCAAAATCTCCTTTGGTTGTCTTCTAAGTACAGACTTAAAAATGCTTCTCTAAATGTAAAAAAATTTTTGTAAGTTTCACGGAGTCATGAGACTTGGGTCCACTTCTCTCAGGCCAGGGACTCCAAATTAGTAGTACTTCTGCCAGTCATCGGCCTAAGTCTGTCCCCTCCCCATATTCCTGAGGGTGGTAACTCTCCCCCTTTCCACTGGTCTTTGGGGCTCTCTTCACCCATCTACCAGGACCTGGAAGTTTGAAGTGTATATCCAAGATGAAAATTTTCCCTTAAGCTCCTTAACTTTGCCTTCTGTCCCGAGTCTGAATCTGTCCCTGCAGATTTCCAATCAACAGAACACTGCGAACTGCTCCAAACATGCCAGCCCTAGATGATTCTGACTGAATTTCCAGCTTGAGATTCTGCATCCCAAATGCTCCAAAGCAGCTAACCCTAGGTGGTCCAGCTTCACAGACTGCTCCACAGCAGCCTGCATTCCCCTAACCCCAGGTGGTTCTAAAAGACCTAGGCAGAGTGCAAAACAGACCTGCACCCCCCTCTCTCTTCCCAGCCTTGGCCAGCATTCCAGCCTTCCTGTTCCTCTTGACCCCAACAGCATCTATTTCAGCCAGAAGTAGTTGTGAGGATTCAGGCATTATGCTGGCCTGTCATAATTTGGCAGAATGCACTCAGGCAGTATCCTGGTCAGCCCAGATGCAAAGGACCCCTTTAAAAGAAAGACCTCTGCCCACTTAACACTCTTTCTGTTCTCTTCCCCCCCCCCCCTCTTCCTCTTTCTCTTTCCTGCTGTTCCCCTGGGGCAGACAGGACTTTTTTTTTATTTCTCTCCTCTCTTCTGTCCTCTCTCTGTCTGTCTCTGTCTCTGTCTCTGTCTCTGTCTCTGTCTCTGTCTCTGTCTCTGTGTCTCTTTTCCTCTTTTCTCTTTCCTCCTTCCCCTCTCTTTCTCTGTCTGCCTGGCATGTTTGTCCCCAACCTGCCATGGAATCTGCCAAGGTTCCCCTCATGCTTAGCTTATTCCTAACAGTAGTTATCGCCCTTTACCATCAACAAAAATGCTAGGACATTAGGTCTCTGTAAGGGGAAAAGGGCTAACTGAGGCGTCTATTAGCAGCAAAGTGGATGCTAGCTCCTCTCAGGGTTGCTAGTACCTGTTAAGGAGCTATCCTGGCCAGCATACTCCCTACCCCAAACCCTCCAGCCGAGGGACTAGGCTGGGCTTACTTCCCCCAGCTTCTCTGTTTCCTATATAACATAGCCATTTGGCTGCAAGAGTCTCTTGGCCAGTTTACCTCTTGGCTCTCACTCTTGGTTCCTGCTCTCCTGGCCTCTCGACTTCTGGCTCTTCCCTTTGCCCTCCCACCCTCTCCTCACTTGGCCCTGTTCAGTCTGCTGGCCATGCTCACTCTGGAATCTTTCAGATTCAGTCTCTGGCTGAGCTCTTCATGAGGTCTAAAGTAAAAATCTCAACCCCTCAGGAGCTGTCATGTCCTCTTTTCTTTCCTTTTTTTTTTTCTTTCACAGAGTTCCTTCCTGCTTGCAAAAACTAGCTTTGAAGTAGAAAGAACACTTCTCAGACAGAGCCTGTCATCATAAACATGAAAATGAAACAAAGTAAAATAAAAAATAAAGGCTATCTTTGAATGAATTCTCAACATCTCAACAGAGATGTCTCACACTTGGCTCAATTTTATTCTTGACTGTTAATGAAATACCTGCCCTTTGAAATGGGGTGAGATTGGATTAAGCCTCTTGCTATTTGATTTAAGCCAAGGAAAAAGTAGGTAGAGCGTTAACCCGCAGGTACATGTTTCTTCTCTTTATATTAAAGAACAATAGAAACCTTTATTTTTTTTCTCTTAGGCTTTTGTCTCTTCTTCCCAGATAACAAATTACTACGATCCAAAACGGTGGTTTGATGGGAGATGTTATTCTGTAAATATGTTTTTCATACTGGTTAATTAATAAAACATTGTGGCCAATGGGAAAGCAAGATAGGCGGGGCTAGGAGACAAGGAGGAAAGAGGAAGTAGTAAGGAGGAGTCAGCAGGGAGAGCATGGAGAAAGCAAGATGCTGGCCCGCCATGCTCAGATAAGATGACCACGTGGAAATACTTAGATAAGTAGAAATGGGTTAATAATTAAGACAGAGCCCATAAACAATAATAGTAACTGGCCAACAGGATTGTATCAAATACAGAGTCTCAGCATGTTATTGGAGCTCGCGTGGCGGCCTGACCAGGCGGCCGGTGGGGAGGAACAAAGAGTGGGACCAGACCAGCATCTGGGAAAAACCTGCTCATAACAGTGGTTGTTGTCTATTGTTCTTTTGTCTTCATCAGGGTTCTATTGCTGACCAAAAGCAACTTGGGGAGTGTGGTGGTTTCAACACAATTGGTTCCCCATAATCTCACAGGGAGTGGCAACTTTAGGAGGTGTTGTTTTGTTGGAGTGGGTATGGCCTTGTGGATGAGGTGTTCACTGTGGGGGCAGGTTTCAAGGTCTCATATGCCCAGGATACCACACAGTACCTCAGTCTGTTTCATGTAAGATGTAGGACTCCAACATCATATTTTCCTGCATGCTGCAATGCTCCCCACCAGGATGATAATAGGCCAAACCTCTGAAACTGCAAGTGAGCCACTCCAATTAACTGTTTTATTATAAGAAATTGCTGTGGCCATGGTGTGTCATTTAGCACTAGAAACCCTAGTACAGAAGTTGGTACCAGGGACAGGGGTATTGCCATGATTGGTCTGACCATGGTTTTTGTTTGGAGTGATTTAGACTTTGTTACTTTGGGTTTGGAAAGCAGTGGGATGCTTTAAGCATTGTTTAATGGGCCATACTAGTAGGAACATGGAAGACAGTAGTGCCAAGAGTTATTTGAACTGTCGAGGGCTTACTCGAGAGGTTTCAGAGAAGAATTTTAGTATGTTGCCTAGAGATTGTTTTTGTGATATTTTGGTGAAGAAAGTAGCTGCCTCTTGCCCTTGTCTAAAGAGTCTGCCTGAGGCTAAAGTGAAGAGTTTTCTATTAATTCCATTGGCAGAGGATATCTCAAAACAGGCGAGTACAGACTCTACCGAGTGGCTACTAGTGTTCATGCTTACAAAGATTTATAATGAAAAGGAGCAAGCTGAGCAGTCTAAATTACTAAACATAAATGTTGAGGAGAAAAGGAGCACACAGCTAAAACCTGTGTTCGAGGAGATACACAGATTAAGAAATGGAATATAGGGATTGGTGACCTCAGGGCAAGATCCCAACCAGCTGTTTCCAACTTGTGAAAAGGAACTGAAGAAATGCTTACAGACAGGTATGGTGGGGCACACCTTTGTTCCTAGCACTGGAACGACAGAGGCTGGCAGATCTCTGAGTTTGAGGCCAACCTGGTCTACAGAGCAAGTTTCAGGACAGCCAAGCTTAGGCAGTAAAAGATAGAAAGCTGGTGAAGATGTAGTTGAAAGAAGGGGCCGTGCTCAACCCCAGCAAGCAGCAGAGCATGGCAGCTTCAGCCACATGGTTCTGGCTTTAGAGTTAAGGATAGAAGAATTGGATTATGGAATTTGCACTCATGCCTAAAGAAAACTGCTGAGGCCAGGCAGGTATCAGGGGTGTCCCTGGTAGAGAGTCCATTGTGTGAAGCTGTGAAGTTGAACCCTGGATTGCCTTGGAGACCCCAAGATGTTAGAGATGACAGGCTTGTGGGATGCCTGCTGAGGAGAGCTGCTGACAGGGAGTGGGAACAGTCCAGGAGAAAGAAGTGTGTGGCAGTCAACAAAGTGGAAAGGAGTGGGAGATCTGAAGAGTGCCTTGACATCAGGCATGGAGGTGCAGAGTGTGGAGTTTTCCCTGCTGGTTTTCAGTCTTGCTTTGGCCCAGTACTTTCTCACTATGCTCCCTTCCCTACATTTTGGAATGGCAATGAATATCCTGTGCCATTATATGTTTGAAGTATGTAATCTGCTTTTTCATTTTCATTCACAGGGGGTAAGATTACAGTTAAGAGATTGCATGAATCTCAGAAGAGACTTTGAACTTTTAAACATTGTTGAGACTGTGATGTGGTATTGTTACTAGGGTATGGGGATCAGGGGGTGGAATGTGGCACTTTAAATGTAATTGGCTTCTGTAATCTCATAGGGAGTGGCATTAAGACGAGACTTTGTTAGAGTGGGTATGGCCTTGTTGGAGAAAGTGTGTCGCTGTGGATGGGCTTTGAGGTTTCCCATGCTTAGGATAAAGTCCAGTGTCTCATTCAACTTCCTGTTGCCTGCAAGATGTAGGACTCCAAGCTACTCCTCCTGCACCATGTCTGCCTGCATGCTGTCATACTCCCTGCCATGATGATAGTAGACTAAACCTCTGAAAGTGTAAGTGAGCCCCTTCAATTAAATGTTTCCTTTGTAAGAGTTGCCATCTTCATAGTGTCTCTAGATAGCAATAGAAACCCAAACTTAGACAGGGATGAAGGGAATTATTTTGCTTACACTTCCACATCATAGTCCATCTTTGAAAGAAGTCAGGGCAGGCACTCAAGGCAGGAACCTGGATAAAGGAACTGAAGCAGAGAACCATAGACTAATACTGCTTCCTAGCTTGGTCAGCCTGTCTTCTAATACTCCAGGAGCATCTGTGCAGGGATGGCACCACCCACTGTGGGCCATCTCACATCAATCACTAATTTTAAAATGCTCCACACGCTTGCCTGCATGTTGTGGAATATTATTTTAATGAGGCAAAGGCGTGTTAGATTTTTTTCTGCTGCCTTTGTTAACAATGTAAACGGTGTCACATTTGTTTATGCTGCATTTGCTTAATTTTGTAAAGATGTGTTGAGTTTATTTCATCTTGCTTGCATCAGGCACCTGATTGGTCTAATAAAAAGCGGAATGGCTGGGTGTTGGTGACGGAATCCTTTAGTCCCAGCACTCGAGAGGCAGAGGCAGGCAGATCTCTGTGAGTTCAAGGCCAGACTGGTCTACAGAACTAGTTCCAGGACAGGCTCCAAAGCAATACAGAGAAACCCTATCTTGAAAAACCCAAAAAGTTGAATGGCCAGTAGCTAGGCAGTAGAGGGATAGTGGGCTATCAGGCAGAGAGAATAAATAGGAGGAGGAATCTGGGCTAGGAGAAGAAGAGAGAATGAGGGAGAAAAAGAGGGAGGTGCCTGGGGCCAGCTAGCCAGGCAGCTGCCATCCAGTTAGATGGAGTAGGATGTACAGAATGAAAGGTAAAAAGCCCTGAGCAAAACATAGATGAAGAGAAACAGGTTAAATTATAAGAGCTACAAAGAAATGAGTCTAAGCTAAGGCTGAGCATTCATAACAAATAATAACTGTGTCATGATTTGGGAGCTGGTTGGTGACCCAAAATAAAAAGCCTGCACACCTACAGACCAATTTTATGGGAATATGTTTTGAATTGTGCTTCCTTCCTCTCAGATGACTCAAGCTTGAGTGAAGTTGACAAAAAAGAAAACAAACAAAGCCAAACAGAATATCTCTAGCCTTTAGCAAAGCATCTGGAGTGGAGTGTCTTCCCCAGGCATACCCCCTGAGAGTGATGGTCTCAAACAAGCAAGTGATGGAAGTGTGCCTTTTACCTGATGGCTTAGGGTCAATGATAAGTGGGCATTTTAGGAAATGCCAGGCACAGGTATTTCCATTGTTGGTACTATTGAGAATCAATTTTCAAATATCATCGACTACTATGAGATGGTCTCTAGGGAGATAAGGAGTCAATAAACAGTTCATCTCTGGAAATAAGACTTTAGAGTTCTTCACTTTAAGGGTACTTAAATACCAAGTCCACTAAACACATGAAATTAATAATAATAAATTAACATTATTTTATATTTTAGAAAATTCTACTTTTTAAAAGAATATTTTCCATGAATCTTATAAATAAAATTCTACATAATGTTTATACATACATAAAACAATTGATACACCCATATTTTAATGAATACAACTAGTATGTAAAAAATATAGCTGTATATACTTTTGCATTATTAATATCACATCCCTTTGTTTTATTTATTTATTGATTTTTTGCAGTGGATAGTTCAGAGCCTGCACATTCCATGTGCGGCACTGTGAAGGTATACCTCCAGCATTCTTGTTACTTTCTCTACTGCTACATCATCACCAGCCACATGCTGCACTGTGAGGGTATACCCCCAGGATTCTGGTTACTTTGTACATTGCTATATCATCACCAGCTATCTCGTTTTTTATCTTCATCACTTTCTTTGAATCTAAGTGAATGAGCGGCTCTGTGTCTGTTCTAATTTGAAGATAGATTTTTTTTCTATTCTAGAGATCAATTCCAACACCCTGAACATTATTAGGCAAGCATCCTATGGTTAAATAAATGGTTTCTTTTGGAGAAAAGGGTCTTACTATACAGCCCCAGCTGGCTTAGAAATTACTATGTAGCTTAGAGTAGACAGGAATTTAGTTTTCTTTTGCATCTACCTTCTAAATTCTAGGATTACAACCATGTAATATGGTTGAAAAAAAAAAAAAGCCTCAGAATAAGGAATTAACATATCAGAGAATGAATATTACAAAGGTTTAAAAGGATTCCAAATGGCAGATACAGAGAACAGCTACTTCCTAAGCCCAAGGGAGACTACCCAGTCCTCACTTCCTCAGGTGAAGGAAGTGGATGTACTGAAGAGGATGAATCCTCCAGCGAGGTGCTGATGAGGTGCTGCCTTTAGTGGTTCAGCTGAGCAGGCCTGGTCACTGAAAAGCTGCTGGGGGAAGTAACAGTGTAGGAACTGGCTGAACTAAGTCCTTGTTTTCAACTTGACACAAGCTAGAGTTATCTGAAAAGAGGAACCTCAACTGAAAACAAAAACAAAACAACACTGTGTTCTTATTTCTGAAGTGTTTTCCCAGCATGTGGGATATCTTGAGCCATTCACCTGCCTGAGGCCAGGAGCACCCCACATTCCTGTTCAGTCTTGGCTTTCCAGCCTGTGTCAGTGCACACCACATAGAACACAGCACATACTCTTAGCCTAGTTGATTCTGTGCCCTAGCCACTGAGGCAAGACCTTTCTGACGTATATCTGCCTGTGTTGTGAGATTCTGTGAAACTTTAAACAAGCATGCATTGGTTTGTGTTCCGTGGAGACAACAGGTACTTTAAGGCAGCTGAGAATTGGGGCATACATTTTTGTACTTCTACTCTCAGGCCCCTAAAATCAGCTATGCTTCCCAAAATTTTACTTAAATAGTTGGAACATGGGATTTTAGAATTCAGAGGAAAGCCAGCAACTGATATTGACAGATTATGGCAAGTCACTGCCAGTTTAGCTTTGTACATTTCCTAATCTATGCATCCCCTCTCCTGACTGAGATCTGGAGCTTATCCATGGAGCTTGAACAGTGAACACAGTTCAGCAGTCTGAGCCCTGTGACTCAGGTTTCTTTCCTTTTGGAAGATGCAGTTAGATTCAAATATATCAATAGAAAATATGTCAGAAACAGGACTGGAAACGTACAAGGCATAAGGCAGCCATGTTTTGGTTCAAGGAACTCCTAGGCAGAAGGAAATGAAACAGATCCAGAGACCTGGAGAGAGAGAATCAAGTGAAGCAAGAGCACCTCTGGTTTCAGTCAGAGTCTGTGTTCGCATCCTTGCCTGTCTCACAACGTGTGATAATGGCTTTCCTTAGTGCCAGGCCATGCATGTATCGTTCTTCACCCTTTGGATCCTCAGGGCCTCCTGACTTACAAACTCCCACTCTAGAAAAGATGCCCAGAGCAGTAATCCATAGCCAAGGTGGTCCAGCTGTATGTGGACAAAGCCATTTTGATCGAAAGTTCTTTGTCAGTTTCCCCACATCCTAAATGTCTGTGTTCCTCTAATTTGTCTCTGCTTCTAGGTCAGGTGCCAGGATTGCCCTTATAATGACTTTGTCCCACCAGCCTGTTTCCAAACAGTGACACAGAGATTCTTATTAATTATGCTTAGACTTGTTCCTAATTAGTTCTTATAACGTAGGCTAACCTGCTTTGATTAATTTACATGCTGCCACATGGCTTGTGGCTGTTACTTCTCCTCCTACATGTCTTGCTTCTTCTCTGTCTCCCCTGTATGCCTAGATTCCTCTACCTACTTCTCTCTCTCTCTGCCCAGAAGTTCTGCCCGTACCTCTGGCCTACATTTCAGCTCTTTATTAGACAATATATCTTCACACAATGTACAGATGTGCCACAACATGCCCTGATGGTGTCAAGAAGGAATGAAGAAAACACACACACACACACACACACACACACACACACACACACACACACACACACACGATATGCAGGGACAGAGTGGGCTGTGTGCTCTCATTGATAGAGCTATACCAGCAGAAGAGTTGGTACATTTATCATTTACAGCAGAAACAGAGAGACTGCAGGTCATCTAATTTCAACAGGAGGTCTTGTAGGGGAGGTCTTGTAGGCTGTAGTAGATACTTTTTGTACACATTATCAACATTGGATCCCAATCCCTTGAGCCCGACCTTTCCATTTTGTGGTGTCTTAGTCAGGATTGTTATTTCTTAAACACTATGACTAAAGCAAGTTGTGAAGGAAGGAGTTTATTTGGCTTACACTTCCATATTGCCGTTCATCACTGAAGGAAGTCGAGATAGAAACTCAAACAGGGCAGAAACTTGGAGGACAGAGCTGATGCAGAAGTCATGGAGGGATTCTGCTTATGTGTGGCCCCACCTACAATGGTCAGAGACCTTCCATATCATAAGGAAACACTCTACAGGCTTGCTGACAGCCTGACCTTATGAAGGGATTTACTCAATTGTGTCTTCTTTCTCTCTGATGACGCTAGCTTGAGTCAAATTAGCATAGAACTAGCCAGCATACATGAGTCTGAGGCATTGAAATTCTTGAAATGGTCATACACATTTGAACAGGCCACATTCACTCAGGACTTTGTTAGGCCCAGCAGCACCGAGGACCATGTTTAATGAGGACATGACAGTATGTGGATTGTTACATTATGACCTTCTTGATACAAAAATCCTTTATTATATTGGAACTTATTTATATCATTAAAGAAGTTTTAACTAGTATTGTCATGAGAGAAAAAGATAATAAAAATAGTCTTTTTTGATAGGTAATTTTTTTTAGTTATAAAGTATTTAATTAAAAAAACTCTACATATTTAATGAGGCAGTGGTGGTGCATATCTTTAATCCCAGCACTTGGGAGGCAGAGGCAGGTAGATCTCTGTGAGTTCAAGGCCAGCCTTGTCTAAAGAAGCAAGTTTAAGGATGTCCAGGGTTACACAAAAAAACCCTGTCTCGAGACTCCAGAAACCAAACCAAAGCATCAAGAACTACATATTACTACAAATTAAGTTGTTTTTAAAAAATCAAGTGGTGTCAATGAAGAATGAGATCAAACAATTTTCAAAAGTCTCAATTGGGAGTTACATGGAGCCATCTTATACATGGTTTCATACATAACAACACATGTATTAAAATCAGTATTGATTGCTATAGATGTAACTCAGTGGTTAGAATATTTGCCTAGCATCCACAGTGCCTTGGGGTTTAATTCTCAGTACCCCAGGCCAAAGCAAAACAAAAAGTAAAATAAAATAAGCAAATAAAGGCTGCATAGTGTTCTTTACAGTGTCATTGCATAATTTTCCTACAATTTATTTTACCTGCTCACTAATAGCATATTGTTTCCATGTATATTTATTATGCTATTGCAATAGTACTGCATTGAATATGTGTGAGAACATGGGTAGAATAGATTCTCCCGGTAGATTGCTGTGTCAAAGGTTGTGCGGTATGTATTTCTGGTAGATGCCTTCAAATTGTTCACAAACTTTAGCACCGATTTACCGTCTTACAGTTTATACAGACGTTGGTTCTCACATCATTTCCGCAAGTTTTTAAACCGTCAGTCAGAGAGTTGAAAATGTCACCTTGGCTGTTTCTTTCATTATGGCTGGGAAGATAAGAGGGAGATGATGAGAAACAGGCTGCTCTGATTAAATAATTCAGCCAATGGTAACGTTAGGAGAAAACATGAGACCTCGCTGGAAACTCAGCTCTTAATTATCAAGATAAAATGAAAGGGCGAGGGAAGCAAGAAAAAACTCACCACGAGAAGTGTTGTGATATGAAGCCATATCCGTTACTAAATTGGGCATTGACGTCCATGTGGGATCTGCATGGCTGGAGGGCTCATTGGCTCACAGAGGTCCTGAGGTGGAGAACTGGGGGCCTAGATGAGCCTCATGTGAAATTAGTCAGACACGACATCAGTGTGCACGATTAGCAGTAGGATTTGGGGGAATGATTGGCTGTGCCTGTGCTTTTGCACAGGCTGTGTGTGTCTGTTCTTTTACATACAGACAGCGAGCTGTGAGGACATCAGCACTTGGATGAGAGGGGATGAAGGGAGGCCTGGCGTTAGTGAGCTTGCTCTCACTCAGGATCTCTAAAATGAAAACCTGTTCTGACTCTCCAGCAGGTGGTGATAGAGAGCCCAGTACCCAAAAACTTACAGACTTTGAAACTCGGACAGGATTTCCCCTCAAGATTCAATTTAGGAACATTCTTTACCATAGCAATAAAAATTTATGTTATAGAATAATACACACTCCTAGAATTTATTACATTGCATTTCATACACTCACTCAGAATAGTAATTGCTAATTTCTTTTATCACTGTATTTAGAAATTGAAATTCCAATTCAGTTAAGAGCCCCAGGTAATGTGACTTCCAGCCTGTCACAGTTCCCTTAACTCAGTTTTAGAAAACAGGTTTAGGTAAGTGACTTGTGTGATTGAGTAGGAATGATAGATTCTATTTGTTGATCTTGCCTGTTCTGTTTTTCAGCCTGGGAACTGAGCCTGGGGCATTATATATGCCAGGGAAACACTCTGCCCTATACAGTCCAAACTTACCTTATTGAGACTTTAAAAATCTGTGGCTTCAAAGGAGAACTAAAGGAGAGCCAACATGTTAGAGAGTCAATCGTACTAAATGTGTAGTTATGTAATAGAAAATGCAAAAGTATACATAAAAAGATATTCACTTTAAAGAGCTGCAAACTTCTAAAATTCTTTTAGAAACCAATTATACACATCAGTGAATGTGTATCAAACAACTAAGTGCCATATATGGATTTGACTTACTTTGAGAAATTAAAATATAGTAGAATTACAGAAGGAAAAATAAAGGAAGACACACATAATTGAAGAAATTAAATATAGTAAAAATAAAGATATTCTTTAAGTTAGGTATAGATTAAATGTGCATCATTGATAAGAACTTCTAAGGCTATTTATTTTACACAAATTACAAATGAATACTGCACTCTGTAAAAGCAGCAGGCAAGCAGATAAATAAATAAATAAATAAATAAATAAATAAATAAATAAAAGCTTTTATACCAGTCAGCCATACCTGCTATAACTTCACAAATACTTTACAAAACGTTTCTTCAAGTTAGGTAGTAACCAGTGAGCAATATTAAAGGTGATCATGGAAGTAAAAACAAATGGATTGTTGTTGTAATGTTGCTTCACTTCCATGTGTACAGGGTGTGGTGATACCTATGTCATATAAAACACTAATGCGAACATCAAACTGTATATAGAAACTGGCCCTCCCTGGGAAATTCCATAGCCAAATGGGATCATAGTATGAGATTAATAAGAGCCCCAAGTCAAGTTACATGTTGCTATTTGGAAAAAAAAAATCTTTGAAACTGTGCTTTATTTTTATTTTTTCTGTTAGAAATGAGAAGTCACTTACAGAGAGGACTGTGTGTCATTTCTTTGCCAAGACAAGGGATCTGTCTGTGAAAGTTTTGAATAGGACAGGCCATAATCTGAGTTGATTTGAGAGGTATTATATAAAGTAGATATGGGGGGGGTTGATTTCAGAAAACTTTTACATTCTCATTCAAAGAAGGGAGGTATAAATCCATCCTTTCAAAACATCCACTCTCTAAATAACAAAACCTAAGAGTCTTCAATATAGTGCATCCAAAGTCTTGTAATTCGGTGTCAGAAGTGGGATAGATTAGATAATGAGGGATATTTATATATTTATGTCTGACTTAGGCAAAATGGAAAGGTGAAAGGAACCGAAGAAAACCCGTCTGCTTTAGGCAACAGTGAAGTGCTCTGCCGGCAAAAGCATCCCTTCTGTGTCCACAGCATGCCTAGCAACACAGTGTGGTCATGTGACCCTGGTCTTCAGAGCTGCCTTGGCGACATCCTGAGCCTTCCCTTTCACAGTCTTCCCAGGTTTACTTACAGCCACCAGTGTGACTTCTAAATATGTGTTCCTGGATTTTCCATTTTATTGAACAAAATTAAGTTTTACCTAGTTGAAACTAACGTGCGGATGTTACTTCATTACTGATTATTTTCTTAGTCTTTCCATCATTGGTGTGTGTGTGTGTGTGTGTGTGTGTGTGTGTGTGTGTTGTGGAGCCTGGAGATTGAACGTCGGGTGTTGTGTGTGCCAGGCAAGTTCCCTACCACCATATTAATACTCCTGCTCTGCTCCAGCATATACTAATGTTAACTAATGTTAACATGTTAGCAGTTTTAAAAACCTATGTTAGTATCTCATAGTTCATGAAATAATGTCTTGGATTTGTTAACATGTTTGTACTGAGTTTCTAATTTTCAGCCTAATTAGATACTTAGTACTTTTATATGTATTATTTGGGAAACATGGAAGTGAAAATATCCAGTGGAAAAAAGATGAATGTGGCCAGTGGCCATTATACAAAACTCAGTAAGTTGTGCAGAGTTGTGAAGCATTGTCTACAAAAGAGAAGTATAATTGAATTTTAGAGTTTAAACTTTTTCTCTATGAATGGTACTGTTACGAAATGAGAAGTCAAACAAAATTTAGAAAATAATCTTTGCAAAACACATAACTGGTAATGGGATGACCTAAATTATGTGGGAACTTTAAAAATTCAACACTAAGAAAACAAATGTCCCAATTAAAAAAAAAGGTAAAGGCCTTAAAAGACTCATCACTGAGGAAGACACTCAGATGCTTACTAAACTCATGGACACATGCTCAGTGTCATATGCCACCCAGGGACAGCACTTTTTAACAGTGAGAAAACCCTACACATCTACTCATATTGCAAAAAGTAGGAACAGTAATTACCCCAAATCCAGAAATACCCACTCATTGCTGAAGCAAGTGCCAAATGGCTCAGCCACTTTTCAATACAATTTGTCTCTCCTTCTTACAGGAGCCTTGAAGTAATAAGAAAATTTAAAAGAGTTTCCTCTCATTGGTCAAAAGCATATCCCTAAGGTAATCCATAGGGAGCTGAGCCATTGCCATGGAAACAGGAGTTACCTTAGAACTGTGATCAGATGAGGGGCCTCAAACTTTGAGACATAGGTCTGTTGTCAGCAGACTGGCAAGTGCAGAATTGGCATGCTTTTCTTGGGGTGCTTTGTGTTGTAACCTTGGTTGGACACCTGCAACTCTGACCTTATGTATAGCTGTAAAGTTTTAAACTTATGATCTATTTACAAAAAGCCTTTCGTCTACTTTGAACTTTGAGGTAAACACGAACTAATTGTGTGTAGTTAGTCTGAGAAAAAAAAAAAAAAAAAAAAAAAAAAAAAAAAAAGGAGGCGTTTAAGTGTCTACAGTCCTCATGGGACAAATAGATCCAGCCATGAAGCATGTATTTTATATATAGACATTATATAGGTAAATTAAAAATCATCTTCCTGACTATTCACAGATATGTGTGCCCATAAGATTGAGAAGTGATCATGAGATTACATATGCACATCTCATGAGATTACACACTACAATGCAGGTATTGGGGAGACACCTAGTTGCTTTAGCATAAGCGAGAACACTTTCTAGAGTTGATGGTCCTGCTCGCCTTGGCTGGACAGGATTACCTTCAGAGCCACTCCTCTGGTGGGGTATCCGCTGCCATATGCTCTACGTTACCACAGACCCCGACAAGGCTCAGTCTGGAAAACTCTATGGTATCTGTGGTCCTAATTATATAGCTTTCTGGAAAACATGAGAATGTGAAGATAGGAAAAAATAATCAGTGGTTGACAGGAATGGAGGTAGGGAGAGATGAGCAGATATAGCAAAAACACTTTTTAGGCAGCAAAATCTGTCATTCAGATACTTTGTAAGTGACCTGAGTGATCTGAGCCACAACAATTAGATAAGAAATAGTACATCTCCAAATTAAACAGACTAAAATACAGTTTTAGTTTCCATGTTGGTGTGAAAAAGCACAGACACCTGTGTTTACTTAATTCTCTTAATCTTAAGGAGTCACAGTATCTGTCAGAAGGGACAGGTATGAGTGTGGGTCATACATGTGGTGATGGTGGTGGTCTGTAGGCATTTGAAGACAGGATGAACATTTCTACTAATTTTACTGGATGGGATAGTGTTAGTGTTTCTTGTCTTTAAGATCTTTCTTTCTTTTTAAAGATTTTTCTTTTTATTAGATTTAATTTTATGCATATGAGAACTTTGCCTGCATGTGTGTCCTGGTAACCTCAGAGGCCAGGAGTGAGTGCTGGATCTACTGGTACTATAGTTATAGAGTGTTGTGAGCTGCCATATGGATGCTGGCAACAGACCTATGGCATTCCAAGAGCAATAAATGCTCATAACCACTGAGCCATCTGACTTAATTAGGGTTTCTATTGCTGTGAAGAAACACTATGATCATGGCAATTCTTATAAAGAAAACATTCAATTGAGGCTTGCTCATAGTTCAGAAGTTTAGTCCATTATTCTCGTGGTGGGAAGCATGGTGGCACGCAGGTAGACATGGTGCTAGAGAAGGAGCTGAGAGTTCTACATCTCGATCTGCTGCTGCTGGCTACACAAGGAGACTGTGTACCACACTAGTCCTAGCTTGATCATATGAGACCTCGAAGCCTGCCCCCACAGTGACACACTTCCTCCAATGAGGCACACCTCCCCTAATAGTGCTGGTCCCCAAGGGCCAAACATCCTCACACATGAGTCTTTCTTACTTGTATCAGGGGTCTGCATCCCTCCTATGTTCTATATGATGGATTCCTTCTCAATTCTCCTTTGTTCACCAATTTTTGTTTCTAAATGAATGAAAACTGAAAAAAAGAAAAGATGAAAAGTTCAATTATTAACAAAAAATTAGTAAACAGAATAATAAGGGCAACATAAAATGAAAGCATAAGCCTAAAAACAAACAAAACAAAGAATAATAAAATAATCCAAACAAGCCACGTAAGAGCTGGAAAGATGACTCAGCAGTTACGAGCACTTGTTCTTACAGAGGGGCCACGTGGAAGTGAAGATGCCAGAGGGGAAATAAGGGGGGGAGAGGGAGAAAGGAAGGGAGGGAGAGAGAGAGTGAGGGAGAGGGAGGTCCGTCCACTAAAAAAAGAAAACTGCCTGTTGCTTTATCTGTGACTTCCATGGGCTGAGCCTGTACTGCACAAATGTCAAATTTCTCCCAGAAGGAAGGATGTAGCTGTGGATGCCACATGGTCTGCTGGAGTCTCTGAGTTCTAGGAGATTGCAGCAGTGAGCACCATGCCATAGAGGTTGGTCCACACTTTGATGTTCAGGGATATGCGGCTCAATTTACTCTCTGCTGATGAGTATGGCTGGCTTCTCCTGTGAGCCTTCCTGTCTACACTAAACCTCCTCCTGCTTCTGCACACCTCTCACCCTGGGGTGTGGGAAAGTGACTTAACAGCACTCTCTGTGAATTTCTCCTGGCTTCCTTTCTCTCTCTCTCTCTCTTTTTTAAAAAAAGTTATTATATATATGTAATACTTTTATAATATAGTATATATTATGTACATACTATATAGTTACATATCTCCTAATTCTTCTTCCTCAACACATCACATAGAGGAAAATTCAAATTTACCAACAGTCATTTAAAGTTTAATATGGGTTACCATATGATAGATGAACCTAATTCTTGTTATCAGTTCACATTGGGATACAATGGTTTAAAAAACATTCATAGACTGTTGTTCTCACTACATTCACAATAGCTCTGATTAGGTACTATTGGCTATTGTTATACCATCTCTTCAGAGTCATTCATACTGGTTTTGAAGGATGATTGCCAGAGGAAGAGGGGGAGGCTGAAGCCATGATTTTTTTAAAGTGATTATATCAATAATCAGGGAATTTTCTCAGGGGAAATACTAAAATGAAAAGTGTGCTCTCCTACAAGACAGCCTTTAGGTCACTTCAGCCCGTCCCAGAAGATATGCTGGCCTCTGCCCCAAAAGGGGTCTTTGAGTACACAGCATTTATTCTCTCTCCTCATCTTGGTCATTTGGCCTTCTATTCTTAGAGTTATTCTCTTTCTACAACATAGTCTTTGGAGCTCTCAGAAGGAAGGATGTAGCTGTGGATGCTATAAGAGATAAATCCTTAATGATGGTTCATTACTAAATGTCTTCTCTGTCTTAAAATGCCCACACCAAATTATTACATTGGATCAGTGCCCAAGACTATCAATCAAAACTTACTTTATAACTTTTGATAGTAGAGGTCCCTAGTATAAAATTATATTTTGAGCTAGTTTCTTTTATTATTTGGGAACACATGTACACATTACTAACTCTGTTTTTGCTTTCTTGTGTGGTGTCTTTTTGGAACACATATTTGTTACCCATGTTTTGTTAGCTCACACATACTGTTAATTGCCACCCGAAAGGAAGTCTAAGAAAAATCACATGCATTTGCTTCGTAGTGTTTTACCATTTTCTCTTTGCACAACTGTACTTTTTAGGGATGTTTTTCTTCTCATAGCAAGGCAGAGAAAGTTCAAAACAGAAAACTTTCTGTTGTATAGGATTACTGATTGGAAGCAGGCAGCTCTAAGAAATTCAAGCACATCCTGATTATTATGTCTCTATTTCCTGTGTGGCTTAAACTGCCATGTATTAATCTGAATTCAAAACCATTGGCTCCAACGGATGGTTTTGCATTGCTGGAAACTGCTCACTGCTAGCTTGTTTTTCAAGGTTTCTGAATAAATGGAAGGTCAGAAAGCCAAAGAAAAATTTAGCTCATGTAGCACTGACTGATAAAAATTGCTCAACACAGTGGTATTATCGAGAATACCACTATTAGGAAACATGAAGTATCAAGGATGTTGGAACATGTAACTTCCCAGTGGTCAGATCACAGCCCCAGGAACATTCCAAGAAGGCTTATAATTCTGGGGAAACTCTGCTCATTGCTATTTACAAATGAAGATTTATTTGCCCAAAAGGGATCAATATGATTATTTAGCAAGGTCTGTGACATTCTAACACCTCCAACAAAAAAAATTGTCATAGCTTTATAACAAATAGATTTTTCTAAGACTGTTTTCTTAGGCAATTTTGCAACTTCAATGAAATTGACAGCTTGTTCTTAGTATAAAGTGTGAATTAAATTATTGTAAATTGCATTAATATTTTTGAGATCTAAGGCCAGGCTTTATAAAAAAAAAAAGCTGTTCTGTTCACCATACTGTGTGATTGTGTGTTCCAAATGGAGCCTCGCATATCGCAAATGAAGCAGGATCATTTATAGTTCAGTAATTTATTCTTTTCATGACAATCAGAGAAGAGAGAACTGCCTCCCTTTTTTGCTTGGGAAGCCTCAGGAAGCATTGGACAGCTTCCTGGATCTTGGGTCTGCAGTTGTGCCAACTTACTGGGTAGGTGGTGCTGAGCGTGGGATGTGGGATAGCAATGCTTCAGTGGGGAATATTATAATGAGCCCGTGGGCCCAATTCTCAGCTTCCTCTTCACTCTGCCATTCAGGGCCAATCCCTCAAGGTGTCCTTAGCCAAGCTTTCATTCACACAAAAGACACAGAAGGGACGGCGTTCACCGAAGCAGAGTCGCTTTTGTTCTCCAGGTTGCTTTTGTCGCTAGATAGGAGAGATATAAAAGTGAGAATCGCATAAGGCTACATTTTGTCTCCTCCAGGAGCTTGGGCTTCTGTGCAGATCATCTGAGTGGGCTCCGCTTAGTCATGGTTATTCACGGTATTCAGAGAAGAGTACTTCCTCGGGAGGGCAGGGTGAGGCACAAAAACAAACCAAACTCTAACTCCTAAGAGGGATGAAACTGCCTGTACAATGTCGCTGGCTACAATATCTTCTGGAAATAACACAGTTAGATACTGTCCACAAATACACACGTTGATTTGACAGTAGCCAGGGTGCTGGAGTGATCTCCACCTGAGCACAGAGTTCAGCAAGGAACAGCTGAAAGAGGACATCATTTCATTAAGGAGGGTTTAGCACTCTTGGCATCTCTGCTTAGAGATGCTCTGGAGCTCTTCTTTGTAAAACCAATAGTCATTTATATTAAGACAACGTGATTCTGGGTGTTGAACTAAGGTGTTCCTCATATGACAATACCAGGGAGCTACATTCAGACCCCCGTTTGCTTATCCATCCAAAATTGAATGTGCAAATGAACAATTTAATGAGTAATACAATCAAGGATAGATATTTACAAATATACAGATAATCATGTAATTGTGTATATTTGGACGCATAATTTGGAAAACTAAATGTCTACTGTGCTTAAAGGAATACGAACTAAAACTGAGCATGGTGGTGCACACCTCTAATTCTAGCACTTGGAAGGCAGAGGTGGGGGCATCTCTGAATTCAAAGCCAGTCTGGTCTACAGAGCTAGCACCAGGACATCCAGGAATACACAGAGAAACCTTGTCTTAAAAAAACAAAAATTAAAACTACAAATAAAACAAAACAAACAAAAGGTATATGCTCAGCTTCATTAACTAGTAGAAAATATAAATGAAACCAGTAACAAAAGTCCTTTTTTTATTTATTGTATAGGCATAAATGACATATAATGCTTGTACCATAATAACATACTTTAAATTATAGTACATCATGAAAAAAAAAAGTCACAGTAAGATGCATGGACCCATGTTCGCATGAACACACACACACACACACACACACACACACACACACACACACAATGGATGAGCATTTAATTTACATTTTCTATAGTTTTAAATATAAGTATATATATTTATATATATATTAAATATATATATAAGTATATATATATTTAAAACTATATATGTATACTCTTCCCTTATTGATGATTTTTATTTTGAACAAATGATCTTTCCCTCAATATTGACACTTTTATGTTATTTTGATGCACTTTTATGAAGTTGCATGCACAATTCTAGTCATGGCATTTAGACGACTGAGTGAGAGCAGTGGCTGTGGGACAGGGAAAATGCACAGAGACTTCACATTAAGAGGCACAGTCATTTTGGGGACAAAATGACTAAAACAAAAATTTTGGATGGAAAAGGTAAATAATTTGTAATCAAAAGCTACTACTATGTTGTATTATTTTAGTTTGGCTCAAGAAGGTAAGTTAGACACCAGGAATGTGCATTGTCTAACTCACATGAATGAGTTAGAACTAAAATTAAAATTTAAAAACTAAATAAAATTAAAAAGTTAATGAAGCAATAGAGACATTTAACATATGACTAGTAACTATTCAATGACTTAATTTGTTGAGGAGTGTATCAGTAGACCCAGTCAGCTCTACAACATTTCAACTTGGCACCAATTTGAAATTTAGGACTTTGGACAAACATTTAGAAAGGATCTTTATTTCTTTTTAAATTAAAGAATAAAATTTTATGTGTATGGGTCTTGTGTAGTACCCACAGAGGCCAGAAGAGGGCATTAGATCCCCTGAAGTGTTGTTGCAGATTGTAACACAAATAATAAAAACAGAGACAGATATAGGGATTAAAGCAGATGATCAGAGAAGCAAAGAGGCCAGCCACTAGAGAGTTCTCACTTCTACCAATGCTCAGACCAAAGGGATGATCCACTGAACCTCAGACTTCCTGACTGCACTGCTCCTCAGACTCACTCAGACTGCAATGAGCTCCTGTCTCCTCCTCCCTTCTCTTCCTCCCGAGTGCTGGGATGGAAGGTGTGTACCACCGTTGCCTGGCTCCTTTGGCTGTGGCTAGCTCTGCACTCTGATCTTCAGGCAAGCAGCTTTATTCATTAGGTCATAAACAGCAGATGATTGTGAGCTACAATGTGGATGCTGGGAATCAAATCCAGTCCTCACAGCGGCCACTGCTCTTAACCATTGAGCCATTGCTCTAGTCCCAAGGACATATTGTTAAATTTACAGATTGTTTAGAGAGTAGTTCCTAGACTTTTTGAGAATAAAATTGTGGTCTCTGTGCTGTTACAAGGGTATTGTCTCGGTGGAGGAGTTCTACTTGGATGCTGTTAAGATTGAGGATTTCAATGGTAATTCTGTGTCCTACTGAGGTATGTTGTGGGTCTCATATAGAACTCTGCCAGAGAGTGAGAAGAGCCCTGAGGATCACCATGACCTCCTAGTATCCTTTCTGAATTGTAAAACTGAACTGCACTAGCTTCCAAAGCTCAAGGATATGTGCAGACATCAACATGCTTTGACAAGAAATAGCTCAGGGTCTGAGAAGTGAACAGTGTTTCCTGGCATGCGAATAAAAAGAATGCATTAATCTGTCAAATAAAATATCTTAAGGTTTCTGCCTTGAATTTTACATAAATATGAGAAGAGAATAAGAGATTTGTGTTTTAATTGGTCACTAGGACACTCAGAGTAAATTATTCACTGTTCTCCATTCCCCATTCTCTATTTGACCTTCTTGGCAAGATCACTTCTACGAAATTACGGCAAATCCCATCTCCTTCTTGCTCTAAGCATTCTTGAGCACCCACTGGATCCAGGAATTCTAAGGTGGTTAAGATAAAAAACTTGTAACAAATATTGTATAAATAATCTACACATGAAAATTCTAAAACTATAAGAAGACAATAGAACAGTTCATCCTCCCATATCTTAGACTTGGGAAATATTCCTTCAGCAGACAACTCTGTGGGACAAACATTTCCTGACAAAGTTTCGAGGAGAGATGAAATGACAAAAGAAATGATGACAATAACTTCTAGGCACTGATTTACATGTATCGGTGGTTGTACTTTAAACCAACCATTGAAGCTCCTGCTGTTATTATGTCAGTTTTACCTACAGAGATGTAGAAAATTGTAAGGAGTTCCTTTGTCTTTAAACCTAGGACTCAGTTGAAGATGCCTATTGAACTCAGCTTATCTGGAGTCACAGAAACACCTCCACAGTAAGCAGGTGGAACAAGTATAAGATGTATCTCAACCCGAGAGGCTTTCAAATCTCTATTCAGGGCTGCTCAAAAAAAAGGGGGGGGGCAACTCCACTTTCTGTGGAAGCTTGTTTGTTGCCATCAAATTCTATTACTTTGCGATAGACACATAATTGAAAAAATAACACACAATTCTTAAGTGGAGGGTTATTAACCATTCAGCAGTAAACAAATGCCAATGACCATAAAATGTATTGTATGTATGGTTATTCAATAATGCTTCAAGAAATTTCAAATCTCAACCATTGATAATGTAATAACAAGAGAAGTCAATAAAAATATTCATGTGGCAAGTCCATGTGCCTTGTCTTTAAATAGATGCCCTACCTTTGATTTTAGGCACAAAGAAAAAGTGCCACTATGAAGAGAGCTGAGAGAGAGAGAGAGAGAGAGAGAGAGAGAGAGAGAGAGAGAGAGAGAGAGAGAGAGAGAAGCATGATTGGTCCCAGGACCCCTGAGGATAATATTTTATATGACCTGAAATCCTCCATCATCTCTTAATGACTTATAATAGTCAATACAATGCAAGTACTATGTAAATCGCCTTTTCACTGTATTGTTCAGTCATAAGAACAAGTAAAAAGAGTGTATATATTTAGTACTGACACAATTAAGAAAATTGTTTTTCAGCTATGGTTGGGCAAATCTGTGTATGATAACGATACCCACTGATACCAAGAGCAGACTGTCACCAGTGCCAGGGCCACTAACTGATGTGCCAACCATTCTCCTAAGTCAATGATCCCCCGGGGTTCTAGAAAGCACAGCTTCTTTCTGGGGTTCATCTCCTTGCCTAACTCTTTTGTATTACACAGTACAATAAGCAGTGCTGCTAAAAAGGTTTTGTCAGAATATTAAAATATGGAACAATATTTCTTAATGTCTTGGCTCAACATGGAATACTCTTTATTTTTATTTATTTATTTATTTATTTTTCTTATTTTAATATCGATCCCAGTTCCCTCTTCCTCCCTCCCTCCCTCCCCCCTCTCTTCCTTCCTTTCTCCCTCTCTCCCTCCCTCCCATGCCCTCTGACCACCCTCCCATCCCATCCCCCCACTCCACAGGGAGGGTGATGCCTTCCAGGAGGGGTCAACAAAATCTGTCAAGTCATTTGGAGTAGGGACTAGGCCCTCTCTCCTGCCTCTAGGTTAAGGGAGTGTCCCTTCATGGGGGATGTGCTCCTAAAGCATGAAACACTCTTTAAAGATGCCAGGAAAATGAGACATCACTTTATTGCAAGAGAGTTCCCAGTTATCCATATTCTATGGCAAGGGAGTGCTTCTGGAATGTTCTTCTGGATAATTTTGCTTTTCTCCAAGGAACTTTACCCAGGAGATCCTGGGTTGTTCATCACCAAGTGGCAAAACTTACCCAAAGCTGTAAACATCTTGAAATAACTTCCTGACTGCTACACAGGAATGACATTTCCTATTTTCAGAGACAGGTCATGTCCTGTTCTCCCAATGACCTTCTATTAAAAGGTTGCAAAGCCTAAAGAATTCTTGTAGGTAGGGAGTAATTTGGTCTAGTTTTAGAGGTCATGATAACAGGGTTGCCTGTATTATAATATTTAGTAAACTATAGAGAATCCACAGGAAGAGGGTATGTGTCCCTGAGTGGTCTTTTTCTGTTTAGAGAATCTAAGATATCATCATCATCATGATACAATCAAATATAATATCTTGAAGGAATCAAAAATAATTTGGATGTGATCAGTCATTCACTCCCAAGAGAAGGCTATGGCAAAAAGTGGCAAGTGTGAGCATAAAAAATAGTAAAAACAAATAATAAAAACACGAGGAAGCCTACAATCCATCAGTTGGAAATGTGCTACCTGGGAAATATGGATCAAAATTACTCTGATATTAGAGTAGATTGCCAGAAAGAGCATAGGTAACCTAAACACAATGTTTGGAATGAATTTTTCAAAAACTCCTTGCTTATCAAAATTCATATCTTCTGAGGGTCCTTTGCTGTTGGCTGGATATGGAGGCCTTATATAAAGGACTTTTCATGAACAGTATTGCTAGTAGGCCTAGCTGGCCAAAGGAAAGAGGCTTCTGGGAAAAACTTCCTTCCTTCATGGATGGAAAATGATTGAAGGATAGTGCTTTCCTCCTTATCTCTGGATGTTGAAAGAAATGGTGTACAGTCCCCACAAAGCCAATGTGTTGAATGTTTGACTCTCAGGGTGGTCATATTTGGAGAAGGTAGAACCTTAAAAAACGAGGACTGGTGGAGGAAGAGAGGGGAGTGTGGTGTGTCCTCCAAGAGGAGTCAGGACTCTGGCTCCTCCCTCTTTGAACACCTGTTGCTACAGAGTGGCCAGCCTATGCTGCCACATGCTCCTGTCACCCATGCATAGGCTGAAGCCTCTAAAACTGTGAGTCGAGCAAACTTTCCCCCTTTTAAAGTTGCTTCTCTGGGGTATCTTATTTTAGTATCGGAAAGCTGACTACCATGGCAAATCATCCTGGAAAACACTGGCCACGCCTCATCTCTGCTTCTCCTCTGCTCTGATGTGTCAGGATCCCTCTATCGGTGGTTCTTTCCGGACACCTGAGGAATTACCATAGCTTGTCAAGCAGAGAAGCTTCCCTCCCCCCATAAGAACAGACACCATCTGTTCTCACTGCCATTGTATTTACAGAGGCATGAACACATACTATATATAAACATAGTTTTACATGTATGTATAAAATCTTGTGAACAATCACACAATGGTGAAGTCCAGAGTGTTTTCAGTTACCACACGTGGGGCCTGTCTATACAACTGAACACTGACCCCAGGCATTCACTTGACTTGTACTTACTGTACTCTTAAACCTCCTCCATTTATGCCTCCTGGGAGCCCTGTCTAGTTCGAGGCAGTAGAAATGTGAGAGGCAAGCCCATACATTATGGCCCTGTGAGGATCCAACCTGGGTGCTTACTTAATTTGGAAGGCATCTATTCAATTACTAATAAAATGCATTTATTTAGGAATAAGACAAATACAAAAGCAAATTACTTTTGTCTCCAGGAACTAGTAAAATGCAAATAGGCTCAGGCATAAGGATGCAGTTAGTTCTGAAGAAGGCAGTCTAATTAAAAACTGATGTGACAAGTGCATGTGGGCTTGTGTGTGTCCACGTGAGATAAAGAGTTGCTCGATGATGATGGAATGCTAATGTTTGCCCTCTACACAGACTTGCTCTTGCATGAGGATTGTTCCATATTACAATTCAGGGGAGCAGGGGAGAACATTAATAACATGACTTCTCAGCTCTTCAGCGCAGCGGACCATGCCTGCATCCTGGCCCTTGGTGATTTGATATATTTGAGAGCCGCCGGAGTCTTCTCAAGTTAACATCTGCGGGTGTAGATTGTACTGGTGAAGATGTCTCTTCTATTAATCTGTAAGAGCAGACTTACCTGTGATTTCTGGGAGACTGTGACAGACCTGGATGGCCAGTGTCCACCACCCACCTGGATCCCACCCCTCCCCCACCACAAGCCATGTTGAGATGGGATTTGGTTGCATTGACGATTCATTTGACCTTAGTTTGACTTTGGATCACATTCAATTAAAGAGTTGCCATATCTGTATCAGAATGTTATAGCTTATGAAAATATCCTCATTCTAAAATGTGTGTGAGTGTGTGTGTGTGTGTGTGTGTGTGTGTGTGTATGTGGCTGTATGTGTGTTATGTGTGTATGCATGTAATAAAAAGGCACTGAATACATACTTGTTGAATGAATTCTTAGGTGAGATGTTCCTGAGAAAAGAAATGAGGGATGAAAGCACACAATGCCTTCTCTTCCCCATCTGAGAACTCATCCATATTAACCAGGTGGGGACCACATGTCAGTTATATGCTCAAATCTGGGGACAAGCAGTGACACAGGCCTACATCAGGACTGTGGCTCACCAAGGACTGGGAATCACTGTATGTGTCCAAGATGACGGTCACTGCCATTGGAGATGACAGGTTGGTGGCGTATGAACTTATCCTAGTACTGCATAGAATCCTTGAAACCTTAGCCCCAGTTAGAGTGGACCAGAACTGGAAAAGAGTGCAATTGCTCAGAGTCAGCCACTCAAGACAGTTGTCTTTGCTGAACCATGTGGCAGAGGTATGACAATGGCTTTATTTCCCAGGATGGTTTAGTCTGTTGTGAAGGCATCTGCTGCCCTTGGCTGTGCAGTGCTTCAAGGGCCGATTCAAGACGGTTCTTTTGAAGTCTCGCTCTGTTGCTTCTCAATCTACAGGAATGGCATTCCCAAAAGACTGCTCCAAGTGTTCCCTGTACATGCACTGCTAACTACACTCCTGTTCTCCTGCGCTGTGTGCCTCTTGCTTGTGTTTCTCCATGCATGCATGTCGGACACACTGCAAGAGCATGGACATCATGGGTGCTGCTCACCAGGGCCTGTGTTAACCATGACCATACATCTCAGTGTTTGTGCACACAGTCTAACCTTGACACAAATGCTATCTTCTTTCCTCCACATATTTATCCAAGCCACCCCCCCTTCAAAGCTTTGCTGAGATTCTATCTCTGGCATCAAGCCTCTGCTCTTCTCTGCCCACAAACCAGAAGATACAAGTCCCTAAGTAAGGGTCATCTTCCCTTACTTTTTTTGAGCTACACTGAGCAGATGGGTTGGTGTTGTCAGATACACTGACTGAAACCTCTGTCAAACAATCCGAGGCTGGACCACTGCTGTGTTTAACTCTGCATCACTGACCTTTATTTGGATTAACTTTGGCTAGTGTCATTAATTCCACCAGTCACCTCTTGATCACATGTCTGAGGGATTATGCACACACACTCAGGCATGTATACACACACACACACACACACACACCTTGTGGGTTGTTATGAAAATTAAATAAAATAATAGGCATGGAATTTGTAATACATTGGCTTTTAAAGTTTGTGTGTCTGATTTATGTGTGATGTAGGAGAAGACTGTGTGTTTTATGAACCACAATGTATTCAGGGTTTTATTGGTAATATATGAAGACCTCTGCTATAACATGTAAACCATTCTTTGTCTCTGGTCAGCCTTCCTTATGTCATGCTCATAGGATTTTTGAGTTATACATTCAAGCTCTCTTAATTATTTGGTATGCAAAGGATGTCCATTTTAGTTGAGTTGAGACTCATAATTTCAAAGATTAATAACTATAGCAAATTGAATAGGAGGTCTGAGTTAGACACTCACAGATTTTAATTCATCACACAAAATAATAGGGACGAATTTCAAAGAAAGCCTGAGACTGGGTACCAGTCATTTACAGTATGCATCTGAAGCAAGAGCCTACTGCACACCACTGCGTACCCTTGCCATTCCAGTGGAACAGTGCTTTAAAAATATTCCCGGTAGAGACCGTGAGCATTATTCCTGCCAGCCCAAAGTTTTGTTTGCATCTTATTGTTGTGATAGGGTCTTCCTTAGGTTATTGTTGCTATGATAGAACACTGTGAGCAAAGCAACCTGGGGAGGGAAGGGTTTATTTGGCTTATTTATATAATATCCTGGATTCATTGAGAGAAGCCAAGGCAGGAACTCAAACTGTGTGGGAACCTGGAGGCAGGAACTGAAGCAGAACATGGAGGGTTCTGCTTACTAGCTTGGTCTCCATGGCTTACTCAGCCTGCTTTCTTATAGAACCCAGGACCACCAACCCAAGGATGCCACCGCCCACGATGCGCTGGGCCCTCCCCATGATGACTAATTAAGAAAATGCCTTACAGTCTTGCCTACAGTCCCATCATATAGAATGTTTTCTCAGTTAAGGTTTTCTCCTCTGTAATGACTCTAACTTGTATTAAGTAGACATATCCATGAAAGGTAGGAAGCTGATTCTTATTCACAGCATCAGCTTTTACACAAGGAGCCTGGGCCTAGAGGTTTGTCAATTGTTTGGTTATAGTTTGTGGAGGAGTGTGGCATGATGCCTGGGTCTCCTGGATCTGAGTTCTGGTTCCTCCCATAAGAGCCTGTTGCCTTTATGTTTCTATTTTTTGTTTTGTTTTTTTAGTACACATTTAACTTCCTGTTCTCTCTCTCTCTCTCTCTCTCTCTCTCTCTCTCTCTCTCTCTCTCTCTCTCTCTCTCTCTCTCAAATATACAAAAGAAAAATGAAGACCAAATCAGGCTTACTCCTCCTAATTGTAACCTATTGCTCTGTCCTCTCCCACACCGACCATTCTTCCCAACTCTGTTAAGCTCCATTCTACTTACCCAACTCTCTTCTGTGGCATTTCTTCTGTTTTTGGCTTATTCACTTTTCATGTGTCTCTTTTATTGGACTATGAAAGGACCACATTTCAACCTTGGTTAAATAGTACTGCATCACATTCTTTGCATTAGTCCTCAATGTTTGGGGACACATGGGTTGATTCTGTATGTCGGTTATTATGAATGGTGTTGTGAGCAATGTGGGGAGGCAGATGTGCCTTCCACACACAGACTTCCTTTCCTTCAGATGTGCGCCTAATAGTGGGATGGTGAGTCTCATGGTGGCCCTCTTAATTTAGAAGTGGCATCCTTAAACTGTTTGCATAACAGCTATTTTCCAAATTTTTGTAGTCACAAATGACCAATGTGTAAAACAGAGAAAGCCAGGTCATTCCTGTTGGGAGTTTTGAGGACCTATCATCCTGAATATGGCCCTTCAAGTTCTGGCAGCTGAGGCTCCTGTATGCAACTTCAGGGTCCGATAGAATGAGCAGATGTCTGATTTATCCTATTCTCTTTTGAATAGTAAGAGATGTCAATGTACACATTCAAAGTACACTTGTAGGTCAAGCTGACATAAAGGTAAAACAGCAGTCAATTCAGTCAGTTTGGGCCATCCAAATTGGTCCTCGAATATCTCCTTCACATTTGTTTGTGTTTTAAACACTTCTCTAGTACTGGGCCCTTGCTAATTAAGCTGCATTTCCCCAGTAGTTGCAATATTTTCAAATGGCACTGAAACTGAAGGAGTATCTGAGGTGACTGGCAGCCAGGAAGCCTAGTGTTCCTAGGGTTGCCTCCCCTATGTAATAAATGTTGTCTCGTTTTCTGGAATTGAAGGGTGAGTGTGTGGCACACGCTTGCTGTCTGTCAGGGATGTTTGACGTACTGCCTGAGAACTATCAAGCCAGCACCATCCTTCCAAGAGGCACTGGGAGGCTGCTAGAAGCAAGAAACCAGCATAGCCTTAGGATCAGTTTTGCCTAAGAGGAATCCTTACAGTAGACCCTCTTGTCCACATAGCTTTACCTGCATTGTGTAGTGAGTTGTTGGTCAGGTTCAAGGCCTCTGGCTTCTGGTTCACCATCAATACTGGACCCTCCCTGAAATTCCTCTCAGATATTCTGCAGTTGCTCTGAGTAATGGAGATCCCACAGCTATGGTTCTGCAGGACCAGTCCTTCCCATGCTCCAGCCGTGAAGAGCATGGTCACCCCTCCAAGGCCTCTGTTTCAGTTTGTCTTAGCTTCCCTTCAGGATAAACTGAAACTGAAGAGCCAGAATAAATCCTTTCCTGCCCAAATGGTTTTTGGTGATGGTCTTTATCACAGCAATAGAAACAAAACCAGGACACTGAATCCCACTATGGAAAGAAAGCCTGACTCCTGAAAGTTGTTTTCTGACTTCTGCATGTACACCCTGGCATGTGCAGACACATATACATAAACACACACCACACACCCCTACACACATGCATGCATGTATGCATGCATGCACGCATGCACACATAATAATAAATAAAATAAAAATTAAATAAAACAGCAGCAAACATATGTGACAGGCCATGCTCTAGATAGATGTAGAAGGACAAGGAATTCTAGGTTAACCTCAGCTCTAGAAGCCAGCTTGGCTCCATGAGATCTTGTTTAAAAAAACAAACAAACAAAACAAAGCAAACACACCCAGCCCCAATCCAAAACCAGGGGCTGGAGAGCCGACTCAGAAGGTGAAGGTATTTGTTGCCAAGATTGAAGCCATTAATCCCATCCCCAGGACTCATGTGATAGAAGGAGAGAACAGACTCTCAAAAGCTGTCCTCCAATCTTCAATCCCAACCTGCCCCCCAAATAATTGAATGCAATTTAAAGAAGAGAAACTTACTGTAATATTCATCCCTGAGCTTATTCTTGGAAATTTCTCATAACATGTGTCTGGGTTGAAGTCAGGTTATTGCAATTTTAGAAGCCACATAGAAGACTCAAATGTGCTTTTGTTTAGGAACATAGAACTCCCCTTCTACTACATCTGTCTCGCTTTCCAGATGTGGGCACTCCTAGACTACACTCTTGCAGCCCTGTTCCTTCTTCCAGAGAGGCCACCCAGGGACCAAGATCCCCACCTCATTCTTGGTTCATATCCAGGACAGAAATCTTTTTAATCCTCTCTCTTCCTGAGAATTGGCATCTACCTCTTCGTTGGCTCGGTGTATATTTCCAACATGTGTTTCACCTTCACTCAAACCAGCCTGTCTAAACAAACTCATCAGTTATGTCATTCCCCAGCTGGAGACATCCCTTTCTGTTTTTCTGCCTTCTATTTATGACTATCTTCTTCTCATACACCTGGCATAAAACTCTAGCATTATCCCTGATTCTCAGCCCTCCTCCATCTCATGTCTGACACATCATCCTGCCAATTCTCTCCATGTAGTGACTCCTTAATTAAAAAATAAAACTATCATCCATTCTATCATCTATCTATCTATCTATCTATCTATCTATCTATCTATCTATCTATCTATCTATCATCTATCTATCTATCTATCTATCTATCATCTATCTATCTACATACCCACCTACCAATGGAGGGTAGTTGCACAGATGAGGAGGTCAGAAAACAACCTACATGAGTGAGTTCTCTCTTTACGCCATGTAGATTATGGGGATTTCACTCAGGTCCTCAGGCTTAGCAGCCAGTACTTTCCCCCCTAAACCATCTTGCTGGCCTCCAAGTAGTGGTTCTTACTTCTCTCTCTGTTTCACTGATATTTTAGTCACTGAGGTCATTTGTCAGTGACTGATGGCTGGCACATCCATTTGTGCCTGCTCTTCCCATAACTTCTCCAGAGTCCCATTTGTTCCCTATCATCCTTGTGCTGGATTACACCAAGAAACAGATGGACTAATGGTATTCTGTAGCCAGCTAATTTGGGTCTCAAAGAAAGCTCCATGAAAGTCAAACTGTAATCCGGATGTTGAATGTGCTAGGTCTTAGAGAAGAACTGATCGTAATGCTGGGCTTTGAAAATCAGGTATCAGGATACAGCTAACCTGCAAGGAAAGTCCAAACGTATCTTAACCTGGAATGTGACAGCCTCCACCCAGGATGTGCTTAATGGGTTCTGGGGTCTGATTGTCATATTTCTGTGCCTGCCTGATTGGCCTCTCATGGGCATCTCCTTAGTTATATCAATACATGTACTGAGTTATCACTGAACTAGCTGACTTGTGAGTCATTCTTTCAAGTGTGTTCCCTCTTCATGTTCTAGCTCTGACCAACTTAGCAATTATACATCTACTTCCTGCCTCAGCAGCTTATTCTCCTTATCTTCAGGCTATTGGTAAAAGAAGCCCTGTACCCACCATTTATCAATAATGATCATCTAACTACATTGCATAAAATGGGAAAGGGGTCACCCAGAATCACACCCAGCAGAATATCCATTAATGTGTCTACATTCTCTATCTATAGTGGCTTTTCATGCCACTATAAATTACAGTATTCCATTCTTCTATAACACTGTTTTTTTTATTTCAACATTTCCAGAGAAATGAAATAAAAAGTTGATAATAGCAACTGAAGACAGGAGACATCAAAAAGGTAAAACTGGAGAAATAGTAGGGTCAGTATAGCATGTTCAATGAAGAAGTTGTAGAGAATTACAAATGAATTGTACATGAAAGGTCCAACTGAAGAAACTGGCACATCTTTTTCACAAAAGCAAACTGGGAAATTTAATGAGATTTCCAAAGCCCTTTCTGAGCTCCGGAAATTGGCACAAAGGAAGTGATAAATTGGGAAGCATTCATTGCTAAAGAAAATGGAACTTGGTGAATACACAGCAAGGATGTCAAATTCCCAATTGGGGCTTCTTCTGACTTCTCGGCAATGCGCTAGCTTCATACGGCAGCTCTCCCAGAACTGGCTGACCAGGAAGGCCAGTAGCTTCTCTCCTTTGGGTGGAGAGATTTTATATAAAGTGGAGAGTAGAAAACCTGCACTCTGGCACCCAGTGGGTGAGATGGTAAGTTTGGTAGGGGTCCTAGGGCTGGTGAAAGAAGTGGATGCCTGACACTGACCTAGCAGTGACACCTAAGAGGATGCAGTGGGGGACTTGAAAAGACAGTTATCCGCACTCATCTAACCGAGTGGAAGCTTCCATGCATGCTGGGTATAATAAATGTTGAGCTAATCTGATTGAGTAAAAAGAAGACACTAATTATTAGACTAGGAATGGCACAGAGGATATCACTGGAGATAGGGCATGTCTTGGTTAGTTTTTTTGTTAAGCTGACACAAGCTAGAATAATCTGGGAACAGGTACTTGGACAGAGATGAAGCCTCCATCAGATTGTCATCAAGTCTGTAGGGCCTTTTCTGTTTAATTCTTGAGTCTGGAGGGCCTAGTCTATCGGATGCTGTGCCACATGGACAGACGGTCTTGGAGTGTATCAGAAGGAGGCTGAGCAAGCTATTGGGAACAAGCCTGTGAGCAGCACTTGGCTATGGCCTCTGCTTCAATTCTTTTCTTCTAAATTTGCTCTTTGGGCTTCTGTAGCGACTTTCCTTCATGATGAACTATAAGCTCCAAGCTGTAAGATGAACAAGCCCTTTCCTCCCCAAATTGCTTTTGCTCGTGGTTTTTATTATACAAAAGAAAGGCAAACCAGTGCAGAAGGAAAAGGAGGAAAGGAGGAAAAAGTGAGCATAAAGTCTAGAAGTCCGTCTGTCCATTTGTCAGTCCTTCCTTCTTTCCTTCCTTCCTTCCTTGCTGCCTCCATCCCTACCTCCCTCCCTTCTTTCATGTGTGTGAGAGAGGGGGGAGAGAGAGAGGCAGGCAGACAGACAGACAGACACACACACACACACATACACACACACACACACACACACACACACACACACACACAGAGAGAGAGAGAGAGAGAGAGAGAGAGAGAGAGAGAGAGAGAGAAGATCTCAGAGAGAGAGAGAGAGAGAGAGAGAGAGAGAGAGAGAGAGAGAGAGAGAGAGAGAGAGAGAAGATCTCCTGTAGATCATGCTGTCCTTGAACTTGTTAGATGTTTGAGCTGTCCCCTGAACTTATGGTCCTCCTTCCTCCAATTCATAAGTTTTGGGGTAACAGGCATTAACCACCATGATGGATGTATGCAGTGCTATGTTCAAATCCAATAAGAATGTGCTAAGTTACTTCCATGTGTGCCACTATTGCATTAGTGGACATATCGCATTAGGCCAGTCATTGTTTTATCACACTGGAGTCAGAGCTAGGCAAGGCTAATCATCATTGTTCTTATCCAGTAGCATGCACAGCACCTTCCAGCACAATGAAGACCATTCAGTAGGGATTAAGTCCCTTTAAAATTTTTATACTTAAATCATTTCCTTTCCTTCACACCATGCCTGATTTCTTACAGCCCCTGATTTGTTCTCTATTTCTATAATTTTGCATTTCAAATTCTACAAATGACCAGTTAGACTTGGATCAATCTTCCTCCCTCCCTCCCTCCCTCCCTCCCTCCCTCCCTCCCTCCCTCCCTCCCTGCTTCCCTCCCTCCCTCCCTTCCTTTCCTTTCCTTTTCGTTTGGTATTTTTGAGACAGGGTCTCACTATGTAGGTCTGGTTTTCCTGGAACTCACTATATAGACCGGGCTGGCCTCAAACAGGGATCTACCTGCCTTTTCTTCCAAGTTCTTGGATTAAAGGCATGCACCACTACAGTCAGGTTATAATTGAATTTTCCTACTCTCTGTGTCATTCTTAGGATTGTTTAAAGGGGTCATCAGTAGGTCCTCTTCCACTGTATCTTTTTTAAAACAAATTCAATATTTTACTAAAATTATTTGGAAGTTTAATGAAATTAATAGCTTAGTGGTAAAAGGAGATTTCCCCCCCCCTTTTAAAATTTAAATAAAAAACAATCTTGTTTTACATATCAATCCCAGTTCCCTCTCTCTCCCATCCTCCCCTGTTCTCTGCCCAAGCACCCCACATACCATTCCCTTTTTGCTCCCTAGGGAGGGCGAGGCCTTCCATGGGGTAGCATCAAAGTCTGCCACATCCCATGTGTCTAGGCCGAGAGTATCCCTCTATGTGGAATGGGCTCCCAAAGTCCATTAATACACTAGGATAAATACTGATCCACTACCAGAGGTCCATAGACTGCCCAGGTCTCCTAACTGACACCCACTTTCAGGGGGCCTGGATTGGTACATGCTGGTTTCCCAGATATCAGTCTGGGGTCCATGAGCTTCCAAAGGGAGATTATTTTTTTAAATAGGACACAATAGTGAGTTGTGTGAATAAGGAGCAGAATGAAAAGTGTTAATGATGACATTTAAGTGGTTACATGAGTTTAATTATTCTTTTTATAATAAATAGCCTTACAATGTCAATTTAAGATGCTGAAAACTGTGTCTACCATAGAGTTTGCAGGAGAATGAGAACTTTATTTTCTGCATTTGGCAATTTTAAGGAAACAAATTCAAGACCTTACAAAAATGTTCAAACTACCAAAATAATTTCTTTTGCTTTCTTTTTTTTTATTGAAAATAGATACTTTTCCTTTATATGATATAACCTGATTATGTTCCACACCATTCCCATCTATTTCTTCTGGTTCCTCCCTGTCTTCCCTCTCATTCAGATGTACCCCCTTTCTGTCTCTCATTAAGAAAACAAACTCTAAAGAATAATAATAAAATATAAGGTGTAGCAAAACTAACACGAAAACCAGACAAAGCAGGCAGAAGGAAAAGAGCCCAAGAAAAGGCACGAAACAAGTACAGATGCAGAGACCCACCTGTTTGCACACTTAGGAATCCCAGAAAAACACTAGATCAGAGGCCTTTACCAAAGGACCTGTGAGGTAAAAAGAGAAAAATACATAAATAAAATAAGTTAGATTTTACAAAAAGTTCTGACACAACAATGAGGCAAAGAACCTCCAAAAAGGCCTTTGAGTTCATCTTCTGCAGGCCATCTACTGTTGAGCATGTCAATTGCCCTGATGAATAATTTGTTTCTTCTGTGAGACTACCTTGGAGAAAACTAAATAAAATTTATTTTTCAAGTGTTTTTCCATAGGAGACAGTGTCTATGTTAGGATGAGGGGACATGTGTCCATGTCTTTTAATTCTAGACCCTTATCTAGTGCAGACAAGTGCAGGCCCAGTGTTTGCATTGATCCAGTTGATGTAGAGGAAGGATCTTGTTCTTCTGGTGTCCTCCATCCCCTCTGGCTCTTAAATTATTTCTGCCTCCCTTTCCACAGGGTTCCCTGAAAGGAGGCCTGAAAGGAGGTATTTGATGAAGACATCCCATTTATGGTTGAGTATTCTAAGGTAGCTCACTCTCTGCCTAATGTCTGGCTGTTGGTCTCTGTATTTGTCTTCATATGCTGTAGGAGGAAGCTTTTATGCTGATGGATGAGCAAGACACTGATCTATGAATATGGAAGAATATATTAGAGTCATTTTATAATGTATTTGGTTTTACCCTAAGTTCCTGGTCTATCTATGCTCAGGTTCTTGGTCACTTAAGCAGTGTCAAGTATGGGTTCCATCTTGTGGAGTGGTCCTTAAGTAAAATTAGATATTGGTCTGTTGCTCCTGCAAATGTTGTGTCCATTGCACTAGCATATATTATAGGCAGGACAGCGTATATCCACTTACTTACCATCCTCCTGTTTGAAAAAGTCAGTATACACAAGGCCCAATTTAACTTAGGGAAAGATGTAATGGCTATGAAATCTTACAGGCAGGACACTATTGTTGATCACAAGGGTTTTGTGGTTGGGTTGGTATTTATGTTACTCTTTTAGTAGCATGTAGAGTACCTTCCTATACTGAAAATATAGATCATAGGGGTGAAGTCTTTATGTAGGCACTGGCTTGACTTTTCCATGCCCAAGGAGTTGTGCAGGTTGTTTTCTTCAGCAACAGGACCATGCTGTCTCTTTGTGGAGAGCAACCTATGGTCTTGTGCTAGACTGGATTCCTTAGGGCTTCCATGAGAAATCTTTGGCAAACAGCTCAATTAGATGTGACCCATTCCTGGTACTGGAAGCTTCATGTGGTACAAAATATATTCAGTTGGAGCTCTTCTCTCACTATTTGAAGATTTTATTTAGATCTCCTTTATATATGTATACATTTTAAGAAGCTTCAGCTGTATTAGATTTCCCTACCACCTCTTAAACTGCCTTAAATTTTTTATGTCTCTCCCCATATTCTCTCCCTCAATCTTCTCTTTCATCCCCCTCTTCAGTTAATCCTACCATTTCCAGCCTCCACCCCAAATCTATCCATAACTATTCCCCTTCCTGTGGAGATCTACCTGTCTCTTCTAGTCCCTTATTCTATACCCAGTCTCTGTGGTTTTATAGATTGTAACTTGGTTATCATTGACTTAACAGTTAATAACCATGCACAAGAAATACATAACATATTTGTCATTCTGGATCTGAGTTACCTCACTTGGGATGATTTTTTTCTAGTTTCATCTATTTATCTATAAAATTCAATTTTTCAACAGCTGAGTAATAATCTATGAATGTACCACATTTTGTCATCCATTCATCTGTTGAGGGATATCTAGGATGTTTCCAGTTCCTGGATATTATTAGTAGAGCAGCAAAAAACATAGGGAGCAAGTATCCTTGTGGTAGGATGGAGCATGATTTGGGCATATGCCCTAGAGTGAGCTAGAGATTGAGGTAGATTGATTCCCATCTTCCTGACCAATCACCATACTGATTTCCAGAGTAGCTGTACAAGTTTGTAGTCCCATCAGCAATGGATGAGTGTTCCCCTTACTCTACATCCTTGCCAACATGAACAGTCCTGTGTTTTATTGATCTTAGCCATTCTGACAGGTGGAAGATGAAATCTCAAAGTAGATTTGATTTATGTTTCTCTGATGGCTAAGGATGTTGAACATTTCTTTAAGTGTTTTTCAGCCATTTGAGTTTCAGTGTCTTAAAGTGTTTATCATATGTCTTTTGTTTGGTTAAAATCACCTCCAAGATACTTTCTATTATTTGTGGCTATTGGAAAGACATTGTTTCATTGAATTCTTTCTCAGCCCATCTGTCATTTGTATGTAGGAGGGCTACTGATATTTTGAGTTAGTGAGCTAATTTTATATCCAGATGTCTTGCTGAAATTGTTTATCAGCTATAGGAGTTTCTTGGTGGAATTTTAAGGGCCATTTAGGTATACTACCATATAATCTACAAATAAAGATGCATTGATTCCTTCCTTTCCAATTTGTATCCACTTATCTCCTTCACTTGTCTCATTATTCTAGCTAAGATGTCAAGTACTACATTGATTAAGTATGGAGAGAGTGGACAATCTTGTCTTGTTTCTTATTTTAGTAGAATTGCTTTGAGTTTCTCTCCATTTAAGCTGATGTTGGCTATGGGTTTGTTGTGAACTGCCTTTATCATGTTTAGATATATCCCCTTTATCCCTAATTTCTTCAGAACTTTTTTCATTAAGGGGTGCTGGATTTTGTTGAAGGCCATTTTTGTATCTGATAAGATGATAATGTGGATTTTATTTTTCAGGTTTTTATATAGTAAAATATATTTATTGATTTTTGTATATTGAAACATCCCTAAATCTCTAGGATGAAGCCTACTTGATTGTGGTGGATGATATTTTTGATTTGTTCTTGGATTTGATTTGCCAATATTTTATTGAAAATTTTTGTACCTATGTTCATAAGGAAAATTGGTCTGTAATTCTTTCTTTGTTGGGTTTTTATGTGGTTTGCATATCATGGTAACTGTAGCCTCATAGAACGAATTGGGCAATGCTCCTTTTGTTCCCATTTTGTGGTATAATATGGTCAGTATTAGTGTTAACTCTTCTTTAGAAGTCTGGTAGATTTTTGAGCTAAAACAATGTAGCCCTGTGCTATGTTTTTGTTGTTGTTGTTGTTGTTGTTGGGAGACTTTTAGTGACTGCTTCTATTGCACTGGGAGTTATATACGTGTTTACATTGCATATGTGGTTTTGGTTTAACTTGGTAAGTGGTTTTGGTTTTGGTAAGTGGTATGTATCGAGGAAATTATCCATTTATTTTAGGTTTTCTAGTTTGGTGGAATAAAGCTTTTAAAGTATGTCTTCATTATTCTCTGTATTTCTTCAGTATCTGTTGTTATATTTCCCCTTTCCTTTTGGATTTTGTTACTTTGGATATTTTCTCTCTGCCCTTTAGTTAGTTTGAATAAGGGTTTATCTATTTTGTTGATTTTATCCAAGAACCTACTCTAGGCTTTATTGATTCTTTGATTTTATTTTTACTGATTTCAGCCCTCAGTTTAATTATTTCTTGCCATCTACTCCTTTTGGATGTGATTTCTTCTTTGTTTCCTAGAGCTTTCAGGTGTGCTGTTACATTGCTAGTATGGGATTTCTTCTTCTTAATGTAGGCACTCAGTGCTCTGAACTTGCCTCTTAGAACAGCTTTCATTGTGTTCCGTAAGTTTGATTATGCTGTATATTAATTTTCATTGAATTTTAGAAAGTCTTTAATTTGATTCTAAATTTCTGTCTTGACCCATTTTTTAAAATTCAGTAGAGACTTGTTCAGTTTCCATGAGTTTGTAAGCTTTCTGTTGTTGATATCCAGTTTTAATACATGGTCGGATAGGATTCAGGGAGATTTTAAGTTTTCCTGTATCTGTTGACACTTGCTTTGTATATGGGTATGTGGTCAATTTCGGAGGAAGTTCCATGAGGTGATGAGAAGAAGGTGTATTCTCTTGTGTTTGGGTAAAATGTTCTGTGAATCTCTGTTGGTTTGTAATGGCCATTAGCTCCAGCCTTTCTCTGGTTTTTGTCTGGATGACCTGTTTATTGACAAGAGTAAGGCATTAAAGTCTTCCACTACCAATATATGAGGGTCACTGTGATTTAAGCTGTAGTAGTGTTTCATTTATGAACTTAGGTGCTTGGTGTATAGATGTCAAAAATTGCAATATCCTCTTGGTGGATTTTTTCCTTTGGTGAATAGATAGTATCCTTCCCTATCTCTTTTGATTAGTTTTGGTTGAAATTCTGTTCTTATTTTCAGATATTAAAAGGATTATACCCACTTACTTTGCAAGTCTGCTTGTTTAGAATATCTTTTCCATTCTTTTTGCCCTGAAGTGATGTCTATTCCTGATGTCAACATGTCTTACTTGGATATAGCAGAAGTATAGATCATGTTTTTAAATTCAACCTGTTAATTTTTGCCTTTTTATTAATAAATTGAATAAATAAATTCATATATGAAAATAAATAAAATATAAGTACAATTAATATATGGAAATACTAATAAGCACTCTTTATTGATTCCTGTTATTTTGTTTGTTGTTTGGTGGTGGTTTTGTTTGTTTGGTGGTGCTGATGGTGGTGGTGGTAATGGTAATAGTGTTGTTGTTGTTGTTGTTGTGTGTGTTTGTTTTCCTTCTTTTAATTTGCTGGTCTGGGATTACTTGTCCCCTGTGTTTTCATGAGTGTGGTTAACTTCTTTAGATTGGCGTTTTCTTTTTAGTGCCTTTTATAGGGCTCGGTTTATATATTGATATTAGCCGAATTTGATTTTATCATGGAATGTCTTTGTTTCCTCCATCTTTTGCGATTGAAAATTCTGATTCATGGGATACTCTGGGCTGGCATCTGTAGTCTCTTCAGGTCTGTAGCTCATCTTGCAAGGCCCTTCTTGAGTTTAGAGTCTCCATTGAGAAGTCAAGTGTTATTTTAATAGGTTTGCCTTTATATTTCACTTGGTTTTATTTTCCTATAATTTTAATATTCTTCCTTTGCTCTTTAAGGTTTGCTTTGATTATTATGTGCCTAGGGGAATTTCTTTTTTGGTTCAGTCTAATTGGTGTTTTGTTTGCTTCTTGTACCCTGATAGGTGTCTCATTCTTTAAGTTAGCAAAGTTTTCTTCTATGATTATTTTCAAAATATTTTCTGTGTCTTTGACCTGTGTTTCTTTTCTTTCTCTATTCCTATTAATCTTAGATATTTTTTGTAGTGTTCCATATTCCTTGTATGTTTTATACCAGGATCTATCTATCTATCTATCTATCTATCTATCTATCTATCTATCTATCTATCTATTTCTTCAGTCCTGGGAATCTTTCTTTTATCTCTTGTATTCTGTTGGTGATGCTTGCCTATAAGGTTCTTGTTTGATTTCCTGATTTTTTCCCTACTTGGTTCTCTTGCTGGCTTAGGTAGCAAACAATACCTGCTGGAGTTCTGGGCTGGTGCAATAGGATGACTGGAGAGGAACTTTGGAGGCCATCAGCAATGAGAGGCAGGTCCAAGCAGGTGGTCTACTACTGAGCTGGGGGCAAGGCAGTAAGCAGCACTCCTCCATGGCCTCTGTATCAGCTCCTGGGTCCAGGCTCCTGCTGTTTGAGTTCCTGTCCTGACTTCTTTCGGTGGTAAACAGTGATGTGGAAGTGTGAGCCAAACAAACCCTTTCCTCCCCAAGGTGCTTTTGGTCACGGTGTTTCATAGCAGCAATAGAACCCTTAATTAAGACACTCCTCCACCAGTTTTTTCAGAGTCTTAAACATGTTCCTCTAGGGCAGCACCTGGCCGGTATGTGTGGGAATCTGCCAGGCAAACTCGGGCAGAGAGTGAACAAACAGTGCATTGGGTCAGCCCAAACCCTATGGTTTCCCTTTTTCACTGCTGAGTAGTGTTTGGTATACAGATGTGCTAACAATGCATTCAGTCCACCACCTGAAAGAGACAGAGAGATGCATGGGAAGGCGTATGGAGGAATTTAGAGGGACATTTATTTTATTTTATTTTTACTTTTTATTTTTTTTTGGCAGCACAGAGGCAAGGGAGGTCAAGATCATGAAGGGGAAATCTACAGAGACAGCTGATCCAAGCTCATGGAAGCTCATGAACTCCAGACAGACAGCTGTGGAGACTCCATGAGATCGAACTAGGCCCTCTGTATGTGGGAGACAGGTGTGAAGCCTGGGCTATCCTATTACCCCTGGCAATAGGACCAGGATCTAACCCTGGTACATGAGCTAGCTTCTTGGAGCCCATTCCTTATGGTGGGATGCCTTGCTCAGTCTTGAAGCAGCAGGGAGGGAACTTGTCCTGCCCCAATTTAATGTGCAGGCTTCGTCTAATCCCCTTAGGAGCCCTTACCTGTTGTGAGGGTGGGCTGGGGGGCAGGTGAGGGGTGGTGGTGGGAGAGAGAACTTTGGTTAGAATGTAAAATAAAATAGATTAATTAATTAATTAATTAATTAAAAAATAACAATGCTCTTTTGGGGAGACACCAGCAAGGAAAGAAGGTTAGCTAGGTGCTGCTACTCAACCTCTCTGAACTACCAGGCTTTCACAGCCTTTGAATCTCAAATTTCATTTATAAATAGAACAGTAGAGGTTTAGTTAAAGCGACCATTAGTGGCAGCAGCAGAGATGGTGCATGCAGGAACAGAATTCTCTCCAGGCCAAAGCAGGGCAGCTGCCAAAGAAGCAGGGCCAGTGACTGTGGAGCCAAGTGCAGCCAGAAAAAGCAGTAGATTGAGACAAAACTGCTGTGTGGAAGGAAAACACCCCCTCCCCACTCAGAAAAACTTTAGTTCCCTCAGAAGCCTACTCTCTGTTCTAGACATTTGATGGCCTGGAGCAGTGGCCCTTTTCCCTTTCCTTCAGCTCCGATGTACCAATTCTTTTCAGACTAGACAACTGAATAGTCTTCGAGGTCAGACCCTGGCCAATGGGGGAAAGACACAGCCACTACCTTCCTTAGTATAAAAAACAATCCTCTTCCTGTCTCTCTCTGTGTGTGGCATTCCTGTGTATCCCTTTACTTTCAAGAGTAAAGTTTTCCTTGTCAAGACACTGTAGTTGTAATGATGGTCTCAGTCTTTGTGACCTCATGTTTATTTCTAACAACTGGATAAGCAAACCTCATTATATCCACATAGTGGGGTATTATTCATCCAACAAGAGCAGAGCTGTTTTTACTGGCTTTAATGAGGATAAACTGTAAAACCCTTACATTAAGTATGATGCAAAGCTTACACTTCCATTTAGATGACTTCTCAGGAAAGGTAGGTCTCTCCTAAGAAAAAGCAGAACAGTGGCTGCACAGGAGTAGTATAAAATGGTAAGGATGTCATTTGGGATATGTGGGGCTTGAGTAAGAGTGGCTCCCATAGAGTCATATGTTTGAATGTTTGGTGTCCAGTTGGTGAACTGTTTAGGAAGGATTAGGAGGTGTGGCCTTGTTGGGGGAAGTATGTCACTAGGGGTACACTTTGAGGTTTCTAAAGTCTATGCCAGGCTTATTCTCACTGCCTCTCTGCCTGCTGCTTGGGAATCAGATGCAAGCTCTCAGCTACTGCTCCAGCTCATGCCTGCAGCCACCATACTCCCTGGACTAACCACCGTGGACTAACGCCCCAGAACTGTAAAGAAGCCCACAGTTAAATGCTTTCTTTTATAAGTTCCCCAGGTAATGGTTTACATCACAACAATAGAATAGTGACTGAGACAGGGTAAATGAAGCTCGTAAATTAGCTTTTTAGGGACAATGTTCAACTCTGCAAATTTTCTGAAAATCACTGACCTATATTTACAATGGATGAGTTCTGTGGCATGTGAATTATTCCCCATTGGAAAGGCAAATTGTGCGTGAAAAGCCATGACAATTCCTTTTACCACATTTTAAAGCAATGGGTTGTGAGCCATCATTGCCTTTCTACCTTGTTTTTTAGGGAAGTCAGGCTCAAGGAATGAGAGGAGAAACAGGTGTTTAGGTCCAGGTTCTTTTGTATCTGTTAGCCGATAAGTAGATTGTATTTTAAGGATTCCCTTGGGTATCAGAATCTAGTTAGCTAGAAGAATGGATGGAGCCAGATAGCCAAAGTCCATTTTTTCTTCCCTAAAATGAGCTTCCAAAGTTTGCATTTTTTCTATACCCAAGCATGTGCTGAGTGTTTGAGATGTGTGATGAAGTCCCGAGACACCGCCACATTGCCCCTTCCCGGCTTGCCACATGTAGACTGACAGAATTCGAGTGAGTGTTTTTACCTAGAGCTCTGAAGTTATCACTCATTATGATTGATGAGTAAATAACATTCTTAGGTTGGAAACACAATTACTCACAAGCAAATTACTTAGCATATCCATTCCTTGCCTGCAGAGCTGTTGCATGATTCTGGAAGAGAGGAACTATGCAGTTTATTTATTTATTTATTTATTTATTTATTTATTTATTTATTTATTTATTTATCTGTCTGTTTGTTTGTTTGTTTGTTTGTTTATTGTTACTGGTGTTAATTTAGAGCACAGTTGTGTGGTCATTAGTTTGAGTTTCTAGGACTGAATAATCAGAGTCAGGAGCCAGAGATTACAACATGGCTTCCGTTTGCTGCGAGCACATTCTGTATTCTTGATGAACCGTCCTCCATTAGTAATAAAGCGATTACTCACAGGATGTCTGCGGTGGATGCTGATGCAGCTTCTGACCCTGGGATGGTCCTGTGCAGAGAGCCGCAAGCCCTTACAAAGTAACCATCTGCATGCAATCATCAAAGGTGACTTTGCTGGTGACCTTGTCAGAAGCATTCCATTTGGCAAGCAGGATTGATGGAGTCTTGGCTGGCTCACAGGTGACAGCAAACACGTCTGTCACAGTGTATTTATTTACTGATTTGATACACAGAGCTCAAGTTAGAGACTCGGTTGGGAACACATCCTGTAGCGTAGAACATTGGGCTTGTTTCCTTCCATGGTGTTCTGGATAGTCACCTGTAGCTGAGTTTGGCAGAATCAACCGTATTAGAGTGACATATTTGAGCTTTCAGAAAAAATTCCGTCTTCAAGGGACAGTTTCCCTTTTTTGCTGAACCCTGGAGTACTAGATTGGCTGTCTGCCTACTTTGTCTGGTCATATTCACAACAATCGTTTCAAAGAGGCAGGAGTTATACGGGGAGCGAGGGTGATGGCAGAGCCGTAACCTGCAAGGCTTCGAGGCAGGCATTTGTCTTCAGAGCGGCTCAGGTTCCTTTTCAACAGTCAGACTATCAAAACCAAGCCAGTCTCTCTGACGGTCTCAGCTATAAAAGAGTGGCTTTTCCGTTCTTCCCCTCCCTTTAGTGCAAATAAAATAGTTTATGCAGTGCTCGTAGCATAAGGTCTTGAATGCAGTAAATTATCAATAAATAGTACCTACATTTAGCATTTTCATAGTGTGTGTGTGTGTGTGTGTGTGTAAATGTCATATGTATAAGACTGAATATCTGCAGGCCAAATTATTTTACTTAGCAAAACTTGAATTTTTAAGACTGGAAACCAAAGACTATGCTTAATTTTTATATAAAAAACTTACTGAGCAGAAAATTCTATTTTATGCATTATTTAAGATGTGCCTAGAGGCAACAAAACTTCCATTTACTAGAATTAGATGAACAAATTGCTTGTATGGATTTTAAAAACTAATATAGTTATTTCAACAGATCTGAATAACTGATTTAACTGCACTGTAAAAGTATAAGACGAATTATTTTCTTTTTCTACTCTTCTCTCATACCATATATCTGAAAACAGATAGGCTCTGTACATGCTGCCACAATCTCAGTGAATTCATATGTGCAATGCTCATGTTGATTTAGACAACCTTGTTAAATTCTTGGTGTCCTCCATCCCCTCTGGCTCTTATACTCTTTCTGCCTCATTTTCTTTCTGTCCCCTGAGCCCTGAGGGGAGGGATTTGATGGAGACCTCCTATTTAGGGCTGAGTGTGCAATGTTCAAAGATCTCTCACTCACTGTACATTGTCTGGCTGTGGGTCTCTGTATTTCTTCCTATCTGCTGCAGGAGGAAGTTTCTTTGATGATAGCCAAGCAAGGCACTGATCTGTGAGTATAGTTGAAAGGCATTAGAAATCATTTTGTTGCTATGATTTAAGAATAGTTGTATTTGGCTTTACCCTAGGTCCCTCACCTTTCTAGTCTCAGGTTCTTGGTCACCCAAGAAGTGTCAGGCCGGGTTCTGTGTTGTGGAGTGGTCCTTAGTCAGATCAGATACCAATTGGTTACTCCCACAAGCTTTGTACCACAGTTGCACTAGCACATCTTGTAGGCAGGACAGCATATATCCACTGACTTACCATCCTCCTGTCTGAAAAAAAGTCAGCTTACCGGGATCTTATGCATTTAACTTAGGAAAAGATATAATGGTTACACAATCATTAAACTCATAATAAAGAAATAAAGGATCCTTATAGGACTTTGCTTTTAAATTTATATAAAACCTGCATACAGTAAAGGGAATAGATCTTCAATGTGAAATGTGGCCCATCTTCTCAGATGTGCCCATCACACTACCCCATCGCATTATCCCAATGAACACTGTCCTCTTACTGGATTCAAGTTCTTCCTCATGCAGGGGATGCTAGGATCCTGATTTCTGCCGTCACTTAGGTTTGCCTGCTTTTGAAGATCACAGAAGTGCAGCCACAGTGTGTGCTTGCTTGTTTCTTTCTTCGCTGTTGTGCGAGCACTGATCCCTTTTATTGTTTAGTATTCTGTGTGAACAACTGAATAAGTCACTAATCTATTTTCCTCTGATGGATGTTTGTGATGCTTCCTGTTGTGAGCCATTTAACAATATGCTATAAGTGTACTTGTAAATATTTTATACACACGTTTCCTCATTTATCTTAAATAGAATCATTGGGTTATAAAGCAGTTGTATCTTTAAATTTATACTTATAATTATAGAATTTTGTGGACACATATTTTCTTATTATTGTAAGTGGAATTGTTGTCCCATACTGTGGGTTTATCTTTAGATTTGTAAACCACCACCAAATTGTTTTGCAAAACAATTGTACTATTATTTACTGGCTAAGTAGGAGATTCCACTGACTCCACATTCTTGCCAGTATTTGTTTTGTATTTCCAATTCTAGAGTTCCTAGTGAGTGTGTCGTGATATTAATCTGTGATTGGACTGGCATTTTCCTGGTGATTGACAGTGATGCACATTTGCTGGTCATGAACACAGCTGACTATAAGACATCATCTTTTTCTTGTTAGCTTGTGTGCCTTTTAATTCTTGGAATACCTTCTAATTATTAATTTTTTTTGTTATAGATACCAGTCCTCTGTCACAGACAGAGGTTGTGAATATATTTTCTACTTCTAAAACTGTTTTTCATTTTTATGAAGATGTCTTTTGAACATCAACTTTGTAATTTTGGTGACATTTAACACATGATTGGCATTTCGCTGGCTACTGTTGTTTGAAGTGTTTCTATATTTCTATATAGTGTTTATGGTGGAACAGGTCACATTTTTTTTTCTCCAGAGGATATGTCAATGTAGTTTTTACATTTAATTCTCTGATCCATTTTAGTTAATTTTGTGTACAGTTTAGTTTATTTTTTATATGTTTATCTGATTTTTAAAAGGTGCTATTTGTTGATAAGGATATTTATTCTTTTTCATATCACAAGTATGCACACACACACACACAGAGGGAGGAGAGAGAGAGAGAGAGAGAGAGAGAGAGAGAGAGAGAGAGAGAGAGAGAGAGAGAGAGAGAGAGAGAGAGAGAATCTTTGTGTTAGCATAGCACTGTCTTGACTCTTTTGGCTGTATAACATTAAAATGATGTAGAATCCTACAATTTTGGTTGTTTTCTTCTCCATTCTTTTAGCCATTGTAGAATCAGCTAATTAATTTCTATTCAATCCCTATTTATCTTTACAATGGTTTTACTCGCTGAGCCTACAGGTCAATCTAGGGATCATTGAGAATCTGGCACTAGCAAGAACTGTAACTCATAAGCTGATGATCTTTGCTAATCTGTACTGTGACTCATAAGCTGATGATCTTTTTAAATCTGATGATCTTTGCTAATCTATAGTATGATTCATAAACTTATGGTCTTTGCTAATCTGGCTCTTGTGTCTCTCAGCAAAGTTTGAAGTTTTCAGTGTTTTGGTTTTACACAGCTTTTTTTCTTTATCTTTATGAAATTCGCACCAATAGCTTGGGAGCCTACACAAGACCGACCTAGGCCCTCTACATATCTGTGACAGTTGTGTAGCTTGGTTTATTTGTGACACTACTAACAATGGGAGCAGGGGGCTGTCCCTAACACTCGAGCTGGCTTTTGGAAACCTATTCCTCATACTGGCATTTTCCATCCTTATTACAATAGGAGAAACTTAGTCTTACCTCAACTTGATATGCTATGCTTTGTTGATACTCATGGGATGTCTTTCCCTTTCTGAACAGAAACAGAGGAGGAGGGGCAGAGGGACAGTGGGACAGAGAAAATGGGAAGAAAGAAGGGAAGGGAAACTGTGGAGGAGATGAAAAATAAATAAAAAAATAAATAAATAGAAAGAAGAAGTTTGCATTTTTAGGCTATTACATAGGGTATTTTAACCAGATTTTATTTTCTGTGTGTTTCCTGGCATATATAAATATAACTTGTTTTGTGAGTTATATTTGTATCCATTTACCTCTTTATAGATACTATTGGTTCTAGTAGCCTGGAGAGGGCTAACATCTAAAAGATTTTTTTTTCCATATACAATCTGCTCACTTAGAAATGAAGAAGGTTTTATTTATACATTTATTTTACTTTCCAAAGCTCATGTTTGTATTCATTTTTCTAGCTTTAGTACACTGAGTATGACCTCTGGAAAATGCTGAGTACTTGTTACACCATCCATCACAGAAACAGACAACCAGGTGTGTGTGTGTGTGCGCGCGTGTGTATGTGTGTGAACACTGGGGACCCAGTCATAGTCTCCCACTGAGCTACACCCCTGGGCACATTCATATCTCTCCTCCGCTGCCACAATAGCCACTTCATCACTGGCTCAGAAATAGCTGTACAGGCCATTGTGTTGGAAAGATGCTAAGCAACGCAGAGCTGTTACTATGATGATATTTCTTTCACAAAATGAAATACCTTGCCTGTTTTTAGTGTCAGAGTAGTGAAAATCTCTCTTTATATCTCTTTCTATATCTATCTATCTATCTATCTATCTATCTATCTATCTATCTATCTTTATATCTATTTCTATATTATATCTATCTATCATCTATCTATCTCAGAGAGAGACGGAGAGAGAGCCTGACTTAGGAGGGCCTTGGCATTCCCATGGGTTTGAGGCATTGACATTCTTTGTTGTGGGATATTTTGATCACACTTTGACACTCCTGAGACTGCCAATGAAGTTTATTATATCAGAAGGCAGAGCTGACAAAATTTAGCCATAGATGTTTTGGAGGACTGATGACATATAGAGAGGCACGAGAAGTAGTAGGGAGGGGCTTTGAGAAAGGCTCACCCTTTTGGATTGAGGAAGGAGAGAGAAAAGAGGTCACCGGTAGCTTCTTCCCCATTTCTGTGATCATTCTGTTTCTTACCTGGATATCTGACCTCCATGTTTTTACTGATAATTAGATAATATGCTTCATTTGGTACCCAATGTTGGTCATGAGATTATGAGGCAGCTGCTCAACCCCGGCTTCTGAGTCATTCCCATGCCTTCCTTCCTTCCTCGCAGGCCCTCTAAATGAGTTTGGGGTTTTCCCATTGCAGTGTCTCTATAGTAGCCTCCCCCTGAGGTCTCTACCTGGCCACAAATGCCACAGGCTGCTGGGCCCTAAAGGCTGTCAGAGTTATCCATCTACTGCCAGACAGCTCTGTCCTCCAGGCAGCCCCAGCCCCCACTTCCCTTCATGTGGGCTTCTTCTGCATGCCTCCCCCTACGTCTTCTTTCAGGAAGCTTGGTCTCCCTCCTTGTGGGTTGTGGGCTTCCCCTGTACCCCATCCTCTGGCTGCTGCCACACCAGGTGGGCTGCTGTAATATTGCTTGTCCTTTTACTGCTGTCGTCACCACCACACACTCTGGGCTCAAAGATGAAGCTGCCCTTAGTCAGGCTGTACATTACCCTTGTTCTTTGTCCAACTGTGTGATGCAGTGACAATCAGACTCACATCTCTTTGTCATTGTCAGCAAATCTGGTAAGAAACTGGATTTCTGAACTCTTAAAAGGGTAGTAGGTTGTTTTTGAAATAGAGATTTTATTCACGTTAAGAATGGGAAACAATATTATGATTCAGGGAGTTAGGTCTCTGCATAGTTTGACAATGGATGGTTTGAAGATAGAAAAAATAAATGAAGGGATAATCAACCTAGCTGGGATTGACAAAATGTCAATTATAATCATCCGTTTGGTAATTCAGGTTTTACCCTTTAAAATGTGGTTTGATATCTGTACTAAATATGACAAAATTGAGTGATAATATACAATCCTTAGAAAGACTTACTAGTGAAACAAGCAAAATAGTCACACACAGACAGAGGGGTTCAGAGTACAACCTACCACACAATTGAATTATGAAACTGAGTAGAAGCTGCCCAAGGTTATTAGAAAACCAATCTTAATTTATTCAGTTACATACAAGGATGATCACCACATGATAGACACCCCCAAGGCTATTCAGAAGTTAACTGTGGAAATGTTAGATTTGAGGAGATTTAAGGAAGCAGTTATTTAATATGGTATGCATTCGCCTTTTGTGAGGCAGATGTTAAATTCATGGGCAACCAGGACTAGAAGTATTCCATAAGACTGGAAAGATTTGGTTGCAACAGTATTGGAAGCTGGTCCTCAGTTATAATGGAGATGCAGTGGAGAGAGGAAGCTAGGACCCTAGAACAACAAGGTAAGGGTATATGTCATTACATATCCCAAGACAAACTTCTTGCTAAGGGTCAGTATGCTGATTTGCAAAGAGAGTCTGTATTTGATGATAACATCCTGATTCTATGCCATATAGCAGGTTTGAATGCTTGGGACAGGAGTGAAGAATCAGGAAAGAGGACTGAGTCATTTACTAAAATTATACAAGGCCCCAAAGAAGCCTTCACTGATATTTTTAAAAGATCAACCTCAGCTGTAAATAAAATGATATCACATTCAGAAATTAGACAAATATTAATTGAATATTTGGCTTTGGAGAATGCTAATTCAGAATGAAAAAGAGTGATTAGGCTGCTAAAGGAAAGATAAGCACCAGTGGATGAATGGATTAGAAATATGGCTGGTATTGGATCTCACATTTATGATGATACTTAGATAGGAGAAGTGATTTCTAAAAATTTTAAGAAAAATCAAAATGTCAGCAAAAGGTCAGATGTTTTAATTATGGCAAACTATGTACCTAAAAATGCACTGTAGCCAAGGCGTTTCCAGAAATAATATTTTTTTTTTCTGGAGATAACCAGACAGAAGGCCCCAGCTTCCTGAAATATGCAGAAGCTGTGACGAAATCTGGCATTAGACTAATGAGTGAAGATCAACATGGTACAGCCAAGTAATCCTTTGCCATTGGGAAATGGCTTAGGGGGCCTCTCACAGGCCCCAATATCAAATTTGGTTCAATCTTTTCACTTCAACATTCAGAAAATTGCTCAACAGAGCAATTAAAAGACTTACTGCCTGTTGTTTAAAGGCATACTGCTTTGTATGACACAAAAGCTTCATTATATAAGTCAAAATTTCTAGGAGATACCACTGAACAAGTATTTTGAGAAATTAATATAAACGATCAGTGACCAAAACTAAAAATACAGATAAATGGCATTGAAATTGAGGGATTGGTAAAAATGGTTACAAATGCAACAATCATTTTTCAAAATCTAAGCATCCAGACTGACCTCTTCAGGAAGTAAATGTTACACTTCTAGGGATTGGAACTTAATTTCAGGTAAAACGAAGCACAAGATGGGTTGAGTGTACAAGGCCAGAAGGATGGATAGGGAAATTAAAATTGTATATGGGTAACATAGCATTGGATTTATGGGAATGTGATTTGTTGCAGAAATGGAAAAACACAGATTAGCATTTCTCCAGCAATGGAAAACACAGATTAATATTTCTCTAATTTCAGAAACAAACAATAAACTAATATATGCTTCTGAGAAAAACATTAAAAGGTATACATCAAGAATGGCAACTGGCTATTCAAGTTGTACATAAGCAAGACAAAACAGCCACTTATTTTTCAAAACTATCAACAGCCCTACCTTTAAAATGGTTAATGGAAAAACCTGTGTGTATAGAATAAGGCCCTTTGACATCAGAAAAGTTACAGGCATCAGATCAGCTGGTATAGGAACAGGTAAATGCTCTACATATTGAATAATGATCCTGTCCTTATAGAATTTACCTTTATTTATCATTGAAAAGAAATCTGGAACATGGAGAATGTTAACAGATTTAAAAGCAATAAATAAGGTGATTCAGCCATTGGGTTCTTTACAGCCTGAAATTCCCTTGCCTTCTCTATTACCTACAGGGTGGTCTATTATAGTGATTGATTTAAAAGACTACCTTTTTTTTTTTTTTTACTATAGTTTTATAAGAACAGAATAGAGAAAAATTGCCTTCACAGTTAACAGGTGACCTGTTAAAAGATGTCAGTGGAAAGTTCTTCCACACGGCACGTTAAACAGCCCTACTTATTTTAAATATTTTGTACAACAGCCATTGGAAATAAATTGTAAACAATTTCCTCAACCTATAATTTGGCATTATATGGATGATATCTTACTAGCTAATTCAGACTCTGATACCTTTGAAGAGGTTAAAAAAATTGTCTTGCTGGGGGATTATAAGTTGCTCCTGAAAAAAAAAAATACAAAGAGAAGATTCTATTAATTACTTAGAATATAAGATAGGTTTACAAAAAATTCAACCATATAATGTATGAAACAGAAGAGATAATTGCAAACTCTTAATGATTTTCAAAAATTACTGCAAGATATTGACTGACTATGGCCTGCAATTGGATTAGCAACTCCAGAACTAAGTAATTTATTTAAAACCTTAAAAGGTGATAAGGACTTTACTAGTCCAAGATGATTATCTACTGAGGCTTAGAAAAGCATTGGCTTTGGTCAAAAAGACATTACCAGATGGGAGGCACATACGGATTATCTTGATCTACAGCTTGCTTGTATTCTAGTAATTTTACCTTCTACTCATTCTCCCACAGGAATTCTTAGGCAGAGACAAGATAATATTTTAGAATGGATTTTCTTTTACCATACAAACAGAGCTAAAATTAAAAATCTATATAAAAAGGTTTCTAAATTGATTTTGAAATGAAAATTAAGACCATGAACTAGAATATACCCAACAGAAACTGTGGTGCCTCTTACTAGAGATGAAATTGCTTCATTATGGACAGAAACTGAACATTTGAAAGGAGCTTGCAGTAAATTTTTGGGAGAGATTAGCAATAAATATGCTCAAATCAAGGGATTTAAGTTTATAAAAAGGGCTAATTAGATTCTTCCTCAGACTGTACAGGGAACACCAAATTTTGGAGCCCCTAAATTATGCAAGTAAATCATGTAAGGCAGGTTATAATTCAGGAAAAATAATTTAAATCATGAAAGGCAGGTTATAATTCAGGAAAAATAATTAGAGTGACTCAAAGATTTTATAATTTTGTTCTAAAGTCAGAATTATATGCTATTTTCATGGTATTATTAGATTTTTCAGAACCTCTTAATATAGTTAATTAACTCTCACTGTGCAGAAACAGTTGATTTACATATTGAAACTGCTGAACTTATTCCAGATGAATAAGAATTAAATTTGTTATATAGTAAACTGCAACCAAGTAATCAGAAATAGAAATTTTCCTTTGTATACAACAATATCAAATCCCATTTGGGTCTACTGGACCATCTAACACAAGGTAATGATGAAATCAATTAGCTATTTGTAGGAAATGTGATAGAAGCCTCAGAATTTTGTAAGAAACACTGTGTTAATGAAAAGGGTTTGAAGACAATTTTTCTATCACTTAGCAACAATCCACAGAAATCATAAGTAAATGTTCTACTTTGTCTTTAATATAGCCAAACCCCAGTAGTTGTAGAAAGTAACTTAAAGGATCCTCAAAAGGATGAGATTTGGGAAATGGATGTGTTTCATTTGGAAAAATTAAAGTATTTGTACCATACCATAGATACATATTTAATATTTCAATGGCAACTGCTTTGAGTTTTAAAAAGACTGATTCTGTAATTATAGATTTATTAGAAATTATGTTCATCATGGAAATACCTGTACAGAATAAGATTGACAATGCCCCAGCATTATCTCTAGTAAAATGAAATATTTTTGCATATTATAACCTAAAACATACTGCAGGTATATCATACAGTCATACAGGGCAAGCAGTTATAGAAAAATATAATCATGCTTAAAAATATGCTTAATATAAAGAAGGTGGTAATAAAGAGCCCCCAGAGATCAATTGCACAATGCATTATTTACTTAAAATTTTTAAGTGCTAATAAGAAAGTGCGTTTTGGTTTATTTTCTAAAACCCAAAGGGCCTACTCTGCCGCTGTTCCCCTTGCTCCCAACAACCCCTTATCATCGCAGCAGCCAGATGGATTACTAAAAGCAGGATTCTGATCTGGGTACAGTGGCATGTCATCATAGCTATTGGGAGACTATGTAGCAAGATTGTAAATTCAAGGCCAGCTTAGGGTACATGGTCAGACCCTGGCTCAAACAACAAAAACAAAGCAAAGTTATTTTAACCATGCCACTGCCTTTCTCAGAGTGTTCCACTGGTGCACATTGCTGGTGCTGATAGGGTCTCTCAAATCCACCAGGCTATGTGACCAAAGGCACATTACCTCATAAAATGGCACTGGGCTACATGATGAAAGCTGTCCCTCCTATCTCCTCTGTTCTCCTCCTAGTCAACTGGAGACACCCACCCCCACAACCTTCTCCTGGGGAGGGAACCCCCTTTCTTCCCTTTCTACCCTAGAGCCCTTAAAACAGTCATGTGCCGTCAGCCATCCCTGTCTTTGCTGAATTCAGGGATAGCCGCTTATCTTTCTGGAGTCAATAAATCTCTTTGGCCTGAGAATTTTGTGTCTGGGTGTGCTGTGTGCAGACTCAGGACACAGGTGTCCGGGTGCCCCGACCTGATGTGCTCTCCAGAGATCATGCACGGATTTGTTCAGATGTTTGTCCTGGTGTCAATTGGGATTTCTCAGCTGCGTCTTTAGACACTGCCTTTGCTGGAGTCCCTCCTTCATTCACTCACTGCCATGGTATCCTGCACCCAGCATTCAGGGTTATTAGTCCCGGATCCCATCAGACTTTCTCTTACGGGTTTGGAGCTTCCAGTGGAGCGGAATGCACCTCAGTTCAACTTTGCTGACCCCTTCTCACTTTTCAGTTTCATAGGTTCAGATGCCAGACCTCTGTCTCAGAATCTCCCCTCTGGTGCATCGCGGGAACTTGGCCTGTGACCTTTCCATCTCACTGAAGGAAAATCCTCTCCTTCCTAATGGGCTTGTTGCTCTGGGCCTGTATCTTCCTCTCTGGCTCTTTCCACACATCACATCCCATCACATCACAGCTGCTTTGGATTCCTTGCTGCTGCCCCTTTTACTTATCTTATGAGATAATTTTCATAGCAACAACAGCAGTTTTGATGTAACAGGCAAGGAAGCAGTACAGATTTCCTCTACCTTCACAATGAGCATCTTCTCCAATCTTCTGCTATCCTCTTAAGGTTTCATGATATGCTTATTTATTTATTATTAATATAATTTACATGTCGATCCCAGTTTCCTCTCCCTCCCTCCTACCCTCCCTCCCTTCCTCTTATCCTCTTTCCCCCCTCACATGCACCCTGACTCCCCTCCCATCCCATCCCCTCACCCCCATTCCACTTATAGGGCTATGCTATCCAGGTTAGGTCATGTAAGTCTGTCAAGTCATTTGAAGTAGGGACTAGGAATTCTCTCCTGTCTCTAGGTTGAGGGAATATCCCTCCATGGGGGATGTGTCTGCAAGGTCCTTTTGTGCACCAGGAATACATCCTGGTTCTACTGTCTGAGGTCCCTTAGACTGCTCAGTTCTTCTAGCTGAGACCAATATTCAGGGGGTCTGAATCAGTCCCATGCTGGATTCCCAGCTATCAGTCTGGGGACCCATTAGCTCCTCCTTGTTCAGGTCAGCAGTCTTTGTGTGTTTCTGCAACCTGGTCTTGTCCTCTCTGCATCTGGATTCTAGTTCGACTCAGTGTCTTACTTAGTTTTTATAGCTCCCTTACTTGAAGGTAAAGCCTATGGGGTTAGTCTTGTTTCTGGCTCAATATCAATTCCCAATACAAAGTGAACACTCCAGAAACATTTCTGAATGAGGGGTGGATGAAATTGTGAATGGGTTTCAGTTGTCCCAGTTCATGCACACAGCCTACTGGAGATGTGAATGTACACCTATTTAGCTTTCTTCATATCTAACAGACACTTCCAAACATCATTACACAGCCTGCTACTGATTGGGTATGTGCGTGGTCTGAGGTAACAATCTCTTAGCTTTGTTTTTCTTTCTATAAAATGTTGATGATTGCAGTGGTGAGGGTAGATGAGATTAGACTAGGAAACACCCAAACCCCTCTGTCTTATTATTATTAATAATATAATTATTATTATTTTGTTTTTTGAGACAGGGTTTTACTATATTGCTTTGGAGCCTGTCCTGGAACTAGCTCTGTAGACCAGGCTGGCCTCAAACTCACAGAGATTCAACAGCCTCTGTCTCCTAAGTGCTGGGATTAAAGGCATGGGCCACCTACACCCAGCTTTTTCTGTGTCTTAATTATAATAGTGAACATTTCTTTACTTAGGGTTAACTAGCTGCTATAATGAGTAGACTAAAAATTGACTCAAACACGGGAAAAATATGTTTAGTACTCAGATTTCACAGTGGATGTCATAATTTGGATGTAAACTGTTCTCCATAGGCTCATGTGTCTGAACTGTTGCTTCCCAGATAGTGGTACTGTTTGGGGAGGTTATGGGACTCTAAGTGGGACATAGCTGCAGGGTCACCCGTAGTAAGTTATAGCCCTACTTCCATAGATACAGACTGCCGTGGAGCAAGCTCAGATGAGACAGCACCTCAGGAGAGGTTACACTGGTGGAGACGCTCCCTCATGTGCTGTTCCTGGTTAAAGGAGACACAGCAAGATGTGCTGGGCTACATGTTCCTGCTGCCACAGCCACGATGCCTTCCCCATTGTGATAGGCCACATCCCCTCAATCCATGAGGCCATATAAATACTTGGTTTTTAAGTTGCTTCTTGCCAGGTGCTTGTTCATAGGAACGAGTAAAGTACCAAATGCAAAGAGTGTTGTTCATTCCTTCTCCTGTAAGCAGAGCTAAAGCTGTATCTTCAGGTTGCAGCCTCAAGGGTTGCCACAGCAGTGTGCCTCACTTGGTAGAGAGAGGGCTAGAAGGGCACATCTCTATGATCCTTGGCCTGGAAAATGTGTTCCTCATATCCACTGTCATTCTACTGATAAGAGTCAGTCACATAGCCTTGTCCAGATTCTAAGGGAGCTAGGAAATGACCATGGCTAGCTTAGCAATCCTACTTGATGTTAGGTGAAGGGTGAATCATTGTTGGAGCCATAGCTGCCTCAGCCACATCAAGCTTATAACACCTTCGTTAGAACACGTCAATCAATCATCATGACTTATCCATGCAGCACCAAAATGCATCAGAGTTTATATTCATTAAACAAAAGCTTGCTATTTTAATTAAATATGTATTAGTTCTTGTAATATTTTTGAAGTATTGCACGCTTGTTGGAGTGTCAAGGTGCCAAACAGTCACATCCCTCTATGTTTTAAGGTTCTCAACCAAATTAAGAAACATGCCCAGAAATCAGGTAGTATTCATTATATAGGAAATTCAGAGAATTAAACAGAAGTTTGGGCTTGGAGTTGGGAGAGCACTATCAACTGTCTTCTGCCAACACCCTCATTCTGCTTTGACCTGCAACACCGCTCCAGAGAGGATTGTATACACATGGTAGTGTATACAAGGTAGTAATCTACTATGTACCAAGTCCGGGCATGCAGAAGTATGGAACACTCAGTTCTTCTCTGATAGGCCAGCTTCCACTCTGCTTCAGTTTATTTTTTTTAATTTGGAACAGTAATAACTAACCAGAAGATGAACACCTTGAAGCACAAGGGTACTCAGAATTAGAGTTTGCACAGATAGGAAAGAATCTTGTGCCAGGTTGACCAGACATGTTTTACCCCTTTCATTTGGTTATGAGATAAACAGAATGAATAACTGTTAAGCAATTTATTTGAGAACCAATTGGGCAGACATAGCTTTGGTGCTATAAGTCCCCACTTAAGCAAACTGAAACCCATCGTAAATGTTAAGATGAACACAGATTCACCAGTTACAAACCATCTCTACTAGGCACCATTCAATGAACACAATTACATGCCTTCCCTTTGTTTCTTCCTTTTGGTCACTGAATGCTGTCTGTCTCCACCTTTACAGTCTAACTCCTTGAACTTTCTCTGGTTCCAAGTGGTGCTAACTCATGAATTATTCTTTACTCAAGTAAGTTCTGCTGAAATGATTTTGTCTATAAGGATTCCTTGAATGGTTTGTGTATTCCTTTACTCAACTAATAAATTAATTGAATAAATTAATGAAGAAGTGAGAACTTCAGTCACATGATACGAATAGGGGTTGTTCTCTTTTCTTCCTAGGCTAATTGTGATAGCTTAAATGGCTCCCATAAGTTCAAGGGTATGGCACTATTAGAAGGTGTGGCTTTATTGGAATAGGTATGGCTTTATTACATAAAGTGTGCCCTTGTAGGGTGGGCTTTGAGGTTTCCTTTGATCAGGCTCAGTATGACACTCAGTTTACTTTATGCTGTCTGTGGATCAAGATGCAGAGAACTAACTCCAGCAAAAATATCTGCCTGAATGCTGCCATATGCTGTGATGATGATGATGATGATGATGGATTAAACCTCTGAACTTTAAAGTCACCCCATTAAAGGTTTTCCTTTATAAATGTTGCCCTGGTCATGGTGCCTGTGCACAGCAATAGAAACACTAACTAAGGCACTAATTTTCATGGCTTCTTGTTTTTAGGGAGATGTGGTCTCAAGGTCAAAGTTATGTAGCAGAATTGTTGAAAACTTATTCCTATGGCCACAGCAGCCATGAAGGAGGCTATGTAATGTGCTTAAAGGTGAGAAAAGACATTTATCCATCTCTTTTATACAATTGGTCCCATTCTTCCTCTTACAGTGTGCACTTACCCATTTGACTCTCCCAGCAATAAATCCTGTCCAGTTGATGGGACTCTAGAGAGAGGAAAGAAAGAACTTCTTCTTCCCCATTTGAGTCTTAGCACAGCCCCAAGACTGCTGCAAGGTTGGGATGATACCATGTAGAGGGTGCTATTGGCTTGTTGCCTTCATTATGACTGCTACTTACTTACCAAGCCCAAAAGGTGAAAGTTACAACCAACAGGGCTGCTAGTCTTTTTTGTTGTTTTTCTATTCTTTAATCAGCATATAATGGTTTATAAAAACACATTGCCTTGAGTCATCCTCCACAATCAATCTTTGGTACATGTAGCAGCTGTTAGAATTCATGGGAGATTGGGGGGCCGAGGTGTATTCATTGACTTTCTAGTATACTCTAACATCAACACCTGCAATTGGTAGATGAAATCTTTGGTAGCTGAGACTTTATCAAGAGCCCTTTATAGGTAGTTGCTTCTACCCAGGATCCTTGGCAAAAGTAGGGAATACCCAGGGAATGTTTAGACAAAACTTAGGTCCTTGGTTTCATATAGCTTAAAAACAAAGTTAAAAAGGTTGACTCATGGCAGAGAAGAAGCCAGCCCATTTTCACAAATGATTTGGTAAATATTCTGAGGTTCTACATAAACAGAGAAAAACAGCAATGGATAATTGTGGCCTTGTTACCGGTAGGTTTTTCCCGCCAGCCACCCAGTCCCGCCACCACATGAGCCCCAATAACACTCAGAGACTCTATTTGATACAATCCTGTTGGTCAGTTACTATTACTGATTATGCGCTAGCTCTGTCTTAATTATTAACCCATTTCTACTTATCTAAGTATTTCCACGTGGTCATCTTACCAGAGAGTGGCGGCCTGGCATCTTGCTTTCTCTAGGCTCTACATGCTGACTCCTCCTAACTACTTCCTCTTTCCTCCTTGTCTCCTAGCCCCGCCTATGTTGCTTTCCCATTGGCCACAGTGCTTTATTCATTAACCAGTATGAGAACCAGATTTACAGAATAACATCTCCCATCATAGCCTTAAGCATTTAAACTGCTAATATAGATGTGTTCAGGCACATGATAACTGAATGCTTTTCAGGTCTTAGGTCCATGCTTTGTAGGATAAGTCAAAATGGTTACAGTGGGGAACTGGAAAACAATGCTTTATCATTTCTTTTTTGTTTTTTAAATTTAAATTAGAAACAATCTTACATATTAATCCCAGTTCCCTCTCCTAACCATTCTCCCATGACCCCCACTGGCCCCCATCCCATCCCTCTTCTGCTCCATAGAAAGGGTAAGGCCATATATGGGGGGTCATCAAAGTCTGTCACATCATTTGGTGCTGGGCCTAGGCTTTCCCAGATATGTCTAGGCTGAGAGAGAATCCCTCTATGGGGAGTAGACTCCCAATGTCCATTTGTACACTAGGGATAAATGCTGTTGCATTACCAGGGGCCCCATATACTACCCAGGCCTCCTAACTGTCACCCATGTGCAAGAGGCCTGGTTCAGTTCTATGCTGGTTTCCAAACTGCCAGTCTGGGGTCCATGAGCTCACCCTTGTTCAGGTCAGCTGTTTCTGTGGGTTTCCCCAATATGGTCTTGAACACTTTGCTCATCACTCTGTCTCTACAGGAATTTGGATCAGTGCTTAGCTGTGGGTCTCTGCTTCTGCTTCCATCTGATACTGGATAAAGGTTCTATGATGGCATTTAAGGTGGCCCTTGATCTCATTATAGGGGAAGGACATTTAAGATAGCCTCTCCTCTATTGCTTAAATTCTTAGTTGGGGTCATCATAGTATATCTCTGAACATTTCCCTAGTGTCAGATTTCTCTCTAAACCTATAAAGGCTCCCTTTATTAAGATGTTTCTTTTCTTGCTCTCCTCTATTCTTCTCCTGACTCAATCTCCCTGTCTTCCTCATGTCTTCCTCCCCCACTCCTCTTCTTCCCTTCTCTTTCTCCTAACTCCCTCTCACCTCTCCACCATGCTCCCAATTTGCTCAGGAGATCTTGTCCCTTTCCCCTTTTCTGGGGGACCATGTATGTCTCTCTTTGGATCTTCTTTGTTTCCTAGCTTCTCTGGAGGTATGGATTGTGGTCTGGTAAGCCTTTGTTCTATGTCTAATATTCATATATGAGTGAATACATACCATGTTTGTCTTTCTGTGATTGGGTTACCTCACTTAGGATGGTTTCTTCAAGTTCTGTTCATTTGCCTGTGAATTTCAAGATTCCATTGTTTTTTTCCAATGATTAATACTCCATTGCATAAATGTACCACATTTTCTTTATCCATTCTTTGGTTGAGGGCCATCTAGGTTGCTTCCAGGTTCTGGCTGTTACAAATAATGCTGCTGTGAACATAGTTGAACAGATGTCCTTGTTGTATTAATATGCATCGTTTGGGTATATGCCAAAAGGTGGAATTGCTGAGATAGACTGATTCCCATTTTCCTGAGTAAGCATGGTACTGATTTCCAAAGTGGCTGTACAAGTTTGCTCCTACCAGCAGTGAAAGAGTATGCCCCTTTCCCCACATCCTCTCCAGCATTGTATTTTTTACTTTAGTCATTCTGATAGGTACGAGATGGTATCTCAGAGTTGTTTTGATTTGCATTTCCCTGATGGCTAAGGATGTTGAGTACTTTCTTAAGTGTCTTTTAGCCATTTTAGATTCCTCTATCTGTATTTAGTTATGTACCCCACTTTTTAATTGAGTTGTTTGGTGATTCGGTGACTAGCTTCTTGAGTTCTTTGTATTTTGGAAATCAGCCCTCTGTCAAATGTTTGATTGCTGAAGATCTTTTCCCATTCTGTGGACGGACTGTCTTGTTGACTGTGTCCTTTGCCTTACAGAAGCTTCTCAATTTCAGTAGGTCCCATTTATTAATTTCCTATCTCAGTGTCTGTGCTATCAGTGTTAGTTAAGGAAGCTGTTTCCTGAACAAATTCATTCATAGGTACCTCCCATTTTCTCTTCTAAGAGTTTCAGTGTGGCTGGATTTATGTGGAGGTCTTTGATCCATTTGGACTTACATTTTGTGCATGGCGATCAATATAGATCTAGCTGCAATCTTCTACATGATAACATGCAGTTATGCCAGCCATTTGTTGAAGATGCTTTCTTTTTTCCATTGTATAATTTTAGCTTCTTTGTAAAAAATCAGGTTTTCATAGAAGTATGGGTTAATATCAGGATTTTCAATTCAGTTCCATTGATCTTCCTGTCATTTTTTTTTTTTTTGGCCCAATACCATTGATAAATTTTTGTATGTTGAACCATCCCTGCATCCATGGGATGAAGCCTACGTGGTCATTGTGGATGATTTCTCTGATGTGTTCTTGTATTTGATTTTCCAATATTTTATTGAGTACTTTTGCATCAATGTTCATAAAGGATATTGGTCCATAGCTCTCTTTCTTTGTGTGGCTTGGGTACCAAGATAATTGTTGCCTCATTAAACGAGTTTGGCAATGACCCTTCTGCTTCTACTGTGTGGAACAATATGAGGAGTATTGGCATTATCTCTTCTTTGAATTTCTGGTAGAATTCTGCACTGAAGCCATCTGGCCCTGGAATTTTTTGGTTGGGAGACTTTGGATGACTGCTTTTATTTCATTAGGGGTTACAAGTATATTTAAATTGCTTATCTGTTCTTGATTTAATTTTGTTAAGTGATATCTATCCAGAAAATTGTTTATTTCCTTTAAATTTTCAAATTTTGTAGACTACAGGTTTTCAAAGTATGGCCTGAAGAATCTGTGGATTTCCCCAGTGTCTGTTGTTATGTCCCCCTTTTTATTTCTGATTTTGTTAATTTACATGTTGTCTCTCTGCTTTTTGCTTAGTTTGGATAAAGGTTTTCCTATCTTGTTGATTTTCTTAAAGAACCAACTTTTTGTTAAATTGATTCTTTGTATTTTTGTTTTGTTTTGTTTCTACTTTATTGGTTTCAGCCCTCAATCTGATTATTTCCTAGTGTCTGCTCATCTGGGGTAAGTTTGCTGCTTTTTGTTCTAGAGCTTTCAGTTGTGCTCTTAATTCTCTAGTGTGACTATTCTCCAGTTTCTTCATGTGGGCACTTAGTGCTATGAACTTTCCTCTTAGTACTGCTTTCGAAGTGTCCCATAAGTTTGATTAAGCTGTATCTTCATTCTCACTAAATTCTAGGAAGTCTTTAATTTCTTTCTTTATTTCTTCCTTGACCCAGGAATGGTGCAATTCTGCATTGTTCATCTTCCATGAGTTTGTAAAGTGCCTGCAATTTGTGTTGTTGAATTCTAACTTTAAAGCATGGTTGTCTGACAAGATATAGAGAATTATTCCATTTTTTTATATATAACTGTTGAGGTTTATTATGTTACCGATTTTGGTCAATTTTTGTGGTCAATTTTGGAGAAGGTATATTCTTTTGTGTTTGGATGGAATGTTCTATAGATGTCTGTTAAACCCAAATGGTTCATAACTTCTGTTAGTTCTTTTGTTTCTTTGTTAAGTTTCTGCCTGTGGTCCTGTGTATTGGTGAGCGTGGGGTATTGAATTTTCCCACTATAAGTGTGTGAGTTTTCATGTGAGATTTGAGGTTTTTGGAATGTTTCTCTTATGAATGTGGGTGCCTTTGTATTTGGAGCATATATGTTCAGAAGTGAGACTTGGTCATGGTGGGTGGGTTTTTCCTATGAGGAATATGAAATGATCTTCTTCATCTCTTTTGATAGATTTTAGTTTGAAGTCTAATTTGTTAGATATTAGAATAGCTACACCAGCTTATTTCTTAGGTTCATTTTATTGGAAAATCTCTTCCCAAGCCTTTACTCTGAGGTAGTGTCTGTCTTTGGAGTTGATGTGTATTTCTTGTATGCAGCAGAAGGATGGATTCTATCTTCATACTCATTCTGTTAGCCTCTTTCATTTTATAGGTGAGTTATGACCATTAATATTAAGGGAAATTAAGGACCATTGATTGTTAATTCTTGTTTGTTTTGGATTTATTGTTGTTGGTGGTATTGGTAGCATATTTACCCTGCTTTTTCTTTCAGCTTCTGGTCAAGTGAGATTATCTGTTGCCTATGTTTTTGTGAGTGTAACAAACTTCCTTTGTTGGAATTTTCCTTCCAGAACTTTCTGTAGGGATGAATTTGTGGATATGTATTGTGTAAATCTGGTTTTGTCATGGAATATCTATTTTCTCCATCTATAGTTATTGAGAGTTTTGCTGAGTATATTAGTCTGGGCTGGCATCTGTGGTCTCGTAGTGTTTGTAGAGTATCTATCCAGGATATTCTGGCTTTCAGAGTTTCCTTCAAGAAATCAGGGGTAATTCTGATAGGCCTGCCTTTATATGTTACTTGACCTTTTTCCTTTGCTGTTCTAAATATTTTTTTTTATTTCGTATGTTAGGTGTTTTGATTATTATATGTTGAGGGGTCTTTTTTCTTTGGTCCAGTCTGTTTGGTGTTTGGTATGCTTCTTTTACTTTCATAGTCATGTCCTTCTTTAGGTTGGGAAAGTTTTCTTCTATGACTTTGTTGAATATGTTTTCTGCACCTTTGAGCTGGGCTTTTCACATTTTTCTATACCTATTATTCTTAGGTTTGGCCTTTTCACAGTGTTTCATATTTCCTGGATGTTTTGTGTTAAGGATTTGTTTGATTTTTTTTTTTTTTGGTTGATGAATCTATTTCCTATTTCCTCTAGTTTATTTTCAGCACCTGAGATTCTCTCTTTGATCTCTTGCATTCTGTTGGTTATGCTTGCATCTGTAGTTCCTAATTGTCTACCCAGCTTTTCTATTTCTTGCATTCTCTCAGTTTATGTTTTCTTTATTGTTTCTATTTCAGTTTTCAGCTTGTGAACTGTTTGATTTTTTTCTTTCATATGTTTGTTTTATCTTGGCTTTCCTTGCTTTTTTAAGAGATTTGTTGATTTCTTACATTTTTGGGTTTGCTTTTTCTTCCCTTTCTTTAAGAGATTTTCTCATATCCTGTTTAAGGGCCCTTATCATTTTCATGAAGTTGTTTGTAAAGTTATTCTCTTCTGCTTCATCTGTGTTGGGATGTTCGTGGTGGCATAGAATCCCTAGACTCTGGTCATATAATTCTTTCTGTTGTTGGATGTGTTTTTATACTATGGTCTTCCTATCTCTTCTTCTAGTGGTTTCAGCTGGGGTATCTCCCTCTCCTGGTAGGTATGGGTTCAAGGTTCTGCCTCTCCTCTCTCTTTTTGTCTCTACTGCAGGGTGGAGGAGCAGGGCAAGAATGGTGGCCGATGCTGGCTGCTTTCTTCTGCCTCCAGGTTCCTCTGGAGATTTGGTGGCAGGAAGGGTCTGGCAGCTGCAGGTAAGGGGACTTGAAATGGAAGAGGTCAGTCACTGCAGGCACCCCAGGTACTCACCTCTCTCTTTACCGGTGGGTGGAGGGGCAGGGCCCCCACTAACTCTTATAAATTAAATTAACCCATTTCTCTTCATCTATGTTTTGCCTTAGGCCTTTTATCTTTTTTTCATTCTGTATGTTCTGCTGTGTGTCTGGCTGACTGGTAGCTGCCTGCCTGGCTGGCCCCAAACATCTACATGTCTTTCTCTCTCATTCCCTTTTTCTTTTTCCTCTATCCTAGATTCTTTCTACTTATTCTCTCTGTCTGCCAGCCTCACATATCCCTCTCCTGCCTAGCAACTATCAATTCAGATTTTTATTAAACAAATTGAGTGCCTTTGGCAAGCAAGTTAAACTGCAAAACATCTTGACACAATTAAACAAATGCAGCATAGTGGAGATTTATTTTTGTATTTATGATATATGTTCAATCAATTTGGATTGATTTATGAGGTGTTCTTAGTATGTGAAGATTTATATAAGCCAAAGGTCTTGGAAAAAAGGTGGCCATCTAATTTGTTATCCAGACATGAATCCTTATCAGAGTGAAGATAATTATATTGGTAATTATACTGAGACAACAGGCACACACTAAGACCTCCCTGTGCCATTTGAAATGAGTGTTAGTTTTTCATGCTCAAATTATTTGGCATGAATAGGGTGGTTGAGTTGCAGTATTTGTTCAGTGGCCTTAAACTGCAGCCCGAAGACTAATACAGAGAGATGTATGATTTTACAAATAATTTTTAATGGAGCCATAGCTGTGTCTTTTGGATAACACATTGTTTACAACTCTTTTTACATCACCAAAACTGTACCACTGCAACAGGGATTACAGGCCCATGAAAACCTAAAGAAGGGTCCATCATAGAAAAGTGGCCTGTCCTGGAATTAGGTAACATGAGCACACACACATGGAACTCTAACAGTTTATAAGTCTTTTCATTTTTGTTACATTTACTCACATATTTGTTGGATGAAGAAATGGCTATGTTTGGGAATTCCCCAGGAGATTGTTAGAACAAACAGCCCGGGAACTTTAGAGCTTGGGAAGTTGGGTGAAGATTTGTGGCTTTCTTCCTAGGAAGCTAAGGCAGAGTATACAGCAGAGCAGGTGAGGGCAGCAATGGATAGATAGTAGAGTGTGGTGTGACACTGGGCATCCCTGAGAAAGGTGACTTCACTGATAGCGAACCATGGGCTCTGATGAGTGCTAAGCTTGCTTATTGTTTATCCATCAAACTTGGCATCCTAGGAGACGACACAGATGCCAACTCTCATGCCATGCTTACTGATTGGAACTTGAAAAAAATAAGTCTTTGAGGGCAGAGAGACAGTTTAGCAATTAAAAACATATGCTCTATTACAGCACCCTCACTGGGATGCTCACAACCACCTGTAACTCTATCTTCAGGGGAACTTATGCTCTCTTCTGGCTGCTATGGTCAACTGTGCACAGGTGCACATATCCACACACATGCGTACTCAGATAAAATAAAAAATAAAATCTTTTTAAAGTTGCTCTCAGTGAAGTTGTATTAGATTTATAATCTTCTGAATAATTAAATTCTTCTTCAAACTCTGAGTCTTGAAAACTCTGACTGAGGCCTAGAGCTAAGTTTGCAGATGTGTGCATGTGTGTGCATGTATATGCATTTGGTATCTGTGTGTGTGTGTGTGTGTGTGTGTGTGTGTGTGTGTGTGTGGTAGGTACATGTATAACAATTCAGTCATGCAGGTCCTTGCGTGGACTTTTTAGAATTGAGAGGAGAAGCACTTCAGGGTCTGTGCAAAGTGACACAGGTGGCTTGTGATTTCTGAAATGCTAAACACAGTTAATGTGTGAAGATAGATCAGCGAAGGTGCAGTCAGGGTTAGAAGAGAAATAGAAAAGACATTGTTTTGGAAAGCCAGGAAATAGACAGTAACAGCACACACCTGGGGACAGCAAAGGAGATTAGGGACGTGACTACCTTCCTAGTGTTTTTTGAAGATAAGTTTCAAAGGCGTGGTGTGACATGGAGAAGAAGCTCAATGATCGGGGCCCTTAGGCCTGGACCACACCGAGCACAGAGCTGCAGTTCACTGAGATGGAGAGCTCTGTGAAGCTCCTGCTCTTCTAAAGGTAAGTGATGTCAATACCATTATTTGGAAGTGTCAATTTTTAAACATCAACTTCTTATCCCAACACTGGGAAGTAATTGGCTGTATGAGTTCAAATTTTAGGATAAAAATCTGACTAAATTATATCTATGTTTTCTAGTTGAATGAAATGAATATTGGATGAATTCACACAATCTCAGTTCCATTCTACCAGATAAAAGGAGTATGCAAGTCTGTTTCAAGGTGGAATGAATATGTATGCACACACCATCAGCATCATTGACGTCTAGAAGCACACCGCTTGACTCACAAAAGGAGTAAATGTAGACGGAAGTCAGAGACCCCACAGCTTTGTGGGAAGATACAAAAGGAGACTGAAGTGGAGCGGCTGGTGAGGGAAGCAGTCAGTCTTCATGTCGCTGACACATGCATTAAATATCATAGCCTGCCAAGCAGCATGAGACCTGGAAATTGCCACTGGCACATGGCAAGTCACTGGTGACAATGACAAGAGCAGTTTGAGTGGCACAGAATGGATGAAAGGCCAGGTCTGTGCATTTAAGAGAGAATTGAAGGAGAGACACAAATCATTAGACTTTTAAGCTCCTGTCTGAAATGACTAAGAATCTAGCAAAGTGGGCTAACTTATGCTGAACTCACAACATCCCATATCAAGGACTTCAGTGGGCAACTCAGAGAGAGGATGGCCAGTGACTCGAGGAGAGATGAAAGGAAGATCTTTGTTTTGGAAGCTATCTGGAAGCAGGGGCGATTCTGTCCCTAGATATCTATTTTGAAAGTCTTGACTCTAAGGCAGGGTTTGAGAGAGCAGCAGCCGCTCATATTAGCTGAAAGCAGAAGCTCTGGGAAAGCAAATGTGTCACCTTTAGTGGCACTGTCCTCTCTTATTACAGCCGCTTCCTCATCTGACCAGAAACCGCAGATTCTGAATTCAAAATGTCATACAAGTGACTGTGGTGGAGTCTTTGCTTCCCTCTGAAACGTCGTACTTCTGGCCTCTGTCTCTACCATGGCTCATGAAGCTCTGAGTATCCACTGGCATTTCCAGCTCGACATTTTATTCCATAACGGATCAACAAAACACCTAAAAATAGGTATTTACTTGAAACGTTGAATTCCAAACTCTCTTGCCATCTAGATGGCATCTTTTGTTTGTAAGAATGTAGGTATTTTCCATATACCTTTTAAACAATGTATACAGGTACGTAGGCTATAGTTTAGTGGCCATTGACAAGAAAAACATTTTATCAAACACTGAATAGTTCCCTAAGAATTATTTTTATTAATTTAGAGGATGGAGGATCACTCAGTAGGTAAACTGATTGCTACCAAGTGTGAGAACCTGAGTCCAAGAATCCATATAAAGTCCATCAGGGAAGTATATAATCCTATCATTCCTACAGTGAGATAGAGATTGGAGACAGGGAGATACCAGTAGTTCATGGGCAGCTACCCTGGCATATGTAGGGTAAACAAGGACCTGTTTCAAACCAAGGTAGAAGGTGAGAAGTAACAATGAAGGTTATGGCTTTCAATCTTCACACTGGCACTGTAGTATGCTCATGTCCAAATGTACACACACACACACACACACACACACACACACACACACACACACACACAGACACACACACACACACACACACACAGACACAGACACAGACACACACACAGACACACACACACACACACACACACACACACACACACACACACAGAAAGAGAGAGAGAGAGAGAGAGAGAGAGAGAGAGAGCTTTAAAAATATTTTGACTAAGTTAATTGCCTAGGAATACTGCCATAATAATAGTTCTGGATAGTAGAAACATTTTCACTTTCTTAATATCTCTTTGTGTTTTGATGAAAAAAATTTTGAAAACTACACCCAGAAAGCAAAAATTAGTATAAATTTGCATAAAATTCATCTCATGGAAGATTTAATTTTACCTTCGACTGTTTAAATGAGTTTTCAAAGCTGTTTTCTAGTTGGGTGAGTGAGAAGTGGTTGCCATAACAACTATGGTTTCTTATCGCTGAGATGGGTTTCTTTTAATGTCAACACACTTAACAACATGTTCATGATGTCAATGTAAAAAATTCACAATGTGAAAAGAAAGTCTCCTCATGCCCCCAGCTGGTCCCCAACCCAAATCTCTACACACACTCAATTACCACCTTCTTTTGTGTCATTTAGAGACCCTCAGTGCTTTCAAATCATTGGCAAATACATTTATTTTGCATTTGCTCTTCATTTAACAATATAACTTGGGGAGACCTACTATAAAATATATATATATCCATGACACTTCTAATGGCATAATTTAGCTATAAAAAGATGATTTAAGTAATCTCCTGCTATTGGGTATTTAGGCAATTTTCAAAGGTTTACTGTCATAATTATCTAGCTATAAAAAGATGATTTAAGTAATCTCCTGCTATTGGGTATTTAGGCAATTTTCAAAGGTTTACTGTCATAATTATTTACCAAATTAATTTACACATATTTGAAAATTGTTTCCAGAAGTAGAACGTCTGCATTAAGGGTCATTTTGGAATCTAGTAGGTCTTTCTACATGTCTATGGAAGCCAGTTATGACAGGCTTCATTTTCACTAGCGGACAAGAATGACTCTTCTCCTTACATGATTATCAAAGCCCTCTGTGCAAACATTATGCTTATCTCCAGTCTCTTCAAGATTTGTTTTTCTTCTGAGTATCTGAGGTTTCTCATCATGTCGTGAAATTTGGATTGTCATATTGCATACATTATGAATCTGCATTTATATTCTTTGGCTTTCTGAAGTTTTGATGGTGACAACTTAAAGTTTATGAAGCTGATGTACTCCCATTTGACTTCCTGTTTTATAGTTTGCATTACATTTGTCGGCATTTCAAGTCTACAGTTATCAAAAACAAGAGGAAAACACCCATTTATGATATTTACCTAGTGTTTTAGTCAACAATTTCCTTCAGAACTTTTGAAATTCCCATGTTTACTTATTTTGAGGGCCACATGTGTGCCTTGGTGTGTATGTGGAGGTCAGGACAGCTTGAGAGAGTCTGTTCTCTTCCTCTCATCTCTGGTGGCCGGGATTGATGGTAAGTGCTTTTATGTGCTAAGCCTGTGCATGATTTTGTTGTTAACAAGTGTGGTTTTTCTTCAAGAATTTTTCAGGGCATAAAGTGTGAAATTGGATTCAGTTCTAAATGTCTGAGTGTGTATCTAATTGTCCACTGTCTTTTGTTGGATTGCATTCCTGTATTTCTTACCCTGTGGCTTGAATCTCTTTGCGTCGGTCTTCTTTCACTAATTTTTTGTTTCATCATTTCTCTGAATATTGATAATTTTGCTTCGAAGTTCATGTGCACTTCTGAAGAAGTTTTTATAGATAAAAGAAACTCATTGGTAATTTGTTAATACCACATCACATTTCCATTTGCCACAGGGATAACTTACATTTTCAGCCCAGTTTGTCCTATTCAAACTCATGGTAGTCATTCATTCATTCATTCACTCATTCATTTCTTCTCTTTTATTCTTTTAGTTGTACTTTAGAGTACTTTCGTATGGGTACTGTATAATTCCCACTAAGGGTATTTTCTGAGTTTGTGCTTAATGGAGTAATTGTATTGAATATCTTCTTTTGTTAAGTTAGCTGATAACATCAAATTATAGACTTTTTCTATCTGATAATTATTGATTTTTCATATCAATTTAATACTATGATGAGTTAGTAAATATTTGTAACATTTGCAATCATTTAAAAGTTATTCTTGAGTTATAAAATCACCAGAACTCAGAAAGGGATATGTGTCACTTGAGGATGTGTCATCCTACAGAAGCGGCACACCCTGGACCATGCCCAGAGGACCATGCACAAAGACATTGTGCTGGGATCTACAGTGGTCTGGCACTGGTTTGGTAACTGGTTTGGTGACTGGGGCAAGGAGAGGTGCTCTGGGTATAAGAAGAGGAACCCTCAGGTCATGGATTCTCAGGGTCTCTATGCCTGCTAAGTGATAGAAGTTCAGTTGGGATAATGCTCCTATGCTCAATACCATTTTTTCAACATCGGAAGATTCAAATTTTGAATCAAAATATTGATTGTAATAGATGTGGGAAAGGTTTTCATGAAGAAACAGGCTGTGCTCAACATAAAAGGAGTCATGCATGACATCAAAACTTTGAATGCCATGAGTGTACAAAAGTATATTGCAGGAAATCAAACATTGTCGAATAGCTTGGGATACAGACAGGGAGAGGCTCTGTAGGTTTGGTGAATGTTCAAAGACTTTTAGTGCCAGGTTATATCTCATCACATATGTCAGAAAACTCACAGGTGAGAAGCCCTTGAATGTCATTAATATTGGAAATGTTTTTGCTGGAATTCACAGCTCATTCTACATTACAGAATGCACATATAAAAGACTCTATGAATGTGGGAAAACATTTTCTGAGAAAGTTACTCTCACAATTCGCCAGAGAAACCACACTGGGGAAAAGCATTGTGCAGTAAATGTAACAAGACATTTTGTGTTAAGATAGCCTCACTCAACACAAGGGGCATGGGGAAAATTTTCACGTGAAGAATTATTTAGAACAACATCAAAGAATTCACAGAGATGAGAAACCCTGTGAGTGTGGAGGTATGGGAAATTCTTCTCTTAATGACTCTCAATAAAACAGGAAAGCTTCCAGATAGAGACATCCCTGGGGATTTGTCAAAAAGGCTTCCTGGAGAGAAATCCTATGAATGGAATGAATGTGGAAATGCTTTCCACGTGAAAGCCCATCTCATTGAGTGTTAGTGTGTGTATCCAGGAGAGAGATCTATGAATGTAGTGCTATGGGGAAAATCTTTATCATGAAGAAAACCACTCCTCAATGCAGGAAAACTCACACTGAGAAGTCATATGAACACAGTGAGATCATATGAACACAGAGATCATATGAACACAGTGATCATTGGTGAATTCACACAGGATAGAGGCCTTTTGAATACCACAAATGAAGGAAGGGCTTCTTTTGGAATACCTACTCAAAACAATGAGAATTCACATAGGACAACCATTGCTTTGTGCACTGGAGAAAGCCTGTCCCTGAAGATTTCTCCACTACCCACTGGGTCAATTCCCTAGGGGCATCTGATCAAGCAGAGAATGTGGAGCACACTGGTCACAGTGTGGCAATGAGACTGGTGTAAAGATGTGTCTTGGTTCCCTTAGGGAATAGCTTGTTGCTGGGAGTTTCTCCCTCTGGAGACAATTTCTCACTCTATAGCTTAGGCTGGACTGAATTCTTACCTCAGCTTCCTGAGCACTGGAACAATAGGTGGGTGATCAGTATGGCTGGGTGTTTTCATTTATTTCCCCAATTAGTGGTGAGGATAAACATTTTGTCTGATGATTAAAGATTTGGGATTTCTCCCACATGCATCGATTGCGCTTTCTCTTACTGTTTTTAAATGAGATGCTCATCTTTTTCTTTCTGGTTTATTATCTAAGAATATAAACTCTTATTTATTTCTTAAAATTTTTCCTCATGGACAATTATATAATCTAAAAATATTGATCATTTTCCTCATTCTTCTCCATTGTTACATATTTTATTTGTATCTATTTTTGTGTTTTGATTACTTTGGTTGGTACTAGGCATATGTCAAATATTTCCTAGGAGTGAGTGGTAGAAATTGTACTAACATTTCTGATTTTAATGAAACCAAATTTACTATTTCCTGATACCACAATTATTTTAAAATACATATTTATTTATATTTTCCCAGTAATTTAAATTTATTTTTAATTTATCTTCATGGGTGTTTTGCTTAAATGTATGATAGCATACTATATGCATACATAGCAATCATGGAAGCTTTGGATTCCCTGGAACTGTAGTATTCTGGAAGAGTAGTCAGTGCTTTTAACTGTTGAACAATTTCTTCAACATTTAACTCATAAAAATGTAAATATCTTGAAATGCACATTAAATTTTATGGATGTTTCCTAGCCAAGATCTGTCAAGGGCAGTTCTAATAGAAACAACTCTACTTTTGTATTTCGTAATATAAATATCACTTAATCAGAGCTAAGTCCTTTTATTCTAAGCATGACCGTGTTTACTAACTGTATGTTAGTAGAACCTTTTCAAGTTTATAGGCAGGATTGCTCCCTACATTTACTTTCCAGTTGTTTATGGGGGATAAGGCATCAAGATTCAGGAAATGTTTTTTGTTATGACAACCTAGGAGACCTCTATTGGGTCATATGCAGGGAGAGTTTAAGTTATATTGTTGGTGGAGCTTCCAGAACTCTCTGGGAATATACCTGTGCCCAGGGGTGCTGTCTGGGAAAGAAACCTTGGACTGGACAGCTCCGAGTCTTCTATGAAAAATCATGTGTTTTGAGATTCTGGAATTCATCCTGAGACCAACTTTAGTAAATTTACTTTCCGGAAAGTAATTCATTTGAAAGTCACCCATTATGTATTGTGATTTAATAAGGATCAGGATAAACAATTAGGCCCAATAGATGTTTATTAAGGGAGAAATAACTCACAACATAGGCAGATGAACGCAGCGGGTTCCACGAGATCCTAAGCCTTCCAGCGTCCACCACCAAAGAGAGCAGCCCCTTTCCCAGCCTTTTTCCCCAGGTCACGTCCAGCCCCGTCTCCACCCCCAATGGGCGTGGCCTAAGCCACAGGTGCAGACAAGGTGAGTATCTCGCTGCAATTATGGATCACAGAGTTGAAGTTTCTGGGTTTATAATTAACAAACCAGGTAATTATTATCATATATACTCATGAATAAAGAGAATTTCTTTTTCCATAGGTAGTAATTACATGGTTCTGCTATTTAAGTTTTATATGTATAGTTGTATGGATTTGAAGAAAATGAAGTCAGTAACTTCTGCTGTTTGCCATTTATGTTCTCTGTTATTAATATTGAAAATATATTAGCTGTTTAATTGCTAATCATACATCACCACTTTTTCAAATAAAATAAAGCCAAACTTTGCTTCATACTGATTCATCCCCAAATTCATTTCTGGACTGGGAATCAGGAGCCCAGCTGTATTTTTGTAGAAATTTCCCCAAAGGAGTCAGTTGCACTCACAATAATGTTGAATTATGTCTCTCACTGCCCCAGGCAGAGTCCATATTTACAAGTTTGCCTGCTTGGTTAAATTTATTTGTCACCCCAAATTAATTCCCAGAACATATCTGGAGCTTCTTGCAAATATATCCATAGTTGTGAAGATTTTTTGAGTCACCTCAAAGGGGAAACCAAGAGATGTTCTGATTTCTTGTTTTAATTTTCACATTGTAAAAAAATAAACGTTCTTTGAGGGCTTTAGTAGTGGTACCTGTATTTTTGCGTTTGTTGAGGGTGGTTTCACTGTTTGAAGTGGTCCTAGACATGGAGCATACGTGCTGTTTAGTACTTCTCAGCACATCATGCACCTCATTGCATCCCTGCAACACTCCTCCCAGGAGCAAACACCAACAAACCAAGTGTGTCAGATACATGTCATTTATGCATGAGTGATGATGCTTACAGCCATCAGTTCAACACCACATACTGAGTAGGGTGTCCTCATAATGAAAAGACACTAACAATGTGCTGTGTACAGATCATTTGGCCAAGTGATTGTGAACCAGAGATCTGCAGAAAACAAATTCTTATTTTCCTTAGTAGCCATTGAATCTAATGCTGTCAGTATTTGTAGTGACTTTCTATATAACTACTCTGAATGAGTACAGACTGCATGTCATACCATACTATCTCATACCTATCTAGCTACCTGTCTATCTACCATAGCTTTTTCCTAGTTTGGACTTTCCATTTGGATACTGATATATTTCCTGGAAGTAAAGGTTTTGTTGCTGTTGTTGCTGTTTGGGCTTTGCTAAGGATTTATCCCATAGACTTCCCTGTGTGAGGCAAGCTCTCATCATTAAGCTGTACTGTTTCAAGTCAAAAAAAAAAATAATATGGGACAGATTACTCAATAGGTAAAGTGCTTGATGTATAAGCATGAGGACCTGATTTTGGATCTCTGAAGCCACATGAAACATCAGACATGGTAGTACAGACCCCCAGCCATAGTGATTCAAGCTGTTTGTATGTGTGATTAGAATCTTCTCAGCCTAGCTGTGCTATATCCAAGGACTTAGGATGCCAGAAACCATGGTCATCAAAGACCAACCAGAGACAATGACTCCTGAATTGGTTGACATATGCAACAAAACTCAAAAACATAGACACTGGTGGGAGTTGTCTGGGCTCATAGAAATGGCTCTGCTTCATCTTGACTTGAGGTCAGAGAGTTCAAAACCATGCTTACTCTTTCAAGGTTAAAGTCATAAGACCTAAAAGTCTATGGTAAGACTACATTAGGATGTTTGGTTTAAGGTGTGGTTAGTAAATGTTATATGTTTGTGACTTGGATAACAAGAGATGTGGTCACTCTCAATTCTTAAGGTCAGATAATGAGAGATTTGGTCTAAGGTGTGGTTTCTAAATGTTTGGAGAATTAAGGAAGAAAGTCTGTTTGTTGTATCATGGTAAAGAAGCCTTTTGCTTTTTCCCCCTTCTTCATTGGGGCATGCAAGAATTTTGAGAAATAAACTTGGGGCATTCAGTATTCAGTAGAATGTCCTCCCAACTCTATTTTGTTTCTCTGTCTTTTTTTAGTATCTTTAATTTTTCTACATGCCATTTCTCAACTCACATTCCCTCTGTCAGGTATAAACCAGGCAAGTCTGCTGGATCTGATTGAAAACCCCTGAAGATGGTTACCTACAGAGAGTAAACAAGGCAGAGGACACACTGGAAAGGGGAATTGTGGAGTAGCGAGAATTTAAGAATTTGAAGAGTAGCGAGAAATTAAGGAAAAGTGAGAGAAACTTCTAAGCACAGAATGGGTTTCCAAGAGAGGAAAAGCCACTGACCAACCTTGTTCAGGGATTTTTTTTTATAGGATTATGGCTGAAACTGGTAAAGGCAGAGGTCATTGTTATGTGATTGGTTAGTTTTCTGGGCTGTCATGAGCTGTCTTCATGTTTGCCTGATCCAATCAGAGAGATTCTGTGCTCTTTTTACATGCTGCCTCTCAGATGTGAATGGTTGCAGCCCCTTTGGCCCATATCTGATGCAAGCTTTGTAACTTGTTGACATTGACTATCTGCTAGATGATGGTAACTGTCTGCTGCCTATGGATAGGTGCCCTGGGTGCTGTTTGTTATTCTTAGCTGCCTTTGATTACACAGCTTCCAAGAAGTAGTTGTACTTATTCCTGGTTAATCTTTACCCATGGGATAGTCTGAGCAGTAATGCTCATCCCTCATCCTTCCTAATACTGAGGCGTCTTAAGATGATTGTTCATGTTGTGGTAACCCCTGACAATAAAATTATTTCATTGATACATCATAACTGTAATTGTGCTACTATTATGAATTATAATATAAATATATTATATGCAGGATATCTGATATGCCATCCCTATGAAAAGAGTCATTTGACCCTCAAAGGGGTCACAATCCACAGATTGAGAAAGAAATGAGTTTTCTGAAAGAGATGAGTTTTTCTTAGCAGCTGTCCTGAGTCAGCTAAAATGAATTGCTTTAGAAGCAAGAATATGTTAGTGGCTTGCATATACTTTAGATGGGGAGATCTAATGGATGACAGCTAGCTAGCTGGTCCACCAATAAAGACTTTGCTTCTCTGAGCTTGTCTGTCTCATATCGGGTCCATTTGGTTATGCAATATCCAGCTGCATGTTCTTTGATACTCATCCCTAGTGTTCCTGGCCTCACTGTTTTAGCTCAAGCAATCCATTTAACCCCAACGTTTCTTTTCACTGTAAAATGTGTGAGAAACACAGTTTTCATCATGGGCCCTATCCACTTACTACCCATGGAGAGCTACCATTTATAGTGTTGTCATGGAGAAAAATCAGGAAAATTCTGGATGGGCTCACTGGCCATCTAAGCTAGCCAAAACAATGACTGTAGTTTCAGTGAGAAACCCAGACTCAGGAAATAAGTAGAGAACAATATAGGAAAAGATGCCCAAAGTCAATGCCTTACCTGTGCGCACACAGGACAGTGCACTACAACCCATGCTCATACACAACACCACACACACACACACACACACACACAAACACGAGTTTAAGAAATAATGTTTAATACTGATATGTCTTTTCACAAAATGTATAATCAAATCTTTGTCTGCTCTATTTCCCATGAAATTTGTTTATGTACTTTACAATTTTAATTCTGTTCCTGCCTATAACTCTATCTTACACTACTTTAGGGGTAAGGGTCATGCCTCATGTTGATATAGCTCTTTTGATATTCAATGACATTTGTTGAAAATACTTCTGTTTCACTGTTGAACATCATCAGTGTCTTTGTTGAAAAAACAACTGACTTCATTTCTGTGTGTTTATTTCTGGAATCAGTTCTGTCTTATTCATCTTTGTTATACTTATGTCAACAGAATGTTGCGATAATTACTCTAGTTTTACGGAAAGACTTAAAATTATTTTGTGGGCCCTCCAACATTTTTTCTTATCTTCAATTTTATATTGGATGTTATATATCTTTGTAATTTCCATGTAAGTTTTAGTGTCAACTTGTCCACTTTTACACTTATCTTTCTGGTATTTTAATTGGCATTTCATTAAATCTATTAGTTTGGGAAGTTAGCTATCTATCTATCTATCTATCTATCTGTCTGTCTGTCTATCATCTATCTCTATACTTATCTATCATCTACATATATGTTTTCTTTTTGTGATACTTCATATATTTGGTACAATTTTTGGACATCTTTTGTTAAATTTATATGCAGTGGATATTTTAACCATGAAAAAATCATTACACATAACCAGTGTTGGAGCATGATAACCAGATGCCAATTCACTCAGTGTTAAGGAATGTCGATAATATAAATGTTACAGTTAAAGCTGAACACACTATATCAGTGGTTCTCGACCTTCCTAATGCTAAGACCCTTTAATACAGATTAAGGGTGTATTAATTGTGGTAACCCAACAATAAAATCATTTCATTGCTATTTTATAACTTTAAATTTGCTACTGTTAAGAATTATAATGTAAAAATCTGATATGCAGGATATCTGATATTGAAACCTTCCCAAAGGGGGCCGCGACCCACAGGTTGAGAACTACTGTACTACAGTGTTCTTATTCTCTTCCCCATGGGTCTTTGTGTTAATTGCAATCTATTGCAGAAAACCATCTTCATTGAAGAGGCTTCATTGAAGAGGTGTATTAGTCTGTACATCATACCCACTTCTTCTGTTACACTCAAGTCCATGTGTGTCAAGAACGAGAGAGACAAAACTTGGGGATTCCAAAGTCTAACAAATCAGCACAGAAGTTGAGTCGCTGATTGATCATGGCTATAGGACAAGGACTTGGGAGACTTGCTTTCCTGGCAACCCCAAGCCAGGCTAGAAGCGGGGTTTATAAGCACAAAACCATAAACACACCTGTGCCAAGTTGCAGTTTTCACCAATCAGGATTCAGAGATTATGGGCTTTCCCTGTATGTTCTATTGTTGTCAAGTGGTACAGAATGGTCAACAAATCAAATCATTTGTTGTTTTTGTTGTTATGAACAGACATTATGTTTTGGGGATTTTTGCTTAGAGGGGAAGTTGATTAGCTTCTGGAAAGTCTCCATGGGAACTTTGTTTTGTCTTACAGGTAAAACGGAGTCTAAAGTCAAAATGGCAGCACTTAGGACAAAGTGCTTTTGTCTGCTCCCTTCACTTTAAAGGCACAGGAGTCCTTGTGGAAGAAGGGGTGGAGAGACTGTGAGAGCCGGAGAAGGTGAGTCTCTTCCAGCCACAACAGGGCAGTCATATCAGCTCACACACAAGACTTGTCCCAGTTCAAGTCAGACAAAATCCCAGCATAAAGGGTAATGTTATGAGGTTCCATACTTAGCTAAGAACTTATTAATAATTGACAGTTGCTAGGAGAGGAACGATTAGTTAGTTTGCTTTAAAGGTATGGTCCCTGATAGGTTTAACATGCCCAAGGAGAAGACCACACATCTAAGAGTATATTCACAGCAAAAATTAGACTTGATTCTTTATTTTTAAATAAGTACAAAAAGTTTGGTGGGTATGGAATGGGTGGATCTGGGAGGAGTTATGGAGAGGGGTGAATATGATCAAAAACAACACATGCATTTCTTAGAGAATTAATAAATATACAAATGCATTTCAATGAACCAGTTACTGTAAACATATTCTTGAAGCCAAACAACTTATTAAAGCTGAAATATAAGGATATTGTCTTAAAATTCTTGAAATTATTAAAAATAGAATCTAAACAGAGTCCATCAGTTTACATACATACATACACATGCACACACACACACACACAAACACACACACCAAGAATACACATAAATTGAATTGAGTTTATTCCTTTAAAATGCAAATTTATTTCTTATTTAAACATGTACATGATAACCACAGATATTCCTTTCCTAGGCTCTTGGCTTAGGGGCATCATAAGTCCAAAGTGGCCAAGGCAGGAAGCCTTAGTTTCCAACCCAACGGAATGCTTGTTGTAGTTTGTGGCAGACATGACACCCCTCTGGAATCAAAACTTCTAGGCTGGTAGAATTTATGATTGCAGAAACAGGAAGCAAAAATTTTCCTAGTGGGTCACTAGGGGTGACAGTGAGTGGAACTATTTCCTTTTCTGTTCCTTGATTCCTGGACCCATGGATCCTGGCTATGGGAGAAACTGTACCATATATTAGACACTGATTCAAAGCATATACCGCCTTCTGGAGAACCATGCCCAAGCCCTCTGTGCTGCTGCTACCTAATTGGCACAGTGATTGTGTCTTCAGAGGGCCATTTCATCCTTCTACCAGGTCAGGTGCTTCAGGATGATTTGGAACATGGTGGATTCCATGGCCGTGGGGCTCACTGTTGAACTTCTCTGGCTGTGAACTGATTCCTTGATCGGGATCAATACTATGTGTAAATCATGACCATGTATAAGGTAGTCTACAAGTCTATGCATGGTGGCTTTGATGGAAGCATTATGTGCAGGAAAGGGAAATCCATAGACAAATGAGTATCTACTCCAATAAGGACCAAGCATTGTCCTTCCCATGGAAGAGGTGGTCCAATGTAGTCAACCTGCCACCCACCAGGTTACTCCTGGCTGATTGCTCCAAGGAATGGTACCATATCAGGGATCAGTGTTGGTCTCTGCTATTGGCAGATCTGGCATTCAGCAGAAACTGTAGTCAGGTAGCCTTGATGAGGGGAAGTCCATGTTGTGCAACCCATGCATAACCCCCGTCTCTACCACCATGGCAGAATGACAGTGGGCCTCTAGAGTTCCTCCTCACCCTGAATAAAAAAGTTTGCTATAATGCTAACTCCTGAATATCTTATGTATTTGTAAAATATCTAGCAGAGTAGTTAAGATAGCAGTTAACAAGCCTAAATGAAGTGGACAAAGTTATTAGAAGCCATAAGATTGTTAAGGGATCATCCTGTACCAGGCAGGGGTGGTCTAGCCCTCTAGGAGTTGTCAGGTAAGGGTCCTGAGGCCCATAAACCATGAAGACAATCGCCAATGGTAATGATTATGTGTCATAACTGAATATAACATACATATTGGCTAAAAAAAATGATCAAGGCTGGGTCTGAACTGAACTACAGTTCTCTCTGTCTCTGTCTCTGTCTCTGTCTCTCTCTCTCTCTGCTGGATTGCATTCATAGCTAGAAAGAGCTATGCTGGCTGCTGGGGAAGAATTATTACCAATTATACTGTTACCCGGACCCTGTTTGCTATGGTACCAACATGATAGGTAAATGTGGCCATGGGTGTAATAATGGCACAATTATTGTGGATATAACCAACTTTATGATTGTATTTAAGGCCTGCTCCAAAGAAGGTAACTTCTATATTATATGTCAGAACAACCACTAGTGTCTGGAAAGGTCAGAGTCCCCAGTGGGAATGCCACTACTGTTTTGTTAAACAGATGTGATGTGGTTATCAAACTGCCTTCCAAACCTATGTTTAGATCACTGTTGTCTTTAACCTTGATCAAACTTGGAGGGAAACACACTTTTTACAGTGAATTGTCCACACATAGACAGACTGATACCTGATCAGACTCCTGAGAACAGGTGGCTCTAGGCTCTTGTTCTCAGAGGAGGACAATCATAGGCTCTCTCCAACACACAGGGAACATGGTATGAGAGGTGACACAAAAAAATGCAAGAGCCAGAGGGTTGGGGGAGGACTCCTGTGTAGGAATTTCTTTCAAATGGCAACTTTTTTTCCTTAGGGAACTAAGAAAGTAATCTTGTCCAAAGTCTGGGAAACCACTAGATTCACAACCTCCACCCCCAGAGGTTGTACAAAGAGCTGGAAAAGGAGATTTTCTAGCCCATCAAGCCAACTGCAAGCCATGCTGGAGCTTCAAGGATATGTCTTTCATGCCCATCATCTGGGCTAAGGAGGATTCTTTTCTTGTGCAATATAATATAAATATAGAAAGATAAAACAAAAACCATCACATTAAAGTTGTATAAGACAAGCCAACATAAAAATAAAGGAGCGCTGCTAAAAGAAGGCATAAGCATCTGAGACCCACTCAATCACACATTCAGGGGTCCATAGAATCCGAGTCCCACTCAATCACACATCCAGGGGTCTGTAGAATCCGAGTCCCACTCAATCACACATCCAGGGGTCTGTAGAATCCGAGTCCCACTCAATCACACATCCAGGGGTCCGTAGAATCCGAGTCCCACTCAATCACACATTCAGGGGTCTGTAGAATCCGAGTCCCACTCAATCACACATTCAGGAGTCTGTAGAATCCAAGTCCCACTCAATCACACATCCAGGGGTCCATAGAATCCGAGTCCCACTCAATCACACATTCAGGGTCCGTAGAATCTGAGTCCCACTCAATCACACATTCAGGAGTCTGTACAATCCGAGTCCCACTCAATCACACATTCAGGAGTCCGTACAATCCGAGTCCCACTCAATCACACATTCAAGAGTCTGTAGAATCCGAGTCCCACTCAATCACACATTCAGGAGTCTGTAGAATCCGAGTCCCACTCAATCACACATTCAGGGGTCCTGTAGAATGCTAAACTGAGAGCTGTAGTGTATATGCAGAGGACCTGGTGCAGACCCGTGCAGACCTGTGCTTGATGTGTCAGCCTCTGACCCAGCTGTTTTCCACAGTCGTGTAAGTAATGAATAAACTGGTTATCCAGGTTGGACTTGGACCTGCCATAGGTATCTGGTGTGAACAGATATTTGTACACAACTCTCCAGGAAAAATCACACAGCAGTGTAGGAGCAGGGCCATTGGTTATGGCAGACAGAAAGCACAGAGATAATGCCAGTGGTGGGAGGGTCTTCTCCCCTCCCCTTTACTCTGTCTCTGATCACCAGACCATGGAATGGTACTGCTCACAGAGAATTTTCTCAGAAACAAAACCCTCACGAACACACCTTCAGCTGTGCTGCATTAATCCTTTAGTTGATTTTAAAACAAGACAAGCTCACAAGGAAGATTAACTACATTTAGCATGTAAAGACTCTGATTAGTACCAAGTTGATCTACATAGTCAAATAACAAATTAAATGTTAAGAGTAGGTTTTCCCTGCTGGCCTGGTCCCAGAGCCACACCAGCCCCAAATAGCACATAGAGATGCTATATTAGATAAAATGCTGTTGGCCAGTTACTAGCATTTTTTTTTTTATTGGCTAGCTCTGTCTTCTATATTAACCCATTTCTACTAATCTAAGTATTTCCACGTGGTCTCATCTTACCGGAGAGAGGGCCTAGGTTCTGCTCTCTCCATCCTCCATCTTGCATCTCCTTCCTACTACTTCCGGAATCCTCCTTGTCTCCTAGTCCTACCTATTTTGCTTTCCTATTGGCCAACAGTGCTTTATTCATTAACCAGTAAGAGAAACATTCACAGAATGACATCTCCCATCAATTAAATGCATTTGTATGTGTGTACATGTGTTAACTTGAGATTTTCCTAAACCTTAATGAAATAGCAAAGGGATAAAATGGTCTAAGCATGTTTTTAAAAGAATGAATAGATGGACCTGGCTTACTCTAAATGACTGGGCCATTAGAGTTAAAACTATGTGGGTCAGAGACACATTTATAGACCATAGCAGAATGCAGAGATCAGAGCATGCACCAACCATGTGTTGGCACTTAGCCCATTGAATCATTAAGTGGTACTTTTGTCATCTACCCTGTAGCTCTTACCTCTGAAGAGAGCACAGTGCCTGCCAGAGCACACAGATTCTATAGTCAGCATATTCTATACCTGTACACTAGGGGCAGAAGGAGCTGTTTCCTCTGAGTGGGTCAAACAGTAGAGGACAGAGCAGCAGAGTCAGACAGAACACATTCCTGTAGTTGGTCAGCTTGAGTCAGTTAACTTGTCCCAGTATAGTAAATCTGTCAGAAGTGGGAAACATGGCATTTATGGCATTCCCAGTTTGGGGGTCAACAGATAGAGGCTGAGAGTTCTGGAGTGAAACCATCAATATTCAGCAGAGACAGATATTTTATAAATGGTTCCAGGCCAGATAGGAGGCCTTGGTTGAGATGAAGTACTTGTTGGCTATGTTCCCAAAAGCTGAGTGAAGAGGCAGGCAGCCCTGACCCTATGTAATAAACCAGTGCTGCATTGTTGTCACAGCTCACCCCTGTCACCTAATGAGGGACCCTATGTGACAGCTGATAGAGAAGAAAGAAGCCCCACATTGGTTCCCACATGGACTAACTTGGAATGTTAGCAAAAAGAAAGTTATGGCCAATGTGTGGACTAGCACTTAGAGGTAGCATTGAAAGGGATAAGAAAGAAAGCTCTTTCCACAGGCAAAATGTGCAGCAGGGTACTCGATTACCTGCGTTTTCTGAGAACAGAAAGTATCTGAAGTTATCGTAGACATGATATATTTAAGGCCAGTGGCCAACAGACTCGCAAGGTAGCCCAGCAAGAGAAAAAAGATGAGATGAGTCTTTGACTCATTTTTCTTTCTTTATTCTACTAGAGAATTTCAAAATAAATATACATTATAAAAATAATAGATTTCTTATAGCATTTTCATGCATGTACGCACATAATCTACTCTGATTATATCCATACCCTTATTATTCTCTTTTATGTCCACTCTAGTAGAATCTTAAGCTTTTATTTAACTGTTCTCTGTGGAGTCAACATAATGTAGGATTCCTATCTAAAATAATTTTGGTTGAAAGGGACTTAAGAATTATTCTTGTAATAATCACCCCAAGACTGTCAAACTTGCCCATCTATCATCTATCTATCTATCTATCTATCTATCTATCTATCTATCTATCTATAATATATATATATACATATATATATATATATATATATATATATATATATATATACACATATCCTCAATAGTTTTTGTCAACTTGACATGAGCTGAGCCATCTAGGAAGAGGGAACATCAACTGAAGAATTGCTTCCATCAGATTGGCCTGTGGGAAAGTCCGTGGGAGACATTTTCTTGGTTAATGACTGATGTGTGAAGATATAGCACACTGAGGGTGATTATGCCCTTAGCAGATGGTTCTGGGTTTTACATAAAAATGTAAGCTGATCCAGGCATGTGGAGTAAGCCAGTAACAGACTCCTCCATGGACTCTGCTTCAGTTTCTTTCTCCACATTCCTGCCTCGAGTTCTTGCCCTGACTTCCCTCGGTAAAGATGGACCAGGACCTGGGAGTTGTAAGATGAAAAAAACCCTTTCCTTCCCGGAGTTGCTTTTGGTTTTGATGTTCATCACAGCAAAAGAAAGCAGACTAGAACACCATGTTATCATGTGACAAACAAGCATCGGTAACCTAAGCCAATGTCCATTTACTGCTTCGTTTCTTTACACATTGGTGATGGCTTTTGAATCTTCTGTAGTATCTTTAATAAGAAAATTATGTATGTTATAAAAGTATGTTTTATTGTTATCCTACTTGTCTTTAGAGGTGGAAACTATCTTCTTTATTTCTGTGAGAAGTTAAATGCTCTAATCAAATACGACTTTGAGCAATCATAGACTACATCTACATTGTTGGATTTATTTTCTAAAACGTATCAGAAAATATTCTTATAAGAGGCATATGAAATGTTGGCTTACTATATAGTTCTTGGAAACTATACTACATAGTAGAAAACAAAGTGAATCATGTGATTAGATGTTCTTTGAAATACTGTTCAGGGCTTTATATTAGTATAGTACTGATATAATATTATTATTGTTATTGTTATGTTATTATTATAAGTCAACCAACAGTTTTACTTACACTTCTGAGCAATGGTTCCAGACATTTGTTTGTTTGTTTGTTTCCAGATGGGGTTTCTTTGTGTAGCCCTTGTTGTCCTGGAGCTAGCTCTGTAGACTATGCTGGCCTCAAACTCACAGAGACCCATTTGCTTCTGCCTCCCAAGTGCTGGGATTAAAGGCATGTGCCCACAGGTAGTTCCAGACATTTAATACATCCATCACTGTTTTTTAGTTTAGGCTTGCACTACCCAACACCATACTTCCAAGTTACAAAGCCACATGACACTGAGCAATTGGCAGTTATCTTGACTGATTCCAGCTGTTCTGTAAAATATAAAATACAAAATGGGGCTCAATAATTCTGCTACTAAAATATAAAGTAGCTTTTTATATTCATAAAAGATGAGGTGCTAACATTTTCTATACTTTTAAGGCATTGTGAAATTTAATTTCAATCATTTCTTTTTTTTATGAGACCAATGCCTTACTTTGAACACCAAACTGCATATTTCTTCATTTTTAAAATGTCTACTAAAATTTTAAAAATTATGGCCATAACTCATACTCGTGGTTCTAGATGCATTTATATTGGGCAGCACTTACCTGAAACAATATAATTAGAATGCTGGTCAGGATGTCTAAACATAAGGATTAGTCTTTGAATAAACAGTAGTGGATAGAGTTATATTATCATCTTAGGTTTGGGGGAACTCAAAATGTGAGTCTCACCAGAGCCATATAAGAGCTTAGAGATTCTAACAGTTCCTGTATTTGCCACTGTGTTACTGTTAACAAAAGACAGTATAATGTGTAAGACTTATGCACAGATAGGATTTATATTTTGTATTGCTATGCTAACAAATTTCCTGACATTAAATATTTACTCAAATTCCCATGATCATTGCTTGTGTTTGTTCATTTCATGTTACACATGTAAAGTCAGGCTTCTGGGAAGAAAGAGGATGAGATCAGAGGAACAGAAAGATAATCAATGAGCACAGAGTGGACTCCTGACTCTCCTGTAGCTATAACACAGAAATACTAATAGAAACCCAAGCACTATTCAATGACCTGGGATTCTCCCTTGTGTTTTAAAAGTCTGCATTCACTGCAGCAAACTGATCCTATTGTTCTGCCTTCTAATAGCTCTGGGGCCTCTTTCATTTTCCTCACACCTGTGCTAGCTAGTTTCAGCTAGACACAAGATAGATTCATCTGAGAAAAGGTAAACTCAACGGAGAACATACTCTCATACATTTGGGTTATAGGTAAGTCTATAGAGCTCTTAGTCATTAATGTGGGAAAGCCTAGGTGATTGTGGATGTGGCAACCACCTGGGAGGTGGTCCTGGGTTCTATAAGAAAACAGTCTTAACAAATCATGAGGAGCAACCTAGAAACCAGCACTCTTCTGTAGCCTCTGTATCGACAGCCTCCAAGTTCCTGCCCCCATGTTACTGCCTTATTTGAGTTTTGGCCCCAACTTCTTTTAATGATGAACAGTGATGTGGAAGTGTAAGCCAAATAAATTCTCTCCTCTCTAAGTTGCTTTGGTCATGGTATTTCATCATAGCAATAGTAACTAAAACACACCCATTGCTGTTGTCCTGGCAATCCCTTTCCTGGGATTGTTGTCGTGTACATGGGGTGGGTTCAAAACTCTAATTCTCTTTACCTTCTGCCATCTTTCAAATGGACAGCAGCTAGGTTTTTATTTTTCAATGATAATTTGTTCAACTCTTTTATTTAACGTTCTACTCGAATCCTGAGTGCCTACCTGACAAAGAGTGATGAAATACACTATTCTTAGGATTCCAGATTTTCTTTAGTCTATTGGTCTAGGTCAGATACTTCGCGCTATTCCAGTATGCTGGATCTGCTGCAGCCTTTGAAATTGTTCATAATGCCCTGTTTAACCCCCCCACACACTTTCAATTCGGCCAACCAAGTCTTAGCATTCTGGAGGTATAACAGACTAAATTGTAGCTCCTTCCAGTTCACGTATAGAAGCTCAAACTCCCAATTCAACTATTTGGAAATAGCATATTTAGAAGGTGACTGGAGGTAAATGAGTGCCATGTGATCTTGTACTCTCCACTTCTCACTTCTGTGAGAAGACACTAAAATGCCCACTGTTTAAGCCATACACGACGGTATTTCATTGTAGCAGCCTGGACTATATAATAGAAAGCCTTGCTCACTCGATCTCTGTGTGCTTTGATGTCTGAGGCCATAGCTCTCCTGCTGGTTACACTTGTCACTGGACACTTTCACTCATCATAGTATGGGTGTAGCAATTTCATCTTTCATACTGCTATTTCCATTTCTTCATGAAATGGAAATCCTCTTATTCATTTTTACATCAAAGCACACAGCACCTATTTGTCTAATGTTGGAGGCATTCCAGGGCAGAGGATGTGTTTTATTAATTGAGCATATGAATGTTTTGCTGGAAGATCCCAAGGCATTTGCAACTTTGAGGGATGCATTGCTGAATCGTTCTCTTGAGTAGCTTCCACCATGAAGTCACATGGGCAGTGGCACTGGTGTTAATCCTGAGGTGGGAGGTGGTGTGACCAGGGAGGCCTTGGTGAGCCTTGTTTACTGGAAAGGACAGAGGCACCTTACAGTCAATGCTCTCAGCAGGGGACTTAGCAGAGTCAGAGGTATTTTGTGGTTCATCCAGGGGTCTTAGGTGCAAAAAATGAATGGCAAGGAAGTAGGAGAGACTCAGCACTTGTTGAAGTAGTGAGAGACTACCCAGGGACACAGGAGGGCAGGTGTATGTTACAGGGGTCCGTTTGTGAATGTACCATCATCACTGTTCAGTTCTCACTCTGGCCCACAGCAAACCTGCCAATGGCCACTTTCCACACACCTGACTAGGGCTGTATCATGTATCCCTCCTTCTGATTAGTTTTGTGAAATGAGTTAGTTCTTTGCCATTTTAAGAGTGCCTGGGACGCGGAGATCTGAAATGTGGGTTTCTTACCCATCTTTATCAGTTATCTTTTTTCTTTTTTTCCATTTGTGGCCCCTATATTTGCTAGTTTCTCGCAAACATAATGCAAAGCTGCCGATAGAAATCAGACTTGGCAAATTTCAAATGGGAAGCATCCAAATGTTACTAGAGTCTCACTCTGGCCTCCCTTCTGCTTCCCATCTTTGTGGATGCCATAAGTGGAATTCAGATGGGATGCACAGCCTATAGTGTAGAAGACAGGCTCATTGCAGTGCACAGCAGTACGAACTATTCTCATGGAGTTACCATGCGGGCTTATGTGTTTAGGCAGGCTTCACTCTACTTTCCAAAATCTCGGAACAGATGTATTCCCCAAGGGTATTCTCCTGCACTGGTGAACCATATTTCATTTGGATTAACTCTTTAAAAATATCCCATTTATGTTTATGAGTGACTGATTATGCAAACATATATGTCTGTGCACCACGTGCATGCCTATTGCCAAGGCGTTGGATCCCCTGGAACTGGTTTACTGTTTTCAGAGGCCATGTGGGCACTCAGAACCGAAACTGGGACCTCTGCAAGAAGAGCAAGGGCTTTTAACTGCTGAGCCGTTTATTCAGCACCTTGGATTAACATCCAAGGGAGGGCCAGTGGCATGTCCTCACTCATTCCCAGAAAGTCTTCCGCTACATAGGAGAAGTTAATTGCATTATAATCAGCCCAGCACTTCTGAAAGTCCTATGTCTGTATCTCTACCCAGGGCTGGGGATTCAGATCAGAGCTCATTCTTTTGATATTAAAAAAAAAATGTGACAGAGCACATTAAAAAGAATAAAGACAGAAAAATAATCCCACACATCCGAGAAACTAGCCGTGGTTTCTAGGAAGAAACAGCCTCTTCTTAGTTAGGCTCCCATGAGCCCTGCTACCTTGCCTTCCTCACATTTGTGTAGTCTGTGACTTTCCCCTGAGGTCAGGCTGTGGCTGCTGCTCTGAGCTGTCCCTTATCAGTCTAAGAAGTGGCTTTTCAGGCTAAACCTTGCTCTGAGTGGTCATTTTGCAAGCCACATTGGCTTCTATCTTGAATGCAGATGCAGGGCAGGACTCTGCACCTTGTACACGGAAGCACCACCACCATGCCCAACACAACTCATGGCTTACAGTCTGACAGTGCATCCCTAGAGCCAAACGGCACTGCCCTACAAGATTATCAGTCTAAGCAGACCACGTGAGGCATGGAAATATACAACTGCATCAGGAAAGCAAGGTCTGAGAACTTACTGAGTGAAGTAGACCAAGAAACAGATACAAGACTCTCACCTGGACCCCGTAAGAGAAGCCTCACCTGTCTTCTACACTACAGGCTGTGCATCCCATCTGAATTCCGCTTATGGCATCCACAAAGATGGGAAGCAGAAGGGAGGCCGGAGTGAGACTCTAGTAACATTTGGATGCTTCCCATTTGAAATTTGCCAAGTCTGATTTCTATCGGCAGCTTTGCATTATGTTTGCGAGAAACTAGCAAATATAGGGGCCACAAATGGAAAAAAGAAAAAAGATAACTGATAAAGATGGGTAAGAAACCCACATTTCAGATCTCTGCATCCCAGGTACTCTTAAGATGGCAAAGAACTAACTCATTTCACAAAACTAATCAGAAGGAGGGATACATGATACAGCCCTAGTCAGATGTGTGGACAGTGGCCATTGGCAGGTTTGCTGTGGGCCAGCAAACATAACATTGTGGTGGCCCCAGATGCACTGACCTGTCATACGGGCCACTTTACATCTGAGTCAAAGGAAGGAAGTAGAGACTTCCTGACTGAAACAGGGTTTCCAGTTCAGCTCAGTCCCCACTACTGTCACAGCCTAATACTCGAATTGTCATCCATCCGTTTCCATCCATCCGTCCGTCCGTCTGTCCCATCTGTCTGTCTATCCAAACCCTATAGTGAAGCATGCCTCCATGGTCTTTTGGCTTTGTATTTCTCCTCCACTGCTTTTCTTACTTTAGCAGCTAGACACACACCTGAGACTCCATGCTCTCCTCAGGCAAGGATCAACACAGTGACCCTTTAGCTCAGGTGGGCTCCTTATTAGCCTTTATCTATTTCTGTGAAGCTCTGTGAACTTCCTTCTTTTGCCTTGGGAAAGCCTCTTTGACCTGCTTGAACTGTGCTGCAGCTTCTTTAAAATGTGGCCAAACTACTATACTGTCTCTCTCTCTCTCTCTCTCTCTCTCTCTCTCTCTCTCTCTCTCTCTCTCTCTCTCTCTCTCTCTCTCCCTCTCTCTCTCTCTCTCTCTCTCTCTCTCTCTCTCTCTCTCTCTCTCTCTCTCTCTCTCTCTCTCTCTCTCTCTCTCTCCCTCCCTCCCATGTGCCCACACATAGAATAGCTATAATTACTGTGGGATTTGTAATGTGTGAGCTGAGAATTAATATTACTAATTAAGATTAGAATAAAAGAAGCCATGCTTGCCCCTGGCAGCCATCAAGCGAAGCAAGCAGAACTACTTGGCAAATTCCAACTAAGGAAACTGGCATAGCTTCTGAATTGATTATTACTCAGTAAAGTCTGACACTGTGGAGAGACATAGATATGTCAGTGTGTGTTGCTGGCATCTAGTGCTCCTCTATGCTATTTCAAATGGTGTGTATTAGGGGAGGGCAATGTGATGCTTTCAGCTTTTATTACATGGTATTTCAAACTCTTAGGAGGACAATTGTGATACTTTCTTCTTCCTTAAAATTAGTGTATTACTAGGACACTATTATCGACAGGAAGCCCAAAGTGACTATGGGAGAAGGTCCTCAGGGATTACCAGCTAGATAATAAGGATGAGGGTGTCACCAAACAGTATTCTAAAAAAAAGATAAAAGACACAGTCATCCATGAGCTCATCCCAGATTAGCCAGAGGGTCCTGGGTTAGAGAGTTGTTTACTGTGTGATCTCTGATGCGTTACCCAACTTCTCTGAGCCTTATGATCTCTAAAATGAAATGATGACACTTACTGATAGTGTAACAATGAGAGACAAAGATAAAGTATTGCTGAATGTCAGCTCTCAATTCACAGAAATTGTGATTAGGTTCATTTTGGGCCCATTGTCCTTGGATGGTGTTTACCTCTGCTGGCAAGGAAGAATGAAAATGACAAGGGCAGGTTGGATTTTGAGGGCACCAAGGGCCTTCAGATACCATTTCCATCAAATAGAATTACATGACTCATGATAGATAGTTTGAGATTTAATTCTTGATATCTCATGGTGGGGGAGGATACTCAATGCTTCACAAAGACCTTTATTCAGCATCTCATCATCGTAGTAGTAATATGATGGGGATGTCTTCTGTACATATGTTCTCTTATTGGTTATGAATAAAGCACTGTATAGCTAGTGGGCAGACAGGAAGGATAGGCGGGACTACCAGAGGCGGAGAATTGTGGGAAGTACAGGCAGAGAGGAGTCTTCATCGGAGTCAGGCAAGAGAAGCTGTGAGTCAGGCCTTCTTCGGTAAGATAAGAACATGTAGAAATACATAGCTTAGTAGTTATGGGTTAGTAATTAAGACAGAGTTAGCCAAATAAGAAGCCCAGTCATTGGTCAACAACTTTATAACTAATATAGCGTTTGTATGCTCATTTGGGGCTGACAGGTTGGTGGGACCAGGCTGTTGGGAAGAACCATCCATCACAGTGATGGGATTCTTACTGCAGTCAGCAGAAATCTGGCTTCGCTGTAGTTTGTTTCCTGCTACTTGGCCCCGAGAAGAAAAAGTTGAGCAGTGAGGATCTCTGTGGAGAAATCGTCACTCTTTCTAGTCCTCCAGCCCGAGTGGCCACAGGCCCCTTGCACTCTTCACCACGGACATTCACTACACTGCTTCATCTTTAGTTTGCTCTTACAAAGCAGGCTTATTTTCTTCACACCCAGTTAAAATCCTGCCCCTGCCTTCTTGGCAGAGCTGAAGGATTACAGGATACTAGGGAGAGGCATCTCAGGCCTGCTCTACACTGGAAAACATATCCAAAGATTGTTTTGATGATATGCTAGCAAATCCCAGGGCTTCTCTAGAAAAATCTTCTAGCCATTGGAAAGGACAGCAGGGACTCACCATGGCGGCACAGGGTGACTGTCAAGGGCAGCTCTGGAGTTGTAGAGGCTTCTGTTTGTGACTCCAACTCTCCCACCTGCTAAATATGTGCCTGGAAAGCTCCTCACTGTCCCCCAGCCTCAGCTTTCTTCTCTATTAAAGAAGCAATTGTCCCTTCCTTTCTTCTATGAAACACTGTATATTTAGATTTTTGGTGCATATCCTGAAAATAACTTTTATTAAATTACCTTTTCCCTAAAAGTAATCCATCTCAAAGTTGTTCATTCAGGCCCCAATAAATTAGGTTTACGGGTTGGTAGCTGAATTTTGGTTTTATTATATCATTATGAGGTATACTATATCCTACATGCCCCTCATCTGACAAATGGCTAAAGAAATGTGGTACATTTACACAATGGAGTACTACTCAGCAGGAAAAAAAAACCCAATAAAATCTTGAAATTCACAGGCAAATGGATGGAACTAGAAGAAACCATCCTGAGTGAGGTAACCCAGTCACAGAAAGACAAACATGGTGTGTACTCACTCATATATGGATACTAGGCATAGAGCAAAGGATCACCAGCCTACAATCCACAACCCCAGAGAAGCCAGGAAACTAGGAGGACCCTAAGAGAGACACACAGAGAAGGGGAAAGGGAAAGGATCTCCTGAGCAAATTGGGAGCACAGGGGGAGTGGGGATGAAGGTAAGAAAAAGAGGAGGGGAGGGGAGGAGAACATGAGGGATCAGTGACATCTAGTTGGGGGGAAGAATAGAGAAGAAGAACAAGAAAAGAGATACCATAATAGAGGGAGCCATTATAGGTTTAAAGAGAAATCTGGCACCAGAGAAATGTCCAGAGATTTACAAGCAGGAGCCCAACTAAGCAACAGAGAAGAGGCTACCTTAAATGAGATTGCTGGTTACCTTAAATGTGTCCTAGAGCCCTCATCTAGTAGCTGATGGAAACAGAAGCAGACACCCACAGCTAAACACTGAGACAAACTCCTGGCATCCAGTTGTAGAAAGGGAGGAGTGATGAGCAAAGGGGTCAAGACCATGCTGGGGAAATGCACGGAAACAGCTGACCTGAGCAAGTGAAAGCTCACAGACCCCAGTCTGACAGCTGGGGAAACAACATAGGACCAAACCACGCCCCCGAATGTGGGTGTCAGTTGGGAAGCTTGGGCAGTCTATGGGGCCTCTGGCAGTGGAGCCTGTATTTATCCCTAGTGCACAAGCAGGCTTTGGGAGCCTATTCTCTATGGAGGGATCCTCTCTCAGCCTGGATACACGGTGGGGGGTTGGGAGGAGGCGGCTAGATCCAGCCCCAAATGATGTGTCAGACTTTGATGATCACCCACAGGAAGCCTCATCCTCCCTGGAGAGTGGATGGGGATGGGAGGTTGGTGGGGGGGCATGGGAGGACTGGAGGTAGAGGGAACTGAGATTTGCATGTAAAATAAGATTGTTTTTAATTTGAATAAAAATGTATTTAAACAAAAAACAAGAACACAAAAGAAACAACAGGAGTTCTCTTTACAAGGAACGTATAGTAATTACAGTTATATGATTGTGCTAGTGTAGTCTCATACATACCTAGTTTTACCCATCGTTAAAATTAGTAGAACTGTGCTGCTTTGTCCCACTGAACTTCCTCTTGGGGGAGGGGGCAAGTACACAATGGCACAGACTCCTGGAGACAGACTGGATGTAGCAAACTCAGGTTATTTTAGGAAGGGGGTGGGGAGGCAGCAACAGTAGCCTCAAGGTCTCTCATGGCGACTGGAGACTACTGGCTCCGGGCCATCTTGCCTCATGACACAGCAGCAGTTACTGGGGCCCTTTGCCAGACCCGTTTAGGAAAGTTACACACCACATGCTCAGATAGCCGGTTTAGTCCAGTTTAGGCCAGCAAAGGCCTATTAGCCCCCACGCCCTTTGTGCCTGGGCAAATATTCCCACACAGAATGGAATAGAGTTCTTCCCCTCCCCCCCTTGGTGCCAAAACAGAGTACTAAAGGAAAGTACTAACTTCAGAGGGTTTCTGATGTGAAGCCATGTGCTAGTGATTCGTGTTTCCTGTCAGCTCCAAGGCCACTTTCCCTGGCATCTTTTCTTCACAGTAGAGCATGTTCACACTCATCATAGCACAGCAGGCACACGGTAGGATAAAGGACTGACTGGAATAACTGGAGGGACCTATTGAAGCTCTGACACAGCCTTGTGTTTGAAATTTCTGTCAACAGAAATCAGCACACCATTGGTCAGGATATCTCCAATCCCTCTGTAGGTCCTGTGAGGATTCCTCTCATCTGCTGCTCCCCTGCATACTCACTCACTGGTGTCTGGTGCATCCCCAAGGACTGACCTTTCCTCTTCTGATTGTCAGCATACCAGCCCAAGCCCAGCAAGCAAATGTCCCAGTGTCAGGGGAGGAGTCATGCATCTGCAACCTCATGCCTCTCCGTCATTTTATCTTCCTATGGTATTCTCCCTAGGCTCTAGGGTACAGGAGAGTTCTATTTTTATATTTTATCATCTTCTACATTAGGTGTTAATTATTGTTTATATCAAGCTTCTCTGTTATTCTTCTCATGACCAGTAGGTGAAACACAGGCATGTGTTCTTTCTAGGGGTCTGCAGGAGGTATTACTGATTGAAGACCTTAAGTAGCTGATGTGATGTCAGGTCCCAGCATACACACCCAATCACACTTCTTAGAGTGCTCTCAGCCCATGATGAAGAACGTAGGGAAACTAAGGCAGGCTGCTCCTTGGTTGATGATGTTTCATTTAGTGGTTATCCCTAGCTAAGAATTCCCCATGCAGATTTTTTTGAAGCTATATTATATGCAAAGATTGATCCTACCCAACATTTCCTATCTTATCTAGTGCAGTCAGTCTCTCCTAGCTCCTTCCCTTCCCTTCCCTTTCTCAAACTGTCTTTTCCACAAAGCCAGTTTGATTTAATATAGATTAAATGTCTTCTTGGGGAACCTAAGCAAGAGCACCGAAGTCAGAGACTGGATGAGTTAGTACAGCAAAGTTCATAGTAAGTTCCTGATGCCCAGAACAATTCTGTTCCCTCAATCAGTCATGAGAACCTTTGGGGGGGAGCGGTCTCTACAGGTATCAGGACAAGTGGTGATCTGCAAAGAGGTGAGAATGGATACAGTTCAGATTGACTTTGTCAACCCGGATCAAACTTCAGAGAGTCCGATGTGAGGCAGTTTATCACCAACATATTTAAACTCACTATAATTTAGAAAACAATCTCCTGGCTTAATATAATCCTTGGTGCACAAGGAAACATAATTATGTCAAAACCCAACTCAGGGTACAAGAAGATGGGTCTGGAGATAGACTGCCTGCATTAATTTAAGGGCCAAGGGAAGGATCTGGTGTGGGCTCTGTCCTATAGATAGCATAGAAGTCATTTGGGCTATAGAGGTCCTGGTCATAGAAGCTTGATATGGCATGGCCCACATTAGAACACAGATCCCCTCAATTCCAAGATTCCTAGATGGAAGAACAACTCATTCATCTACTCCTTTGAGAGGACAATCCTGTGTGTTTAACACCCCTGGTTTTCTTAGAAATCTGTGGCATGAGGACCTTTGAGCTCCCAACAAACATTGTCTCTAAAGGAACCACTCACTATTAGGCAACATCTGTGTTTCTTGCCATGTTGAAGTAGTAATTGTGCAAGAAAAGTCTCCCAATTTCATGGCTGGCCAACCTCACCCCACTTTTACTTCTTTTAGGATAAGGAATACCCCAGGCTTCCTCTGTTCCCTGGAACAGACTAGGACTAGAAAGCTTTCACCTGGCAAGCCCAATGGCTTCTGAGCACAAAATCCAGATGGATCATGGTTTGCAAGCCCCAAATCCCTCTGCCATAGTCAACCATTTTGAACCCTTGGTGATAGCTGGCCATGACACCTTGGCTTCTATTTTGTGATCAAGAAGGCTAAGTAGCTCACCTTGATCCATTGAACACTGACTCACTAGATATGTGAAGACAAGCAAACTGAGATGATTGGTTTGGTGCCATTCCAGGTATGTTTAGCTCTTGGTGCTGACAAGCTTAACACTCCCCAAACTCCCCTCTTCCCATCACATCTTCCCTGATCAACATTTCAAGAACTCAGGTCACCGAGGATGAGAAAGCTCTCTTCCCTGCTCATTTCTGATGTGATTTTCCATATTTCCCACTACAGTATCACTCTCTCCTTCCTTCTCTCTTCCATTGTGATCCATGGATTAAAAACAGGGTCTCGCTATTGCTTGGCAAATGCCCTACCACTGAACTATACCTGCAGCATACCAGTGCTGACATCCACCAAGAAACTGATTGCAATGGTTTTGCTGTTGAAACAAAAATGTTACAAGGACTGGTTCTCCATGGAGCCCAAAAAGATGGCATTTGGAGCCTTCTAAATCAATTCAGGGAGTATGGCTAAACATGCTGACTGAATCAAAACCTAGGTGTTGGGATGGGTGATATAAATTCTGCAACCTTGATTCAAGGAGCAACAGTTTAACCTCAGAATGCAATCTGAAAAGTATGCTGCAGGATGCTTTATTATCTCCACTACACTCCTGTCACAGAACAGACACATTTGTCAAGCAGAAATAGTTTGAAACTTACACACTCAGCCACACATTTAATCACAAATACTTTTTGGGAAGCCTCTAGAAGTGGGAGCCTTGATGAGCCTGCTCCTCCCTGTGCCATTTGAATCTTTAAAAGGTAATGATGATTTTTAAAGAGTTAAATGTGGATGTGAATTCACTCAGTTACCCTAACAGGTGATGTTTTAAAGTATGATCTGAAAAACACCGTGCTAAGCAGAAATGGCAGCTAAGAAACCAAGAAACCTTGTGTTCCCTCCTCAGTTTTCAACAGAATGGAAAGGGGATACTGAAATATACAATGCCCCCCATTTTGGCTAGAAGCCAAACATACAGTTTCATGTCATATTGGATTCGCCTCTAATCCACTGTTTTCCCACACTCAACCTAAGTCTGCCTTCTGGGGATGACTCATCACCCAACAGAGTGTGTGATATTTTGGGGGATAGTCCCCCACTATGTCCTCACAGATAACCACAGATCTACTGATGTCCACACCACAGACACCTACTCCCTCTCTACTTCCCAGAGGGTGGGGCTGAGGAGTCTTAAGTGTTTCTTAAGAGATGCCAAATTGGCCCCAGAAGAACACAGTTCAGAGACAGCAGACACATTTTAGGGTTTAAATGACATTAATTTCTTCATTTGCTGTGTAAGTATGTCACCCATGGGTGGGAACATGCATGCTGTGAATGTCAGAGGAGAGACAACTTGAAGGAGTTGATTCTTTCCTTCAGCCATATGGGTCCTAAGGATCTAAATCAGGCTCATCGCCAGCCCTTAACTCATAAAGCCATCTTGCTAGCCCAAATACAGTTTTTGTTTGATTATTTATTTATTTATTTGTGTAGGCGAGTGTGTGCCATGGTCATATGTAGATGTTATAGACTCTTTTCTTTTCCTTCTTAAAACTTTTAGTGAAAATAGATTGCTTTCGCATACAACATATCATGATTATAGTTTGTCTTCCCTCTACTCCTCCAGGTTCCTCCCCACCTCTTCTGTCCTCAGCATCCACTCCCTTTTTTTATCTCTCATCAGAAAAGAAGAGTCTTCTCAGAGATAACAATCAAACATAACAAAAATATAATAAGATGAAGCAGAAACTTGAATCTAGAGGTTGAACACAACAACCAAATAGAGAGTCCCAGTAGCAGGCACAAGAGTCAGAACCCTACTTGTTCTCATAGTCAGGGGTCCCATAAAAATACTAAGATAATAGCTATAATATGTACCCAGAGGACCTGGTGTAGGCCCATACATGTCCTGTGCTTGTTGCTTCAGGCTCTGTGAGCTCATATGCGCCTTGTTTAGTTGATTCATAGGGCCTTGTTCTCCTGAAGTCCTCTATCTCCTCTGGCTTTTATAGTGTTTCTGCCTCTTGAGGAGACTCTGTATCCAATTACTAGGAATCCCCTTTTTGAATTACCTTCATAGATTCCAGAAAGTTTTCACCCACTCCCCAGATGCCTACCCCCCCAAATTCCAGCTCAGAGGATAATTTTTAAGAGTCAGATCCCCCATGTGGGGCCTAGGGATCAAACTAAATCATCAGGCTAGGTGGCAAACACCTTGTATTAATAAATCAGAGTAACAGAACTTATAGAACGAGTCTTTCTATCTAATCAATAATATTAATATAAATGATAATTAATAATATGTAATTAATTTATGTATTCCAACGATTGCTGCCTGTAAAGCCAAAGGATCCAGTAGGTGCACAGCCCATGAGATTGGATGTTTCAGTTGGTCTTCAGTATATATTAGAGTCCCAAAGAAGTAGGCTCTAAGGCCAGTGAAGGAATGGACTTGCCAGTGAGGACATGAGCAAGCAGGCAAAATGAGCAACTTCCCTCTTCCATGTCCTTTATGTAGGCTTCCAGCAGGAGGTGTGGACCAGATTAAAGGAGGTTTCCCACCTCAAAAGATCTGGATTACAGGAGGATTACAGAGGGTCAACTCCTCTGAGGAGTTGGTGGCAGATGGGAAGGGGGAGAGGGCAGAAGAATGAGAGGGAACTGGAGTTGGTATGTAAAATGAAAAGTAATTTTTTAAATAAAAAATACCAATTTTAGATGATGGTCAATTTTTAAAAGAATGCTTATCACTCTTTTCTTTAAAATACGACTAAAAAATAAAAAAAGAATTCCAATTGTAATTATAAAAAAAAAAAAGTATGTTTTCCCACTTCAAATGGTTAAGCAAAGATCCATCACAGGTGTTCCCAGCCATTTTTGGGGTTTTTGTTAATTCTAGATGCAGTCAAGTTGACAACCAAGAATAGGCATCATACACCCTTAAGTGTTGAACCATCTCACTGGCCCACATTTTAAAAGTGAAGTTAACAGAGTCAGTGAACATCATACTCTTGATATATTCTTTAATTTTTTTCTTTATGTTTAATTAAGCCTTGCATGACACTTAGCTATTTTAGAGACATGTTCATACAATACATATCTCTAATAGACTGTATATGAAATATAGATGCTCCTTAAGGGGTCTAACTTAAAGGGAAAACACTGAAAATAATTGGATTTAGATGAATGGCTTGCAACAAAGAGAAAATTTGTTTATGATACATATGACAGTTTTGTCTTATCTTTATATGAAGGTTGTCTGTGATTTATTGTTAATTTAGAATGAGAATGGACAGCCAAAGGGGACATAGGATCATGGGAAGGAAAATAAGACAAGAACTGATCTGAATGCAGGGATGAAAACTTCAATGTGCTATGCAAAAGTGACTGTCATTCACCAGCTCTGATCTAGATCAGTTCTTAGTACTATGGTCTGCATCTTGTGATAGCTATATTTACCATCACCTACCCATTGCCACTCAAGCCTGAGAGATAGTGCTTCTTATGAGAGCCTGACTCTGTGTCTATATACAATAGGGTTCAGTAGATGCTGAAGAAATGGCATTAAGACAAGGTGTATATTGGGAAGAAATCAGTTCACAGGAGAGGCAGGAGGTGAGTCTATGGACAGAGCCCCAGAGTGAGATCTACTCAAGGCTTAGTTGGCCAGGAGTCACTGCTCTATAGATGCCTGGAACTCCAGTTGTAGAGGAGCCCAGTATAAGGCCAGAGGCAATGACATGCTTCAAGCAGAGATGAGTTTGCAAGCAGGAGCTAAGACCCAATTTTGACTTTTTGTTTCCTGTAACACAAGAACTGTCTGGGTAGCTGATGCTGCACTAATTACCCACTTGTTCTGAGTGCTTACATGTGACATGATACGTTGGCTCCTAGGCCTGCTTCTGACACTTACTGACCCCAAGAGGCTCAGCTAGACAGTCTCAGTTCCAATCAAGTTGCTCTTTGGAAAAGGCTCTTATGTTCTCATTGCCAGAGTAAAATACTAAAAAGAGGAGTTATATGAGAGGACAAGGCTTTCTAAAACTGAGAACGAGTCAACCCTTGCTTCACAGCCTATGCATGTTAAAGGTTGGTTTTTGTAGGGTTCCCTTCTCAACAGTCCTGTGACTCTGTCTCAAGGGCAAGACTAGCCCCCAGAAAATATCCTAGGATCCAAAACGAGAGAAGGGGGATGGATGGAGACGCTGGTAGAGCCCAAGGCTGGAGTCAGCACTTGGAGCCAGGGTGCTGGACTTTCGAAAAGACTAAAACCATGTAAGCATCTGAGTCTAGTGTGTCCTTAAGGCTGTTTAATCATTTCTAGTTAACTTTTTTTTTGTTGTTGTTGCATGAGCCAGTTTTAAGATAAATAATATATTCAGAATACACATTTAGCTTTTCCCATTTTGTCCGATTTTTGTTTGTTTTAAAACAGACATTATTTTCAGGAGTGGTTCGGGGTCAAAGCACCTAGAAGGCCCCAAACATCTTTATCCCATTCCTGGAACAGGAAAATGTGCTTTAGTGAAATGCATTCCAGTAGCTAACCAGAGTTTCCAACTCATTGCAGAATAAATTGTGAAAGCGATGGGAAAATGGATGGTTATAAATCAATGAAATGGTGGCACTTCCATGCCATTTAAAGCAGATCTCTCCTTTAGTTTATCGGTTCTTCATTTGCATATTCCTGGGACCCCATTGTAATCCCAACAGCTGGGAAACCAGTAAGATCAGGAAGGATGTGATATCCTAGGATGGATTTGACAATTAACTTGAAATACAACCTGCCACAGACTCTCCCTAAGGCCCTCTCTAAAGGAAACAGCTGGTTCTGCCGAGACCTTTGCAGTTGGCCTCTAAGTGGATCCAACAAACCAACAGTCACAACCCCCAAGCTTTTCTGTGTGCTTCTGTTCTCCAAATAGAAATTTCAGAACTATATATATTCAAAACTGCAGGAGGTGGAGTTTCATGATGCCTGTCATATTTGTTTTTTACTTAGCAAACAGTTTAAGAAGGGACATTGTAAGCACACAGCTTATCTTCCCTTTTCTCCAGATGGAGCCCGAAATATTTGCCAGGAACATTGCTTTTTCATGACTTAGAATAGAAATATATAGCAAACCTAACAATTGTCTCCTCTACAGACTATTTTCTGCAATTACCAATGGAAGTAACAGAAATGCTAGGAAAACACAGATTCATCAAAATAGCAGAATTTTTTTCTTTGTGAGCTGTAATTAGTTCCTATGGCAATTTCCATCTTCTGAATTATGCACTGCATGATAGGCAATTTCTTGTGTGTACAAGAGAAAGGGATGTATTAGCTCATGAGCACATCCTGACCAGATTACAAATGAGTGTATCTGGAAATGATGCCAGTCATAGAGAATGGCTTTTGAAAGAGAAGCCCATCATTCCAGAAATGTTTATTTGGGAATAACAGCTTCCTCTCCTTTGCGGTTTTTATCGATGCTGCTGTAAACATGTTGTTATTCTTCCACATCATTTTACTTATGTGTCGAGTTTATGTGTAGAACAAGTTCTTAAGTTTCTTTAGGCATCAGGTCCTAACTAAAATCCCTTCAGAAGCTTAGAAATACTGATGCCAAGGCCTGACTCCAAAGATATGTGCTGTTACCTGGGTGGTGGACAATTTCAAGTCTCCCAGTTGTGCTAAGGATTGGGACTCGTGGGCTTTGAGCCCTGTCCTGCAGAACTGGTGGAAAGTAGGCAGCTCTGTGTCTCACCTCATCCAGCCAGAATTCCAGTTCCCCATCCACCTTCCCATCCAGCCAAGTGGCTATGGAGTTTAGCCCCAGTGAGAATGAAAATTATTGTAAGAATTTCAACTCCATCTCCCTTAGTACAAATGGCATGACAAACATCTCATGAATAAAATGTTTAAATTTGGTTCTCATACAAATGCTTGGTCTCTCTCTATTAAGGTCCTCCTTGTTTCCTGACTTCTCTGGGGTCATGGCCTGTAGTCTAGTTATCTTTCGCTTTATGTCTAATATCCACTTATGAATGAGTACATACCTTGTTTGTCTTTCTGAGTCTGGGTTACCTCACTAGAATGTTTTCTTCTAGTTGCATCCATTTGCCCACAGATTTCAAGATGGCATTGTTTTACAGCTGAGTGGTACTCCATTGTGTAAATGTACCACATTTTCTTTATTCATTTTTTGATTGAGGGGCATCTAGGTTATTTCCAGGTTCTGGCTACCCACCGCCCCCCCCCCCGGGAAGGGGAAATAATCAAGATCTCCTGACTAAATTGGGAATGTTGGGCGAGAGAGGGGGTGGTAGGGGAGTGCAGAGGGGAGAACACGAAGGATCAGGAAAATCAAGTTGGGGGAAGGACAAAAAGGGAGAGCAAGCAAAGGGTTACCTTGATAGAGGGAGCCATTATGGAGTCAATGAGAAACCTAGCACTTGGGAAATTCCCAGGAATTCACAAGGATGACCCCACTAAGACTCTAAGCAATAGTGAAGAGGGTACCTTAACTACCCTCCCCTGTAATCAGATTGATGTCTACCTTAATTGTTATCATAGAGCCTTCATCCAGCAACTGATGGAAGTACATGCAGAGAGCCTCAGCTAAACACTGGGATGAACACTTGGCATCAGTTGTAGAGAGGGAGGAATGATAATATGTGCAAAGGGGTCAAGACCATGATGGGGACACCCACAGAAACAGCTGACCTGAACAAATGGAAGCTCACTGCGTCTAGACCGACATCTGGGAAACCTGCATAAACCCGAACTAGACCCTCTGAATGTGAGTGACACTTGGGTGGCTTGGGAAGTTTGTGGGGCCACTAGCAGTGGACCAGTATTTGTCCCTAGTGCATGAACTGTCTTTTTAGATTTGAAGCCAGTTCTCTTTGGAGGGATACCTTGCTCAGCCTCGATAAAGGAAGGAGGTTTTCATCCTACCTCAAGGGATATGACAGACCCCGATAATCCCCATGGGAGTCCTCACCCTGTCTGAGATAGTGGATGGTGTGGGAGGAGGTTCGGGGAGCTCAATGATGGAAGGGAGAGGGAACTGGGAATGGTGTAAAGTAAGATTGTTTTACAAATAAAGATAAACAAAAACCAAATGGTTTTTCTCTTCTTATACCCATTTCCTACTTTGGTGTTGTCATTTCTCTCTATAAGTTGCTAAATAGCCTGTAGTCTGTGAAAAGAAGATTTTGTATGTTTTGGTTTGTTGTCTTGACTCTCTTGTGGGATTTTCCCCCCAGTGAGGAATAGCTTAATATTATAAAGTTATCAAAAAGTTTGACCTCAGAGTACGTGTCATCCTGACAAAGTTTTCCTCATTTTGAAATGATTTCTTATCAACAATAAAAACACCTTTTAGAATTTAATTGGGTTTTATTTTGAAATTTAAAATATTTATCCTAGCATTGTTGTGACATATGCTGTATGACTTACTAATTTTGTTATTTAGCCAGATGTTCAAATATTCTAGACTGAATAGTTAATGCCTCTAATGCTTTTGATATATCGCCCTATCAAATGCTAACTACCATATGTCAGTGTGATTGGATTTAAAGTTACCCAGGAGAACAAGCCACACCTGTGAGGGTGTATGAAGAGGCTTAACTTAGGGGGAACTACTTGCCTTGAATGTGGGTGGTGCCATCCCTTGACCTGGGGCTCTAATGTAATAGTGTAAGACACTCAGAATGAGGAGTTTCCCCGTTTCGGTCAGTACCCCAAGAACTCAATGTCCAGTCCAGTTGATGTAACGTGCAAGAGACTTTAATGAACAAGAAGCATTTGTGCAAATGGGCTCTCTCAGCACACAGCCTAGAGAAGCAACATTTTTTTGGGTGCGGGTACTTTTAAAGGAAAAAACCACAAGCTTAGGGTGGGGCTGTGACCAGTCATGGGTTCTCCCCTTGAGGCCTCACTGTTCTGATCAGCAGAGCAGACATTAGGGCCTTGGGGTGTGCTAATTAATCTTGTCTGGGCAAATTGGAGTTACAGCTATCTCTTTGTTTCTTAAGGACCCTATTTACTACCTGGTGACACACTGAAGGGAGGGGCAGTGTGAATTCTTGGTATCCTGCTATCTTAGGGCCTTGTGAGGGAAGTTGCTGGTGGTTAGGGAATTCCAGGGAACTGATAGTAGCCTGGGTTAGCTTTCTAGGTCAGAGTGCCCTTCATTTTAAGTGGGGGGTTTCCTTAACTTTACTTTTGGTCTTTCAATAGGAGAGAAAAGCTGGCTTCTTGTCTGCTCTGTCCTGACCTGCCTTCCTGCTGTGGTGGATTAAACACTCTGAGACCACTAGTTGAAATGTGTCAGAGCATTGAGAAAAGGAAATAGAATACTACATAAATTTGAGGTAAGCTTGACTTCCTATTTTGTTCTTTTGGTTAGTCTACCCAGCACCAGTTGCTATGATTGAGATCTGCAATGTCCCCTAGCGGCCTATCTGTTGAAGACTTATTCTCCAGACCATTACACTATTGGTCAGAAGCAGGGGTAGGGGTGGGAGGCATTTGGGAGACAGAGTTCAGTGGGAGACAGTAAGAACATCGAGGCCATGACCTTGAACCTGGTGCGGGGACCACAGTAACTTGACTTTCTTTTAGTTTATACAAAGCGACCAGGCCCGTTTTTCCTACACTCCCTGCCATAATGCATAGCCTTTCCAGAGGTCTGCAGCCTGTACAGTTGCCAGTCAAAATAAAATTTCCCTCTTTTAAGTTGATTTCTTTGAGGCATTTTGATATTGCGATCTGTAGCTGATTCATATATGAGCCTAGTGCTCTTTATAATATGATACACTTGTGAGAAGATTTGTAACACATTCTGATGAGCAACCCCTAAGTGTTCTTCTTTTGCATGCAGGCTAGGGTTTTCTTTCTCTGATTTTTCTATTATTCACGCTAGAGTCATTCTTCTAGTGCTAAGAATTCCCTAAGTTTCCATGAGGACTGTGTTGGATTTATTGAATCAGAACAGCACCTCTTAGTAATGTCTGCTTGTTTCTGTCTTCCTCTTTCCGTGAAGGGCCCGCATTCACAGTGAAGGTGGTACCTATGATCAGACTCTCAACATTTCCAATTCATATGAACTTTGAAGGGATGACTGTGCGTCAGTCCGCTCCCTTCCAGCACCCTTTCCAGATGTCTGGACTGCTTGCTCTGCACTGCAGCTCAATGACATGGTTTCTTTTCAGAAAGGTTCATCGTTCTTCAAGGACATTCTATAACCGTGGTCTGTTTGCAGGTGAGAGGGCTAAGACTTAAACATGCAACCGAGCAGAAAGCTATAGTTTCCCTGCTACTGTTCTTATTTTATTTAAAAATTTCCATACCTTTTGTGAACGGGGAGGGGGAACACCTTTAAAATTGCTACCTAATGTCACTTTTAAATTTAAAAAAATTGTTATCTTAAAAAAAGCCTCAGTTGCCTTCAGAACGGCTTCTGGTCTCTAACTGCCCTTCTTGTCTCCCGACAGATAGCATCAGAACCTGTGAGAACTTTGTGGCTGTGGTGGAAGGCTTCTTTGCAGAGCGTCTTTTGCTCAGTCTCAGCTTTACAATGAGGACTGCCATGGTCATGCTCCTATAGTGGCCATACTTGTGTGGTTTCTCACTCTGGGCCTTCCTCACCCCAACCCTAGGCCTGTGACTTCTATATCACCCTCTGAGGGTGGGTTGAGTAGACATTGGAGTGTTTTGTGTTCCTCTCCCATTCCTTGAGCCTTGAGTGTGCTTTCAGGAACTACAAAAGCCCTTGTGAATTTTCCCCATTTGTTGGAAACAGCCTCATCATGGAACCCCGAAAGCTAAGTGCAGAGGCATAAAAATCAGGTCATGGGTATTTTGGATTGCTCCAATGTGTCACAGCCTTCACTCTGTGACCTTAGTCAAATTTACTTCCTATGTTTTAAGCTATTCAGATATAAAAGATGATGCTTTAAAACACTGACCTCTGTACATGACAGTCAGCACCATCTCAATCAGAGCATCTGTGGTGACTCAGAAGAGACCCTTGAATGGCATCTTTTGGTGTTGCCCCATAGAAGCAGGATTTTTGAGGGTTCTTAGGCCCTTATCTCATATTTCAGGCACTATTTCTATACCATTCTGCCAGTGGCATTCAATTTAACAAAAGCTGCCATGATCTTGTGGTCTGGGAGTGTTTGTGATCTATAGAGTTATATATAGGTTAACTGTAGTTAACACTTCATCTCTGCAGCTATGGGGAAATCGTCATCCATCCATGGGAGGGGGGTGAAATTTTCCAGTGGTGTAGCTGTTAGGGGGTCACCAACACTTCTGTAAGTGCCCCCTCACCTGTGCTCTGTCAGTGAGTGCATAAACTCATTGGTACCCCAAGGTACACTTGGGTGGATTACTTCTTTCTGTTGTCCATTTCCTATCTGGGGTAAATAGACATCTGCCTACTTCTTGCCGGAAAGTTTCCACGCACAGATGGATCATGCTTAGGTTGTCATGGCTTTCGAAGTAAGCAGTCAGTGAGTATGTCCTCCTTTACTACAGTTGTTATATTATCTACACTGCATTCACTTTGAGGCACGGTTATGGTGTAGAGAAGCATCGGAATCCAGGCTCTTAATGATGAACTCACTATGTTACTAATTTACTACACTAAAAAACTGGATAGACCATTTTTCACTTCATTTTTTTCTATTGCATATAGATTTAAAAAGTGATCTTAATATGTTCCCAGTAAAGATTTTGTATTGGGTTACACAATTATTTTAAAAACAATTTTAAGTATGAGGGTTACAGAACCCAGAACTTTCCCACTTTATGTAGAAAATAATAAAGACCTGGTCACACTACAGACATCTCTGATGAAATTTTAGTGTTAAGAGAAGCAGACAAACTAGTCGAGAGTCCATGATACCCCAAGGGAGGAGACAGTGACTCCTTAGGTGTGCATGGTTGAGACCGCAGAGTCTTGAGTCCAAATAGAAAAACTCAGGTTTTCTGGTGCAGAAACTAAAGGCTGAAGAGTGTGTTTGTTTGTGTGTGTATCTGTGTGTGTGTGTGTGGGGGGAATGCTAAAAGGGGAAAAGAAAGAAGATTCCAGTTTCTGTCCATACACCTCTAACAGACTCAAATGCATATATATTAAAGACACTAAGGCATTTCACAAAAATATCACCACTATAAAGGATAAATAAACAATAAACGATCCAATAAACAATAAACAATCATAGCTCAGCAGCAGTCAAGAAAACCACCTGTTAACAAAAAAGCAGAGTGAGTACTAAAGGACACAAGTTACATTTTCCAGGATCTTCAGACATCTGTAATGACTAAGATGCAATCCAAGATTATCCCACTCACAATGATCCAAGAAAATGGAATTCATTCTCAAGAGAAAAGAAAATGAACTGTGTCCAATCTCAAAATGAACCAGTTGCTGGATAGCTAAATAGTAATTACAGCGATTCAATGAAATACAACCGGGTATGCTTGCTGTGAGTGAAAAGTCTCAACGGAGAACTCTAATTATGAAAGAGAGAAAAACAATAAAATACAGAAACAGATTAATAGAGCTGAAAGTTTGTTTAAAATGCTTGTTGGAAAAACTCAATTGTTAAACAGTCATAAAAGAAAAAGAAGTAGATTCAAAGTTCACTAGGAATTATCCAAGGTGAAAACAAGAAGAATTTGAAAAATTAACATCATTTTGTTAAACTCAATAAAATGGTCTCTCTCACACACACACACACACACACACACACACACACACACACACACACACAAATATCACATCAGAAGAGAAGGGAACAAAACCTTCTTTTTGGAAGAGATAATAGCTGGATATTTCCTCAGTTTGAGGGAGATGATTTGATGCATGAGATTCTACAAGTAGCAATACAATGGATACAACAGTTCCTGGCTAAGGCTCATTAAAATAAACTGTAGAAAACAAATATCGAATACTAGCACTACATATACAGAAATAATGATCCACAACTGGGTTCTCATAGAAAAAATCATGAATGTCAGAGGGGAGAGGGTGACCCTCTAGAAAATGCCAAGACAAACACAATTGTCACATGGTAATTCTGAATCCAGTGGTAATGCCCTTTGATAATGAGAGCCGCAGAACTGAAGGATACATGTGTTAGCCATCTTGTTGTCAACATAAAAGCCCAGATAAGCAACAAGGAAGATGAAAACTTTATTTTGGCTAACAGTTTTTGAGATCTTAGGCCATGAGCCCATTAATACCATTGTTTTTAGAGCTGGTACAAAGTAGCATGTTGTGGTAGTGCTATGTAGTCAAGCAATGCTGCTCATATCATGGCTGGAATCAAATGGAAGCAAAGATAAATGAATCTCTAAGGGATTTTTCTAAATGAAAGAAGTTACACATGACAAATGAATACAAGATTCCACAGACATTAAATTTCAGGAAAGATGGAGGTCCACATGCTGCCTCACAGAGGACAGCCAGTGGTGGGTGGGAGGGAACCACTAGGATGAGGCAGTGGACACGTAAGAGAGAACAGAAGCAGAGTGGCTTGTTGGGTATGAAGAGAGGCTGAACTGGAGACAAGACAGTGGTGAGGAATAGTCTGATATGATACTGCTACTTGAATCCATGTCAGGCTGAGCTATCGCTGAGGGTCATGTCTGGGTAGCCCATAGTCTGTATTATCTGGCTGGTATTACCTTGGAAGACCAAGGGGATGTCCATGGTCTGGCCTGCCATGTTGATGTCAGAGGGCCTTGCTGAGCTGGCTCTGCCCCTCCCATGGCCTGTGAAGGACCTGTTGCATAGGTGCAGGACAGCTACCAACCAGGCACACACCCAGAGCTTTGAGTTGGCTGGCACCCCCAACATCTACCCCATCTATGACCTGCTAGAGCATGTGAAGGGAGTGATCCTCCAGAACCATAGCCACGGGATCTCTGTGACGCAGGGCAACAGCAGGATATACAAGGAGAGTTTCAGTGAGGGTCCAGTAATGATGGCGTGCCAGAAGCTAGAGGCCATGAGGCTGACCAAATGACTCATTGTGATGAACATTTGCAAGTAAAGCTGTTTGGGCCAAAGGGTATATTGCATGGCACTACACAGCTTCCAATGCCACGATGGTGTTCAAATGGGTGCTTGATGGGTGGGAAAGACAGAGTAACAGACTGGTACATGCACAGTGGAACTGGAGGCATAGCAGCTGTGGCAGAAGTGAGAGGGGGCTGCAATTGATAGAGGAGCAAGTCATGCGCAGAGGGCTCGGTGAGATGGTTTTACTTTTTTATTTTCCTGGATTGGGGGATCGTGGCTATGGAAGGACCAGGAAATGAGTGGCAATGGGGTGCATGATGGGGAATTACCAGTCAATAAAAAATTATGTTACTTTTACCTGCTACATATTTTTACACAAATACAGTGGATAAAGGGGAAAATGACTTTCTTACTGATATTGGGGAAAGTTCTGGATGGATCTCCATGGAAACCACTGCAAGAGTGTCAGCACAACCCTAATGCTGTACATGTGGCAACACCCAAATTGTATAGAAAAGCCATAGAAATTGAATTTTGGTGACATGACCTAAAAATAAATAACATATTAAAATTTTAATTTGACCTTATTGGGACAGTTTCTTATTAAAATAAAAAAGCAACAATCTCCAGATAACAACGCTGAGTGGGTATTTTCTGTCACTACTGTCATAGCATGAGAAAAAGAATTTCAAGCCAGCGCAACAAAGCAAGAAATGTAAAATTCCCAATAGGTTAGAAAGGAAGAAATAAAACTAAAATTGCATCTCTGATGGGAGATGTCATTCTGTAAATATATTTCTCTTATTGGTTAATGAATAAAGCACTGTTGACCAATAGGAAAGGAAGATAGGAGGGACTAGGAGACTAGGAGGAGAGAGAGGAAAAGTAGGGAAGAGTCAGCATGGAGAGTCTGGAGAGAGCAGAGGTCCAGGCCGTCTCTCCAGTAAGATGAGACCACATGGAAATACTTAGATTAATAGAAATGGGTTAATAATTAAGACAGAGCTAGCCGATAAGAAACAAGTAAAAGGCCAATAGCATTATATCAAATACAGAGTCTCTGTGTATTATTTGGGGTTGTCGTGGTGGTAGGCCCGGGCCGGCAGGGACAAACCTGCACATCTCCCTGCAAAGAGCATGGTTTTCTAAATTAAATAACATGGTATCTATTTTTTAAAACCCTTAAACTAATAACTGAGTTTAGCAGGTCATAGAATAGTGCTATTATATGCATATAATCAATTACAACTGTGTATGCATGAATTTATTTATTTATGTGTGTGGTACAATTACTGCAAATTTAAATATAAAAAAGGGTATTATTTATAGTAATACCCAAAATAAAATATTTGGAAATAAATCTAACAAAATATATTCCACACTTAAACACTGAAACTGTCAAACAATAACAAAATAATTTTAAGAAAATATAAATAATTGTAGAGATATGATACAAATGTGTTTATACATCAAAGATATGATCACACATTATACCAATCATGCCATAGATTATCTATAAATAAAATATAGGAAACATTCCTTACACATATTTGTATGGTGACTCTAAATTTCAAACAAGAAGCCAAAGAGATTAGAAGGACTATGAATTTTTTAAAAGACGACTAGGTTGGGGGACCCACTGACTTATTCCAGGACTTACTCTAAAGCTACAGGAATTGTAGGAGTGTAGACTGGTGAAATGGTAGGCATATTCATCTTAATGGACAGAACACTAACTCCAGAGATTAAGCTGCACAAACGCAGCTAATTGGGTTTTATAAGGCTGCAAGGCACTTCGTGGTAGGAGAAAGGTCTTCTTACAGGCTTTGCCAGAGCACTCAGACATCAGCACATAAAAAGTAAACCTGGAATCATACAAACACACTGAAGTTTATACAAAAATCAATTCTAAATATATTATGGCCCTACATAAAAAATGGAAAGCTGTAAAACTGTTATTGGGCGAGTGGGACATATCACTGCAACCTTGTTAGACCAAGTGTTGTTAGCTATGACACCAAATGTAAGATGCATAAAGAAACATATTGTAAATTGATTGTCCAAATGAGAGCCCTGAGTCTATCTATGGAAGAGATCCTTAAGAAAATGAAAAGGACAAGCTACCAAGCGGGAGAAAATGCATGTAAATCTATCAAATAATATATATCCAGAATACATGAAAGCTTTGAAATCTCATAAATATAAAAAACAAACCCTTTAAATTATTCAAATTTAAAATTTAAATGACTTATAGACTTAAAAATATTTTAGCAGAGATTATAAATCAATGGAATATAAACCACCCTAAACATAGTGCATAACATGAAATTAAAGTGATGATACACAATCTCAGTGAGTACTCAAAACTACTAGAAAAATGTTCACATTTGTGTCCTTGGCTACCGATCTTGGTGTTTTTTTTTTTTTTTTCTTAGAGAAAATTATTAAACTTGAGGTGATCTAGAAAATGAAATGCTATCAGAGCTTGAAGAATGTCTTTTCTAATAACTTCAAATTATCACATATTTTCCCTCTGTTTTTGTATCTCAATTAAGGACACTCACTTCAAAGTGTGTGACTCAATGGAGTCAAACTGAATTGTCAAGGCTTTGGGCAGGTTCCTCTGCAGACAGACACAAAGCGTGGTGTCTGAACATCATCCAGGAATGGACTCCTATGAAGAGAATTCTGACCGCTTGTGGGAACATTACAAGAAAACAAGACAAGAGTCTTGGGATCTCAGTTTCTTCAAAACACAGAATTGTTCTTGGAATGTGTTTCATGCTCCTCCCAGGTGTAGTGGATAGGAATGAGTGTACTTCAGATTACTCATTGTTGCTTGTGGTTGTTATTCAATTAAATGTTTAAACTGCCCTTATATGCCTCTATGGAAAAATATCTTTGCCTAAGTCACCTGTCCTTGCGATTGTATACAGCTTAAACTCATGAGAACTTTATTCATGTTGTTTTTCTTAACTCTCAGAGAGTAAGTTTGATTTTCTGGATAAAGTTGGCTAATGAAGGTGGATTTAAAGGAATCCACAAAACCCAGGTAAATGATTAACAGGTGTTTATTAGGGGATCACTCACACAATAATGGTAAATAATCGCTGTGATCTTCCTGCTCTTGAAGATGCAGTCTCTGTCCTTCTGGAAGCTCCAACCACAACCCAAGAGAATGAGCCAGCCTTCCTCTTCCTTTTAAGGGGTCATGTCCGCACACCTGAAGCCACGCCCCTAGGATGCGACTGGCCCAGAAGACGAAGTGTGACTGCATCAAGGCCACCTCCTTGTGGCCCTTTTTCTTTTTCTTCCTTCCTTTTTTTTTTTTTTTTTTTTGTGAGTGTGTGTGTGTTGTATGTATGTATGTATGTATGTATGTATGTATGTATGTATGTATAGTCTATGCACACTTAACTTATTCCAGTCGTGTATCAACCCAAACAAGTGTGCAGGGATCTAACATGTACTGAGAACTTGCTGTTTCAATTTCTGCCCAGCACGTCCTGTGTGTTAACTCAGCAGCCCTCACACAAATCAGGAGGCATGGTAAGAGAGGCATGCTCAGTGTGTAGGTGGGCACTTTGAGTGACAGGTGAGTAAGGAATAGGAACTCATGTGACAACTGATCATGCCAGGACTTAAAACCAGGCAGCCTCATTCAAAGCCTCTACTCCAAACCACTACTAGAGGTGATGTTAATCTCATTTTAGGATCTTTCCTCTCACCTGAGTTTGGATCCCATTACCTGTAACTGCAAGGGATCTGACACCCTGTTATGCTTTCTGAAGATACCCTCACACAAGTGTCATACACACACTCACATACACACACCTAAATACAAATAAATAAAAATAAAATACATCTTAAAAAAAAACTTTACTCTCTCTTTTTCCTTGTCTCCCTTTAAACATGAATGCCTAGGTGAGGGAGCCCTGGGAAAGGGTAGTAGCAGCTCTGAGGAAGGTGCTGCAGACAAAGCTGTGGCACACAGATGGCCATGTGTCAGTTGGAAACACTCCTTGGCTCATTGTCCAGCCAAGCAAGGCTTGGTTAGGTTATCTTTGGTGTGAGGCCAGCTATACAAATTTAGACAAATCAACACAAAGGCTGACAGGAAAACATGCATTCTTAGCCCAGTAGTCAGAGGTGGAGTCTGAGGTTGGAATATAAGATGTCAGGTAGGGGAGGGGAAAGAAATAAGTCTATAAAGATGGTAGGTGCAAGAATAGGATGGGGCTAACTAAGATGGAGTAGGTGCTGGATGGGGAAGAAATGATCGATGTCATACAACTTGCTTATGCTAGCCAAGAAAACTAGTGCAGAGCCCTTCCTCACTCCCAAATCTCCTTATGGCCCATTTGGTATCTCTTCCATTAAGCCAACCAATTCTTGCCTTCACAGGCAAGGCTCCAACAGCAGGTTGAGATAGTATTTGGTGATTTAAACTCGTGTTATTGACTTATACTCCATAGAATTGTTGCATACTAAAAAAACACTTTAAATAAATATAGCTAAGTGCCTTTAGTTCTAAAACTTGTTTTAAACTTTGAACGCCTTGTAGCATGTACCTACCTGGTGACCTCTACTTGTTTGGTCCTGAATAGTTGTCTGTGTCACGTGCCCTATGGAAGATACCTTAGCACAGGTGAGTGGAAGGTGAGCCATATGATTCAACTGGTGGCCTTTTGGGTGAAGTAGGTAGTCAATCAGATGGTGTAAGGAAGGAGTCAGACTCTTGGAGAAAGCTATAAAATAGGAGGCATGAGGTTTAGTGACATCTATGTTTCTGCCACTTGATAAAACTCAGTCTCTGCTTCGGAAAATAGGAACAACCAATGTCTGTGGGTGGGAAAGAGAGAGGGAGTTCTACTCTTGTTTCTCACTATCCTTTTATCAAGGCATGCTTTCTGGGATGGCTGAAGGAGAAGAGGGGAAGAAGGAAAGACCACTTGGTTTTAGACATGTGGGCCATGTTTATAGGCATACATGTCATGGGACATACTTTCACAACACATGAATGGTTAAGATTGCCTATGGAAAAAGATGTCTGTGACACATAGCTTACATTTCCTCCTGAAGACCCATCTCCCTCTCCCTTTTTTTTTCTGGAGTTGCCTTGCCTGGGCACAAGGGAAGCTGGGAAGTGTAGTCTTATAACAAGAAACAATCTTTGCACACTGTTAGGGGATATAGAAAACATGTCAGGCAGGGGTTTAGCTCCTTTCATAGCTGCTTTCTGTTGAGGGTTATGGTTGGAGGGGGTAATTCTGTATCCTTGAAGAGACAGTCCTCTGGTCACTTAGCAGGAGGAGAGTTTCAACTTGATTGGCTGCAATGGGTCATGTGATTGCTGCCCTGCATTCTTGGACACACTTTTGAAAAAACAATCACCAGAGGGCTGGAAGCACATGGTTTTGTTACACAGAAACACTGAGAGATTGCTTTAGAGGGTGAAGGGAGGTGGAGGATTATAGGTGGTAGAGACAGGGTGAGCTGGTGACAGGCTGTGAGTATAGAGGTGATACAGGCTGACAGTGACTAGCCCCACTGCCAGGAGTGGTGCACCAAAATATGCCAGCAGAAGCAGCAGGAAGCTCCAGGGCATTGAGGGAAGGCAGGAGGAGAAAACAGAGGCTGGCTGTAAAGAATCCTAGCTGGCCTGGCGGAAAGAAACGAAGGTGCCTGCAAGCCAGGGTTGGAAAAGGTCTTTTTGCAGACATCAGGGATAAATGGAACAAATGGACCTGTTGTGGGCTGAGGGCCACTGGGAGAGCTTACATGGAGCATTTTGGTCCGGCACGGGAGGAAGCAAAACATTTAAAAGACAGTAAAAACATGTATGATGATAATAGGGAGGGAAGATGGGATCAAGGGCAGGATCTAGAGTGAGAGAAATCCAAAAGCCCATATATCAGAGGAGGTTTCTGGTTGAATTTTTGCTAGAACTCTGTGTCTAGGATTCCTTCTCAAGCCAGTTAGGACTTGGTGTGAAAGCATCATTGCACATGGAGGAGGGCACAAATGCCACCCTTAGGGTAGTCATATATCTAGTCTTGGAGTACTGTGGCAGCCAAAGAGTTGTTTCTGAAGGAAATTCAGATGAGCTGAGATTTTTTTTTTGAGAGCTGGCGAGACAGGAAGGTTAGTTGATGCAAAGAAGGGTTCCATCAAGCTCTTAGTTCTGATTTTTGAACACAATGCCCAGAGTGGCAAAAAAGAGTGGTGAGTTGGATGGCCCATTGGTCTCCTTTTCAGGGGTCCCCCAATTCCTTTCAGGAGTGCATCAATCTCTGTAGAACTGCTTCAAGCTTCAAGTTGACAAAATATTGACAACAGGAGGGATCAGCAGTCATAGTGGCTTAGAAAGCAGTCCATACGGGGCAGGATAAAACTTAGCAATTGGCAAAGGTCCGGAACATCAGTCAGGAGGTAATATCTGTACAACTTTGTAGAGAACATTAACAGACAAAGTTAATGAAAAATTTTACATCAAACTTAGCATAAGTTACTATAAGGTTAAAGATAAAGTTAACATAAGGTTAAATGCAATTGTATACCTGGATGGACCAGGCACCAGAGTTCTGGAGGATATGGGATCTATAATTAGCTGTTTGCTTACACCAAAATCCTTCATGACGGACAAGTACCTGGGAGTTCTACAAAAGGAGTCATTTTTATAGGATTACAAAACACCACTTAGCTATTCTGAAAAACTTTCCAAAGCTGTGAGTTTGATGTCAGAGTATCTGGCATCTCCTTTAACCTGGAAACATGGCGGTTAGAGTATAGAGCCTGGAATTAGCCTTTGCTAAGAGGTAGACGTCAATGCCAGATTCAAGGAAATGACCAATTAATTGCACTAGCTTGCAGCTCCCATACCCATTGATACAAGGGTCTCCTGTTGACAGCGTCCTCATTGACCTCTCTGTTTGAGATGTTTAGGATGTAGGTGCAGATCAAGGTCCTCCAGTGGACAAGAGAGATGAGAAGTAATTAATTTTTCCAGTAGACAGGGAGGGTTTTTGTTTGTTTGCCTGGTTTGGCCTACACATGCAGGTCTGGTCAGGCCATTACATCTGGAGGCAGAAGCGGCTGGCTCCTGGCAGGTGACATAGTCCTGTAAGGAGACTAGAGAGCAAGTTGCTCTGGTGAGATTGTGTTCCACCCAAGGGAACTACTTGTAAATTTCACCCATTTCACTCAGGCATTTAAATTTTTGTAAATGATTTTTTAAAATATGTCTAATTTTTAATATTATTCCATATTAAAAGACTATTTTCCTTTTTTCTGAGCTAAAAATCTTTCTGACATCATCCAGTTTACAGACTTTTATTTGCATGCTTTCTCAGAAATTATGCAAAGGTAAGCTATACCTGTTACAGACAATAACTTTACAATAAAGCTCTGTCACCAGGGAAAACTTTATAATTCACAGGTGGCTTCCAAAAGAAATTGATGATTCAATAGCACTTGTAACTACTATTTTGGAAAGAGCACAGGCATTTTAACAAGCAGTTTCAGGGGTAATTGTTAGCTGTTGTTATTTTTAGAAACATGGCAGAGTCTAACTACCAATTCCTTCTAGTATCTACATATTTGCCTAATTTGCATCAGTAGTAGAATCTGTCTGTCCTCGCTGGAGCTGTCCACTGGCAGAGAGCTGAGGCCTTAGGCTGAGGAGGAAGAGGGAAGGGAGAATGTGCCCAGAATGAACTCTCACAGCCTTCAGGCTTACATGTGGACAACCCACGCCCATTCTTTTAATGTTTCTTTGAATGAAAGATCAAACTTGTCAAACAGCTCTATTCCTGTGCAGGTTACAGGACTGAATTCTGAAGCCATGCTCAGGGCTCTTTACCTTTCAAATGTGTCTCTTCCGTATGCTTTGGGAGGTCTCTTAAAAACACTTCTTTCTGCAGAGGAGAAGTATAATCCCAGGGTCCAAGACAGTACTTTCTAGATATGCGTCTTTTCCTCCTTATTGGTTGGGCTGATAACTTGGACTGTACTTCCAGTTTCTTTAATCACTATTCTTTTTTTTTTTTTTTTTTTTTGATTTGGTGATAAAAATACAACAGTTACTGATTGTTTGGGGGGAAGAATTAGAAGAGCCCTGCTTCTGAGTTCAGTCTGGGAGTGTTGAAATTGGGAGCTCAGAGTCTATCATCTATCTCTTGTCAATCATCTAGGCAGCGCTTGTCTTTCCTTCTCCAATGCTGTCTGCAAACCACAATGACTACCTGTGTTCTTCAACTACACGTTAGGCAAACCCAGACAGTGGAAGTAAGTGGCAGCATGACTGTATTTTCTGTGGAATCCAGAAACAGGAGGAGTCAGCTACTTGATTATGTCTGGAGGGGTTCAGCAGCAATTACAAATGTACATAGTGACAGGTGACAGACATTAACAGAGCATGCCTTAATTTGAATACGCTGCATCTGGGAGATGGGACATCAGCACTGACACAAAGCCTGCCTTATTCTTTCTGCCATCTCTTCTTGGGTCAGTTAATAATGTGCCAGTTTGTCTCAATGAAGCTTTTAAAGGATGATAAGAAAATCCATGCTCAAATAATAGAATAAAAAGTCACAGCTTAGCATTTTAAGGTCACCTACACAAGATAAGAGTATTCACACTTTTATTAAGTGGATCCCATATGTGCTACCTGTTTCAATTTTAATTTTTAATTATTTTTTATTTTTAGGGTTTTTTTTGAGACAGGGTTTCTCTGGGCAATAGCACTAGCTGACCTGGAACTTACTATGTAGATCAGGCTGGCCTCGAACTCACAGAGACCTACCTGACTCTGCCTTCCAAGTTTCCTATTTCATAACACCTGTTACATTTAATATTTTGAGTTGAATTTTAGAAAAAAATAAGATTTTGAAAATATTTCTGTTATCAGCATATTAAAGAAATACTACACATTTATTTTTCAACGGCATTTTATTTATTTATTTTTTAATTCAGCCACAGAATTTTTTGTTCTTTCTTAAAAACTTTTGGTCTGAGAACAAGAAAACAAAGTTATTGTACTGTTATTTTATGTTAAAACAAACTAAACAATTGGATCCCTGCTGCTTTTAATCTGGAGTCTATTGCACACGCACACACCCAATGTTTTCCAGAAGGCTTTGTTTGAATCCATGTTTACATATACGTATGCTATCATGTTTCCCATCCTGTTGAGACCATCTAAGATTTGGGAAAATTGACTACTTGTCAAATCCACAGCACAATAGCTAAATGGCAGGTGACACAGAAAGGATGCTAGGGTCCCAGTTAGAGCACAAGCAAGCCCTGCCTGGTCTGCTCACTGGTGACACTCAAACAATAGAGCTGTCAGCCCCTGCTGTGAAGAGAGGAGCTTAATCATAGCAGGAATTAATGCACACAACAGGTGATTAAGTGCTGGAAGGATGCCAGGGCAAGGCCAGCTGCAAAGCTTCACAGTATTTGTAATCTCAGTAATTAACGCGCTGGAAAAAAAATGATTTGAGATTGGAGAACCCTGGTTTGAGGAAGAGGTAAACAAAAACTGTATACAACTCACTCATTTCCACAATAGAGGTCCCTGTAATGGGAAAGCTCAAACCCCGTTATGAATTTAAGTCCATGCCCTTCTCTCCAATTTAACAACACAGCAATACAATCAGCCTTTTTCTCCTTTCTCAAAGTCCAATTACAGTGTCTCTTTACAAATAAAAGGAGCCTCCAACAATCTACTTACTAGTATGAGATGAGAATTCTAAAATCACTTGGGTTAGGCTGTCTGAAGCCAGCCAGGGATGCGAGGAATTCAGTTAAAGAAAGCATCTTCCCTATTGACCACCCTGCTCTTTAGCTATGATAAATACTTGATTATCTTCTCTTGGAGTTTATAAAAAATGTAGCTTAGCATTGAGACCATTTGTGGAAATAAATTTGGAAGAGACTACTCTCCTGGCAAGGAAATACAGAAAAAGGAGGTGTATGGGGTAGGAAGAAAGTTTTATAGTTACATGGCTTACTTCTGGGGTTTGGTTCTATGGCAAAGATGCCAAGTGTAAAAGCCAACATGGTCTTGGTCTTCCTGACTTTCCAATGAAAGCTAAGTTTTTCTCTGTCCTCAATACATTTATTTCTACACAGCAACATTGCTTTTCCATACATATTTTGTTGTCTGTAATTGGGGCTTTCTAAACTTGTCCAACATGTTGCAAAAATACAATTAAGAACTCAGTTCATCAATAAATATTTCTATTGTGTCTCATGATTTGTCATTCTCTTGCAAAATATTTTATAAGCATATTTTCCACACAGTGATATATAACTAGAGTCGCTGCCAAGTCATTGATTTTTTCCCATTTAGAGCCGTTTCACAACATTTTTCATATTTAGATTATAATCCAGTATTACAAATTATGCTTTGATAGCACACTCCTTTAATATCCTTTAATCCAAGGTGTTCTCTTGGCTTTTTAAAAAACTTATGGACATTAACATTGTGAAGGTGTGATGGTTTGAATAAAATTACACTCTATGGGCCCATAGGGCATGGTACTATTAGGAGGTGTGGTCTTGCTGGAGTAGGTGTGGCTTTGTTGAAAGAAACACTTCACTGAAAGCAGACGTTTAGGCCTCAGATGCTCAAGCCAGGCCACACCTGGCTCACAGTCTCTTCCTGTTTCTAACCAATCGGACCCTCTGGAACCATGCCTGCCTGTGTGTGGCCATACTTCCCATCATGATGACAATGAACTAAACCTCTAAACTATAAGTAAGCCCCAGTTGAAATGACTTCCTTTATAAGAGTTGCTGTGGCTGCAAGAAAACTCCAGCAACAATTCTGCACCAAGCCATGCATCTGAGGCAAGTTGAACTCAACCAAATACAGTCCAGGCTTTCTAGTCCTGGCCTGAGAGAGGACTCCAGCAACAGCTCCACATCAGAGGCACTGGGCATTTGGGCACTCTTGTGATTTCTTTGTGATGAGGAATCCTGGTCCTGCCCAGCGCCATGACAGAACAAGTGGGACAAAGAATCCCACATGTGGCCCTAGCTAGGTTCACCAAGGCTCTGAGGAGAAAATACTGGCTCACTTGGTACTAGGGTGAACAAATGCATGGTAGTATGGGAGGGAAAGTCACATACACACACACACACACACACACACACACACACACACACACACAGAGAGAGAGAGAGAGAGAGAGAGAGAGAGAGAGAGAGAGAGAGAGAGAGAGAGAGAGAATGGTTCATGTCCTATGGATTGAGGCATATCTGAAGAGGTGATGGGGTGAGGAGCAGGCTGAGAGGTATGTGTCTTGAATACTGCCCAGGGCCATGGTGATGTCTGGGCCTGGGCTGCTACTGGGGCCTATTTCTGAGTTCATGGCTCTGATGTAGCCAAGGTCTCTGTTGATGTCCGTGGCTCCTGAGGCTGAGGCTGAGGGCATAGGGCTGTACAGAGTTGGCACTCTCCCACACTGGCTGCAACGATAAGGAAAACTGGTCTTGGCCCTCACTGGCTGAAGTACTTAGGATGGAGGGCCCTATACCTCACCTCCACAGCATAATACTGCTTGTTCTCAGCAGTATGAGCAAGCTGGCCATGAGGGCGTGAGATTGGAGAACAGGGGGTGGTCCCTCTAGCATGCCTTGAGATGACAAGGGTGAGGGAAAGATGACCACCTTTCCTTGCCCCCTGCAGCAGGCAGAGGGAACCTGACTACATTGTAATTTTTATATTGTCTGATTTTGTTGGGGTATACAAGCTATAAGGGAAAAAAAGTAAAGTTGGTTAGAAGTAAAATATCAAGAACAAGAGATTGGAAGCACCAGAAATGAATGATAAAAGAAAGAATTCAGAAACCATTAAGAGAGTGCCTGACTCCTTCCCCTTACTCCCTCAGATAAAGTCTTAGTTCACGGACTCCATGGATTCTCATCAAACCCTGCCTCGCTGGAGGCTGGTCTTCAGAGCTGTGCTAGAGAAGCCTGCTGGGTATCCTCACAGACAGGCAACTGATGCTCTGGAAACCAGTCCACAATATCCCCCTCTCCAGGAAGTCTGGGTCTGCTCTTAAGGCGTCATAAGTGAGTGAGTTCTTCAGGACATGCTTTCATTTGGAGCCATTTGATTGTTATTAATAACATCTTCATAGTTCCTGCACTATAATATGTCTATCAGATACTGCATTCTGGCTTTTACTGTCTCTGACAGGACTGATTACTGATGTCATTGTTCTACGTGTATAAGTGCTATTATTCTCCCTGGATGTTTCCAGATTTTCTTTCTACTCTTTAGTGCTCAGGAAGTTCAGTCACAATGTATTATGCTATATTCTCTCTCTCTCTCTCTCTCTCTCTCTCTCTCTCTCTCTCTCTCTCTCTCTCTCTCTCTCTCTCTCTTTCTTTCTCTCTCTCTCTCCCTCCCTCCCTTTCTCCCTCCCTCCCTTTCTCCCTCCCTCCCTCCTCTCTCTCTCTCTCTCTCTCTCTCTCTCTCTCTCTCTCTCTCTCTCTCTCTCTCTCTCTCTCCTTGTTTGCAAAGTATCTCAGGGCTTAGTATTATATTATTTCACTAAATTTAAAACTAGTAGACATTCTTTCTTCAAATTTTGATTCTATTTTCCTCTTCCTCCAGTAGCGTTTTTCTAATCAATTTATCATTGTACTACAAAGTTCTGGTTACGTTTTCTCAATAAAACTTCCCTTCCCTTTCATTTAGCTTTCAGTTAACTGACATTTCCTCCACTACTCCCAATAGGTTGATGAAGCCATCCATTAAATAATTCTGTTTATATCTTTATTTTTTCTTTTCGACGGTGTCTATGTGGTTCTCTTTTTGCAGTCTCTGCTAGCTTGGAGATTTCCCCTCTCTGACCATTTATGACAGTGTCCTCCCTTTAAGTCAACATTTGCTGTACTTTCTCTAACGTTTTGCAGTTAAACTCCGTCTGTGGCATCCTAAAGTCTGCTAGTGCTAATCATTTTCTGCTTTACTATTCCCATTTTCCTGTTTCTTCCTGCATCATATACTCATCGTTGCTAACAGTGAATTCCTTTCTAAGGATAACGACTGTAGACTCTTGTAACTATACTTTCTGTGCCAGCAGTAAATTAACTTTGTTGGACTCTAATCTCAATATGGACAGTGGTGAGGTTTCTTGTTTCTTCCAAGGTGCCAGCTGTGAATCTCCTCTGGGAACTGTGGAGTCTCTGGCTTTGTAAAGTTTTGGCTTTGGCCAAGGTTAGACAGGTTTCCCTCTGTGGGTCCTGTGTCTGGGCTCTCACATCTGCTCACTGTATTCTCTAGCATCTCCCAAGTTGTTAGTCTTGGAAAAGAGTATGTAGTCACTGTGGGACAAGGGACAGTTGCTTGAGTCCTACTCCATTTCCTCTAAGAATAAATTCCTCATTTCTCAGCCAGCAGTGCATGGAATCTTACCCTTCCCACATCCTTCTCTTATTGTAAATGAAAAAAAAATTACAGAACTGCCAGGTGTTGAATGACACCTGGTTGTTTCCAGAAGTGAACAGAATTCTCAAGTCAATCTTACATGAGGAAAACACACACACACACACACACACACACACACACACACACACACACACACACACACACACGAAAGGTATGTCTTAAAAAGAAGAAGAGGAAGAAGAAGAGGAAAAAGGAGAAGAAGAAGAAGAGGAAGAAGAAGAAAAAGGAGAAGGAGAAGAATAAGAAGAATAAGAATAAGAATAAGAATAAGAAGAAGAAGAAGAAGAAGAAGAAGAAGAAGAAGAAGAAGAAGAAGAAGAGGAAAAAGAAGAAGAAGAAGAAGAAGACTGGAGAGAAGGCTCAGCATTTAAGAGCATTGACTGCTCTTTCAGAGGTCCTGAATTCAATTCACAGCAATCACATGGTGGCTCAGAACTATTTGATGCCCTCTTCTGGCACACAGGTATAAATGGAGACAGAAGGAGACAGAATACTATATGCATAATAAATAAACAAGTAAATAAATAAATCTAAAAACATTATTAAAAATATATAATGGGAGTTTAAGCCTGTGGTGGTGGCACATGCCTTTAACTCCAGCACTTGGGAGGCGGAATCCGGAGGATCTCTTTGAGTTCGAGGTCAACTTAGTCTACAAAGTGGGTTCCAGGGCAGCTATACAGAGAAACACAGTCGCAGAGGGAAAAACAAAATCTGTCATCACCATTAATGAAAAATGAGCAGACCTCTGGCAACCCAACAGCCAGACAAGAAGCCTATTTTCTTCCTTCTCCCAGTTCAGGGTAGGGGCAGTCTGGTCTGTCAGTGCTGTCTTCTACAGCTCTTCCCACAGCCATTCTCTTCTCCTTCTTGTTGAGAGAAAGCTGTCAATAAAGCTTGTCACCTGTGTTTCCATTTTCAAAGTGCAGCCTGATTTCTGTTGCTATTGGGATAAAGCAGCCATGGAGCTAATACCTATTTGATAATAGCAGGATTTTGCTCTGTTCTCTCACCTCATGCCGGAGTCCACGATGTGCCCTTAGCTGTAGAGTTGTCTAAAATCTTATTATTTTGAGGGTGGACTGCTCTTCAGTTTCCCCACACTTTGGGTCATTCTACATTTCCTACAAACAGCTCTTCATTTGATTTTAAGATATTTACACATAATTTATTATTATCTTATCTGCAGGACAGTGCAAGGCACCATCACTGTAATTTTCTGTGTGTCACTGAAGATGTGGAATGAGGTGTCCTTCATGCTACAAAAACATCCTACCATGAAGCCATACCCACAGCTGTCTTTATACTTTTATTTTGAGGAAAAGCTTATGAAGTTGCCCAGACACTGTGTTATGTAATGCTGTGTTCTACAGGAAACGCAGCATTGGTTTATAAGACAGCCCACAAGACAGTGTGACCCATGCTTGGCTTTCTGTAGAAACTGCTGTAGTAGCTCAGATGAGCCTGTTTGTCAATGTGCTGTCAGGAAATGCTTCCTCATGACTATGGCAAAGCTGAGTAGTTGTGTCAGCTACTGTGTGCATGGCCAAGTCAAATGCACTTGACAGATAGCCTTCACAAAAGGAAAGTTTGCTGATCTCTGTTCTTGTTGACTGTGAAATCATCAATACATAGAGAGGTTGAAAATACACATTCCATTTCATAGCAAGACTTTGAGGCAGATCACTTAAAAAAATACACTACACAGTGTGCTGCCAGGGACATGCATAACAATAGTCCCTCTAACATATTTTCTGTAGGATTAGGCTAGGTTGCATGGCCAAAAAGGATTTTGCAGATTTGATCAACAGTCCAGATCTTGAGATGTGGAGGTAACTGTAGACTGTTAAAATGGGACCGAAGCAGCTGACAGAATACAAGAAAATCTTTGCCAGCTCTATCTTCAACAAAGACTTAGTACTTAGAAGCATGAGGATGCAGTGAAATAGAATTTAGGGGAACAGGCCCTGCACCTCTCCTGGGTAGCACAGTAGAGCTGACTCCATTGGCAGAGACGTGGGAGAGCCAGTCCGAAGCTGAGAGCTACGGAGAGCTGTTCCCATCACTCATCTGTCACCTGGCAGTGTGGGTGGGGAAGCAATGTCCCCTCTGACCCCGTGTGTCTCACTGCTGATAACAGACAAGAAAGTTGACTCTCTCACTTACCAATTGGAGCACTCACAAAGCAGGCCCTGCTCCTCACCTGGGCAGCACACCAGGGATGACTCTCAGGCTGTGAGAGTGGGATAGTTGGCCACACCCTCCTTGTCTGCTGTGTGGCCATCCCCCCTTGCCCCTGTCACTTATGGTGGGCAAGGGAGTTGACCTTCCCCCTTACCAGCTGCAGCACATGGGAAAGTAGGACCTGCACCTCATCTGCACCTCAGCACAATAGAACTGGCCCTATAGATAGGGTTATGTGTGAAGACCCCTGAAAACCTAAGTGTGGAAGACCTGGTCCTGTCCCTCACCTGCCATATGGTGGTGTGGATGGGGGATAAATGCCCGCCCCCATCACCACCTATGGCAGAAGGAATTGTGGCCTTGAGATGAGAAGAGTGGGAGAACTGTCCCCACCCCTTACCAGCTGCAGCACCCAGGAGAGATGCCCTTAACCGCCCTGGGCAGCACAGTAGAGCTGGCCCTAATGGGTCAGGTGTGGGAGAGCCAATGCTGAGGGGGTAAAAGCAGGGGAACTGGCCCTGTTCCTTGCTCATTGCTCAAAGGGGTGAACTATATGGGCAATGCTGGAGAGCTCACCCTGGTGGTAAGGATAGGGTGACTGACCAACCCTGAATTTACCCAGGCCCAGAATCAGGGTTATGAGTTGGCTCACCCCATCTATGAGATGCAGGAACACATGAAGGAATCCAGATCCTAAGCAGCAGGGTTACCACAGGACAGGGCAACAACAGGATATCCAAAAGGAATCCCAGGAAGAGCCAAGCATTGATAATGTAGCAGAAGCCAGAGGCCTGGAACCAGACCAATAACTCTTTGCAATGAACACTGGCGAGTAATGATACCTGGACAAAAGTTACTGCATGACTCACTATGTCACACCACAACTTCCATAATGAGATTTTCCCTTTTCCCCTTTTGTTTCCTCTCTTTTATTTTTGCTTTTAAATTTTATTCTATGGGGGTGGGGGTTGTTGCAAGGGCAGAGGGCAGATACAAAGGAGTGGGAAATGGATGGGATTGAAAGACATGATGACATGAAAGACAAAGAATAAAAAGTTAAAACAAACTTCACTGTTGGTGGGAGCATAAACTGATAAGAATCAAGCGACCATGCCACTTAGCTATGCCAATCCCTGCCTGCCATATACCTGAAGGACTCCTTCCTGTATGACGGAGACAACCGTACATCCATGCCCATTGCTACTCACAAGGGTAGGAAATGGAATCAACCTAGATGTTCATCAATTGGAATTCCATTCAGCATTGAAGAAAAAGGAAATCATTTTGACCTGGTTGATAATCCCAGTATGGTTCTGTAGCCGGTACCAAGTCCCCTACCAGAACCATATTGTCCACTAAGTAGGCTTGGTCTGCACACTATCTGGCTACTGATTGAACTCTACTTCACCCTTCAGGAGTGAGAGTGGAGGGCTAGGTGACATAGAGCTCATGTCAAGTCAAATCAACACACTGTACTCTCTCTCACATGTGGAGTCTAGAGTAGCACAGCTCGGGCCCTGAAAGAGAAACACTGTGCTCTCTCTCCCTCACATGCAGAGTCTAGTTGTGAAGTTTTAAATGTCCGTGTTTAAGACGAGTATCTGTAGAGGCTGGGAATCAAGACAGAAGCCACGGCATGGAGTGACAGCCTTCAAGAAGATGCTAAAGCACAAATAATAAGAAAATGGTGTGGGACTTATAATAAAACACAGAGATATGAAAGTAGAGAAGGGAATACTAGGAGCAGAAAGATTTAAATGGAGAAGGAGCAGGAGAAGGAAAGAAGGTAGGGGTGAAGGGAATGGTCAACCCACAGTCAGGGGGCATGATAAAGCTATATAGACATCACCTTTGACATTGCTCTTGGTTGCTTTGTAGAACTGTTTTGGAAGACACCACTGCTGAAGACAGCAAACACTTTTGATGCAGGACAATGAGGTAAAAAGCTTCTTCCCTGGTAGCTGGCTTCATGGAGCCAGAAAGTGCTGTGCTGGCTGCTGGGAGAGAAACTTTCTTCCCATCTGAGGACCAGGAGTGCTACAATACTGACCTGCAAGGCTAGATGTGGCCAATAGTTCTGACTGTTTGTCGGGTAACAAACTGCATTTTGATTAGATTTGAGACCTATACCATGGGAGGAAATACATACATATCTGGTACAGTAAACCTGGTCAAAGATTGTTTATGTGGAAATCACAGGCCCTGGATAAATGTAATACTGATGCTTTACTGAGTTGACACATAGTCAAACTGCCTTCTGAACATGCATGTTTAGGCCCACAGACTATTGCTATTCTCAGACTTGGGCAGAGAAGCTTCTTTTTGTAGAATAGTTAATGTAGAAACTAATAACTGATTAAGGTACTGAGAATAAATAATTGCCTAAATGGGACATTTATATAATTTCCTCCAAGGCCTGAGAAGAATCACAGAAGAGGGGACAGAAAGAATGTAAGATAACTGCAGGATGGGAAGAGTGCTGTGAAACCGTGTCTTCTGAATATGACATTGCCATTATAGTCACGAAAACACTGTACCTGCAGCTACCCGTATAAGAGGCGGGCAAGAAGATAGGACATGAAAGTGGGGAGGGGCACAGTTTGGAAGAAGAGGGGTCATCATGATTTGGGCATTAGAGGCTATGGTGGGGTTAACTATGACCCCAATATATTATGTGTGAGTATGAAACTGAGTGAGTTATGTAGTAATTTCCTCTGAATTGAAACATCCCATCCTGAGAAAGGATCCTTGAGATGTAAGTACACAAAACTTACAAATATTGGGGAGTAAACAACTCATAAGTCTCAGGATTATTATGATTTAATAAGGACCATGAAAAACAGATAGGCTGAATAGATGTTTATTCGGGGAGAAATAACTTACAACAGAGACAGATGAACAACAGCAGGTTTCTGGTCCCAAGGATGCCTCTGGATGCTCCTCTGTGCCCATGCTTCAAGCAAGAGAGCACTCCAGGGCCCCTTCCCCAGACCTAGTTCCCCCAGGTAACATCCACTTTTGTCCCTATTTCCAATGGGCATGGACAGGCAAAGTGAATATCTCACTACACAGGATGTTCCTGAAATTTAGAAGAGTCACAAGTTTCCTCCCCAAGGTGTGATGAGAGTTAAGGAGACTCTTCATGCCGATTGTCAAACTTCCTGCAGGTCATGAGGGAGATCTAGGGATATAACTGTCTCAAGTAGTCACCTAGGCTGAGGTGGGAACTTTGCTGAACCAGCTGTGAGTCATCCATGCACCTATAATTAACCCCTCCTTCACGCTACTATAAGTAATGTCAATACACTTACTGGTTTGCTAAGCTAGTAGAGTTAGTTTGGTCTGTTGCCATTGTCATACCTGGGGTAAATAGACATTTGTTTACAACATTCCAGAAAAAGTCATATAACAGAGTCCAAGCAATTTGGAAATCATTAAAACAAAGAACACTCCCCAACACTCCCCACAGAGGTGAAAGATCTGAGATGTGGTGTAGTTGATAAATAAAAGAGCACAAAAGCATTAAAAGCCAAGAAATGCTAGCAGCTTCTAGATAGTGCCAAGGGCAATGATTTTCCCTCCCAGTGTCTACGAAGGTGTGTAACCATCTTTTTGCATTTGGGCATTATGCACAAGTGGCATTCACTCTCACACACATAGATTCACATACATAAAAATAATAAAAATGATTCTTTAAAAAAAAATTACACTACAGTTATCTAGTCACAGAACAGAACCCGTCACTGAATCAGCTTTATTTCTGTAGCAATACAGTTGGAGCAGCTACCTTCATGTCTGCTTCTGCCATCTTCAGTGCCTGAAATCACCTGGGGAAAAACATCCGAGAGAAGAAGGCAATTCTAAGGACTTTCGTTGGGCTATGGTTGCCAGGGAACCATTTTACTTGGTAATCAGTGTGTTTAGTTGGCTTCTATTTAATTTCCAAAGACACCAACACAGAGCAGGTCCACAGGAAACACCAGGAGGTAAACCAAGGAAAGCTTTGAATAATAACTTCAGTGAGAGAAAAGCTGGAAAACTCATTCCTATGAAGCCGAAGAAAATGTAAAGAATAAGCGACTTTGCTTTTGGCTAAGCTCAATAGGGTGGGATTTATAAGTTAAATATGAGATGCATTTCTTCCTGTAGCAAACTGGCAGAATCAGGTAAGATCCCTGGAATTCTTTGGCAGTGACTTGGATGGGAAGGCACTACTTCAGCAGCAAGCAAGGCCTTTCTTGTTAAACAATGCCTACTTCTCTCTTCCTCCCTTTTCCCTTCTCTCCATCTCCCTCCCTCTTTCTTTCTTCCCATCATGTTGTTTTCTCAGAAGTTTTCATTTATAATATATAAAAAACGAAGTGTTATGGTAATGGAGAGCATTCAGTTGTCTTAACTGTTGTGCAGAACCATGGGCCTCTTTGCACAGCCAAAGAATTCATCCCCAGAGAGGAGCTGCAGACTGTTTGGAATTAGAGGAAATGAAGACAGTTCTTAGGGAGGGGATGGGACCAGTAGGAACTGCTTCGTGTTCTATGGGTTGAAGTCCTTAGGCTCCTTTTCCCTCAAGAGCACAAGAGTCGGTTGTTTGATCACAGCCGGATTATCACAGTGGTAGAGGGCAGCCCGCAGAAGACTGAGACTGTGCCTGGCTGGGATTGCCCAACCAAGCAGGGCTAGTTCTGGAGGCGCCCCTCCCCGCCCCTCCCCTCCTCGCCCTTCCCCGCCCCGCCCCTCCCCGCCCCGCCCCGCCCCGCCCCGCCCCGATCTCATCGCCTCACTCTTTCAGATTCAGGACAAGCTTATTTGTAAGCTTCAAGGCTAATCAGTGTAGTAGGTGCTTTGACGTCTTACATCTAAATAAATCATTTATGGATGCATTGTTGTGGGAATAACTACATTTGAAACCATCTTGGTCAGTGAGGATGGCAGGAATGCAGTGATACAACAGGTACAAAATTAAATATCAGTGTAAGTTTCTTAAGTAGGTGGACATGACTGTGTTCATAGAGCCTATGTTCATCTGATTCAGTAAGAGTCTTCCCTTTTTGTTACTTTTCTGTTCAATGAGATTCTTGATCTGTGCTCTTATAAAATGTGAAATGTAGGATTTATTCGTTTAAAATCTGTCTTAAAACTTAACAGCTGATAAACACAAAATACTCAGTTCAGATTAGTATGCAGTCCTAAAAATAGTTTTAAAAATACATATCAGATAAAATTAAATGAGGATATTCAAGCAGTAGAATTTCTGGATTGTTTAAGGTCAATGAAAATAAAATATATAGGGATGGCAGGGAATGAAGCTAAGTAGGTGAAATTCATGCATAGCATTTCTGATCCCCAGGGTTGTTCCCCAACACTGCCTAGTGGGGTACAATTCTAATGTCAGAATGTGAAAGGCATGAGAGTCAGAAGGCCCAGGTCATTTACACAAGCACAAATACCCAGTTTTTGAGGACTAGATAACCCCAGGCTTTCCCTGAGACCCTGTAGATATGGTGAAGGAAGGTGGTTTCTACTCTAAATCAGGAATATGCTTGGCAGAGCCTGTAAGATTCCAGGGCTGAGGTCTAGGAGAGCAATGCTTTGGATTCTGAGAATCTAGTTTTTCCCACCTTAAGGGGCCATGGCTATCAGTCCAAAAGGCTGCTGTGTTTGGACTGCAGAGCTTTCCTCACAGCATGTGCTCCCCTTGTGCAGCATTGTTTGATGGCCTTTGCTGACACTGACCCAGTGTATGAGAGTTAGCAACCACCACTGTCTCATTTCTCCTGAAATCTCCATGTGGGATGCTATACTTCTTCATGCACTTCCTTAATCAAACCATCAGTTTTGTAAGACTGCATGGTCCTCAACTTGCCTACCTCTTCTTCATCTTCTTATTCTCTAGTCATCATCCCCTTCAGATATTTCTCACTGAAAAGCAACCTGCTGGTTCAAGTCTCTCAATATCATTAGCCATTATGGATAAAAAAGTCATAATGAAAATGAGGTCCCATTTTAATGAGGTTTGAAAAGATATTTTGCACACATACACATACATACCACAAATACACCACATAGACACACACACACACACCACATACACCACAAAGACACACACACACCTCATACACCACACCATACACACACACACACACACACACACCACACACCACACACACACACACACACCACACACACCACAAAAACACACACACACACCTCACACACCACACCACACACACACACACACACACCACACACCACACACACACACACACCACACACACCACACACCACACACACACACACACACACACCACACACCACACACCACACACCACACCACACACACACCACACCACACACACACCACACATATACCACACACACACACACACACACACACACATACCACACATACACCACATATACGCACATACACACACCACACATACACCACACACACACACATACACACACCACACACACCACACACACTACACCACACACACACACACCACACACCACATACACCACACACATACACATACACACACACACACCACACACCACACACCACACACCACACCACACACACACCATACCACACACACACCACACATACACCACACACACACACACACACACCACACATACACCACATATATGCACATACACACACCACACATACACCACACACACACATACACACACACCACACACACCACACACACTACACCACACACACACACACACACACACACCACACATACCACATACACCACACACACACATACACACACACCACACATACACCACACACACACACACACCACACATACACCACACACACACCACACACCACACACACCACACCACACACACACACACACACCACACATACACCACACACACACACACACACACACACACACACACCACACACACATACACACACCACACATACACCACATACACACACACACCACACACACACACACCACACATACACCACATACACACACACCCCACACACACACCACATACACCACACACACATACACACACACCACACATACACCACATACACACCACACCACACATACACCACATACACACACCACACACCACACATACACCATACACACACACACACACACACCACACACCACACACCACACACACCACACCACACACACACATACACACACACCACACATACACCACATACACACACACACCACACATACACCACACACACACACACACACACACCACACACCACACACCACACATACACCATACACACACACACACCACACACCACACACACCACACCACACACACACATACACACACACCACACATACACCACATACACACACACACCACACATACACCACACACACACACACACACACACCACACCACACACCACACATACACCATACACACACACACACACACACCACACCACACACCACACATACACCATACACACACACACACACACACACACCACACACACACACCACACACCACACACACCACACCACACACACATACACACACACCACACATACACCACATACACACACACACACCACACACACACACACCACACATACACCACATACACACACCACACACCACACATACACCATACACACACACACACACACCACACACACCACACACCACACACACCACACCACACACACACATACACACACCACACATACACCACATACACACACACACACCACACACACACACACACCACACATACTCCACATACACATACACACCCACACACACACCACATACACCACACACACACACATACACACACACCACACATACACCACATACACACACACATACCACACACCACACACACCACACCACACACACACACCACACATACACCACACACACACACACACACACACACACACACACACTGGAGTATAATCCATACAGGTGAACACTGAGAAAAAATGAGTGAAGCTAGAGAAAATCATGTTAAGACACAGAAAGACAAATAGTACATGTTTTTTTGTCATATAAGAAAAATGAGATTTTAAAAAAGATGACTTTAAAACAGTAGAGGGATGAATACAGACTAGAAAGAACAAGGAAAGGGGAGGAGAGGGGAAGGAAGGGGAGGAGAGGGGGAGAGAGAGAGAGAGAGAGAGAGAGAGAGAGAGAGAGAGAGAGAGAGGTTGGAAGACATGTGGACAGAGATGATCAGAGCTTGATGTATGTGTATGTGGAAATCTCACAGTCAATCTGTTTCTATATATAACGGATATGCTAATAATTATAATTACAATAGCTAAACAGTACTAGTTCAGCCATATTTTCCTGTCCTCTTCATAGAAACAGTTTGCAAGGTGAATTGAAAGGCACTTGAGTACTTTTTCCCTCTTTTCTATTGCAACCAATGACCTTGGTTGGATTGAGTACACAGGTGAACTGTGTACATGAACGGTCTGCTGGGTGAACTGAGCACATGGAGTCTGCTGGGTGAACATCTGGGTGTGGGGATGGGTACAGTCTTCCTTGCCAGGGAGGCATGGCAATGGAAGCCTAAGGCCTGGCAGTGAGAAAGCAGAAAGATCCCATTTTATCGGCACACAGGAGAGAGAGAAGGGGGGGAGGAGGGGAAGGGAGAGAGAAAGAGGGAGGGAGGGAGAGAGAGAGAGAGAGAGAGAGAGAGAGAGAGAGAGAGAGAGAGAGAGAGAGAGAGAGAGAGAGAGAGAGAGAGAGAGAATCAGGTTGTAAAATCAAACCCCTAAAGGTTCCATTACCTCTCAAGCAGCACAACTAACTAGGGACCATGTGTTCAGATGAGGACCTTAAGGGGAGATTTCCCAGTCAAACCACTACAGTGACTTTGAGCTTCTGATCTTTCTCTCTCCACGTCCCAGAAGGTGGGATTATAGGTATGCCTTACCAAATAGCGCTGGGAATGAATCAGAGTTGAGTACCTGCTGGGAAAGTCCTCTGTTAACTGAACTACATTCCCAGCCTTTCAAACCATGGCAGTATTTGGCTGCTGATTGTTAACAGAGTCGTGTCGAGGTTTGCCGAGCTTCCCAGAAATCATTGGAGCCACATGGAGGCTAACCTTAGCAAGATAGTGCAGCTTTAAGTGGAGATGCAGGTTTTAAATGTAGGCAAAATTCGGAACCTTTCATCTTATTCACTACATTTTGTGTCATTTGACCTTTTCATTCGGAAAACATTCAGAAGATATAACTATGAAATGACATTTTCGGTTGAGAAAAACTGGCTTGGTGCATAACCTGTTGGCTGTGTTCTTGTTCTGATGAGTCTGTATAATAAGAGCAATTATTTCACTGTCTCCTAGGCACTGGGGTGATCATCATAAATGGATTACATTATTCAATTCTTTGTCAGTTTTATGGAACAGAAACCCATGTAGATAAGAACCTGAGGCTTGGGGAGGGGTGTGTCTGACCACACAATCCCACAATAGAAAGAGTGCCCTGCACAGGGCAATGCAATCTAGTCTTAGGCTTTTGCATCAGTGAGGCAGGCTATTTTAGACCATGAATTACCATGTTTGTGGTAAGAACAAGAAAAAGTAACAAGATATACTTTTTTTTTTCCAAGCTAGAAGTAAGCTGATACTTTTAAATTATCATTTGAATAATTGAACTAGTTTTTCATCATCTCTTGCTTTATTTTCTATTTTATTCTCCAACAGGGTAAAGCAGATTTCTATTTAACTCTAAGGACCGTATCAAAGTATCTTCTTGGTCTACCTTCTGTTTTTTAACAACAAATGGGTGATTCTTAGCTAAAATCTGTGGAGTGTTTAATAGTTCCAGCCTTGATTAGTAAGGGAACATGTGGAGTTCGGCAGACATTGGTACTCATCTGTACTGGCTGGTTTTATGTCAACTTGACATAAGCTAGAGTCATCAGAGGGGAAGGAGCCCTATTGAGAAAATGCCTCCATAAGCTCTGGCTATTATGCATATTTTTAAATTAGTGATCAATGGAGGAGGTCCCAGCCCATGGTGCAGGAGGCAATCCCTGGGCTGGTGGTCCTGGGTTCTATAGGAAAGTAGGTTGAGCAAGGCATGGGAAGCAAGCCAGCAAGCAGCATCCCTCCATGGCCTTTCTCCAGGCTCCTGCCCTCACTGTTTTTGATGATGAATGAACTGTTATATATGGAAGTGTGTGTGAAATAAACACTCTCCTTCCCAAGTTGCTTTTTGGTCATGGTGTTTCATCACAGCAATAGAAACTCTAACTAAGACACAATCCTCTGGGATTTCTACCACGGAGCCCAGGATGCAGTGAGTTCTTGTCTCCTTGGCAACAGAATATGAAAAAAAATGACGCAATAGTCTCCTGAGAACAGGCCGGTAGGTATGCCAGGTAAGAGTCTGTGTTTTTTACAGACTCGTTAGAGTCACCATCACTTTTCACTGACTGGAAAATACAAACTACTGTGAAGTAGGAGTCTGGGTTGGTGAAGCCGAGCCCTTAAAGAACTGTGTTAGTCCCTTTTGTTTTCTCTGACCACAGTACCTGGCAGAACCGTGAGGAATGACATCACAGAGGGCCCCACAAAGCAACGAAGGCAGCCAGAGTCAGGAAACAGACTCTCCCTTCCAAAGGCCCATTCCTAGTGAACCAACCACATTATTAGTTAGGCTCCACCTTCACAGCGTCACAAAAAATAGCGTCACAAACAAACTGGAAAGGACATTTCAGATTCAAATCACTGGGAACAGAAAACAGCTTCCAGCAAGGAACTGGAGTCCGTTCCCTGAAGCACCCAGGAAAGTGGATTCTGACCACAACCTAAGGCAGCTTAGAAACACACATTTCAGCAAGCCTCTGATGAGCACACAGCCCATCAACACTTGCATTGCATCCCGGGGGACCCTGGAACACAGAACCTCAAAGGGAGATTCTCAGATTCCTGCAACCAAACTCAATAATCCCTTTCTCCCTTTCTTACACCGTCAATTTTTTTTTTTTTTTTTTTTTTTTTTGTCATGTGTGGATCACTGCCATCTGCTTAAGTAGTAGGTTTGGTGATGCCTCACAAAAGATGCCCACTCCTCATGCCAGGAGCCTGTGCTATCTTACTGGGAAAAAAAGGTCTTAGATGAGACTATACCAAGGCTTTGGAGATGGAGAAATAGCCTTGAGCCTCCACAATGGGCTCCAGATGCAGATATGTGTATCCTTGTAGGAGAGTTGTGGAGGGGTATGGGAGCCTCCAGGAAGTAGAGGCTGCGGGACTGATGGAGTGTTTGAGGCCAGTAATGTAGGCACGCATAAAGGAACTCTGCCAGCTGCCAACCACTGGAGGAAACAAGAAACCCATATTCCCTACAGTTTCTCAATGGGGACATGATGCTGGTAACTGCTGATTATAGACTTGTGGGTTCCACAACTTTTGAGAAAATAGATTTCTCTTGGTTTTGGGCACTCAGCATTTGGTAAATTTCTGCAAAGTCACACATTCACAAAGTTGCTGTCACTTCTTTGAGCATAGGAGGAAACTAACCGTCTTAGCCTTCCTTTCTCCTAATGATCCCTCCTTAGGATAAAGTTCCTGCAATAGCCCACGGTATTTACAGGCTCCAGTGTGCATCTCGCATCCTCCTGGAATCTGGTCCCAAGGAGTCTGCTTCACCCCAAACTGCAGCTGGACTATCTAGTTCCTGGATGGCCACTGATAGATACAACCCGTCAGTTGGAGACATAGGCGTGGTTTGGAGGCTCTTCGCTGATGTCCTGTGCTGGTCCCACCCAATCCCACCACCAAAGGATAAGTGTTCCAGCTGTTTCTCTCACCCACACTGTGGAATTTCACCTAGATCCAAGCTTTAATACAGTCTGCTTTCAAATCCTTCAAATTCCTGTGTATGACCCTAATCTTTCCCTTGCATTTTGACTTTGTCTATATACCTGCGGACTCAAACCTGTCCCCCAAGGAGCTGTCTGAAATGTCACAAATCCAGAACCAACTATGCACTTTCACCCCGAGTCTGCTCTTTAACCCAGTCAGCAACAGTGCAGGATGGGGTGTTCGCGGTCTCATTCACTTCCAGGCCATCAGCCAATCCTGTCACTTTTATCTTCAAAGCACCCAAGAATCCAGTCATTTCCCACCACATTTGTCACCGGCATCTTGGGTCACACCCCCTTCATTTTGTTCCATGATTCCTGCTGTGACGTCTTAGATGATGTCTGTTGCCCCTCTCCGACATCTTTGTTATACCATCCACAGCACAGCAGACGGCATGTCCTGTTATACCCTGAGTAAATCATTCCATGGTTCTGTGGAGGGTGTCCCTCGCACATGAGCTTTCCATGACCTGGGTCACCTCTTTCTTGTCCTCTACTGTGTCTCTGTTCTATGCTCTCCATTGTTGCTGCCCTGATGCCCCCACGTTCCCCGACATTAGTGCATTCTACTCCCCAACCATCCTTCCATCGTCTCAAGAGTTTCTTCCCCTACAGCTTCATGCTCACTCCGTCACTTCTTTGCATCTTAAATGTCACATCCTCAGCATTTGGTCTACATAACTACTCCTTCCCAATAGATGCAAAGCACCCTCCTTGCTTGGCCCTTTCCTTTGGCATTTAAAATAATTGGATAGCTTCCTTTTGTGTGCTCAGTAGTACCCCGATTAGAGTGTAAGCCTCTAAAGGACAGGGAAGTTTTATCAGGTAAGCACCAAACCTGGGATGGGCCTCTCCTGTTAAATATGAGCATATTACATGACACATGGTAAATAGCAGAAAATATAAGCAACTAAATGCATTGTGAATAAATAAACAAATAATCATTGAAAAGACCGAGAAAGCTAAACCATCAGTGCCGTGCATCAGTGTGATGACTGCAGACAAGTTAAACCAGGCTCTATTTTAAAGAACTATTTTTACAACACTTTGTATAAAACCTTTGTAGCTATTATTTTGTGTGCCTTTAAGATGTTTCTGGAGAGATGGAACAGGGCTTTATTTTTATTTTTTAATCTCCTTTGTTTAATTGATGCAACTGCTTAGAAGATTACTTATATCATTCACCTGTGGTACTGATTCTTATGTTCTAGAGTCAGAACCAGCAGATTTTCGATAAGGAAGGAAGTGCCCTCACCTGGGACCTATACGGCCCTTAGAACCTACTGAACAGAAAGAGATTCCGGTGGCATTGAGAAGAAAGAGACTCCAGTGTCCATGTTTGGGCATTTTCTGCAGCACAGGTTTGGCCTGAAATTAAATCCTTACTGATCTCTTTTCTTTGTAGCATGCCATAATGGTCCCAGAATATCTTATCATCTGCATCCAGCCCATCTATGCTGACACAGTGCACAGTAATCAAAGATGATTAATGTAACAATAGAGGAAAGAGTTGCCTATAAGGCCCTGCACAGTGAAATTCTGTGGAAAGGTAGTTGTCTGCCAAACTTCTGCCAGGTCAGCTGTCCCTCTGTGCTGACAGCAAATCTGTGGCATTTCTTTATAGACAGAAACTATATTTTGCTGTCATTAAACTAAGGTCAAAGTCAGAATGTGGCAGCAGAACTAATAGGATGAATATTATTGGGCATTTACAATATCACCTGACTTGTCAATACAGAAAAGGTTAGTGCAATACAGCAATACAAAAGCAGGAGTGCATGCTCCCACTAGCTTCCTGTACCACGTGGCTGCAGTCAGAGAACGGGAGAACAGCCACCATAAGGCTTCTTTAAAGTCCAGTCCAGATAAATCTAGTTTCATGCTTAATCCTGCAAATCGCTCTGCTTTCCCATTGCAAGAACATGGACACTGAAGTGAAATACAGGCCTTCCTATGCCAAAAACATTTCACAAGAAGACATCATATCTTCCTAGAATTACATTTCTATTTGTGATTACAAACCATTTATTATACTCTTGTTTGTATTTATCACTTATTTATTTTTGAGTCTGACTAATTAATACATATCATACTATGGCTATAAAAGAATATTGACAGAACTGCCCACTTCTGTTACATATATTTGCTCACATTTTAGGGCATATAAACAAATTTTCTGTCTATTATATTAATCATCTTTGCTTGCTATGCATTAGAATAAATAAACTTGGATTGGATGTTTATTATGTAATATTCTAGGGCAATTGTGGCATGTTACAAGGGCAAGAAATTAATTCGAATTTGTGTTTGTTTTTTCAAAGGCTACAGAGTACAAAGTAAACCTTAACTTTTTCTTTTCAGTAAAAACTGAATTTTGGTTCCCTGAGCTGAACAGATAGAGGATGAAGCCTTGGAGGGAAACAGTGTGGGGAGGAAGCCATGGGGGGAGGAAGCAGTGGGTGGAGGGATGCGGTGTGGGGAGGACACCGGCTGAGAAGGAGACTTATATTGTCAAGAATGATGACATAAGCTGTTGTACTGAAATCTATCATGTTATCTAGCAATCCTGTGATGAAACCCTCAAATGGAATATTAGTCACTGTCTTAGTGTTTCCATTGCTGTGAAGAGACACCATGACCATGGCAATTCTTACAAAAACATTTTTTAACTGGGTGGCTTACAGTTTCAGAGGTTCAGTCCATTATCATCATGGTGAGGCATGGCAGCATGCAAGCAGACATGGTCCTATATCTTTGTTTTAGGGCAACAGGAATGGGATCTCCATGTCACACTGAGGGAAGCTGAGCAAAGAGACTTCAAAGCCAGCCACCAATGACACACTTCCTCCAAGAAAGTCCCACTCACTCCAACAAGGCCACACCTCCTAGTAGTGCTACTCCCTTTGGGGGGCGTTTTCTTTCAAACCACCATAGTTGCTTGGAGTTGAAGACAAAGGAGTCTGTGTTGCCTTCACCAATGGATACTAGAGAGAGGGCAGAATAGATGCCTTCTGAGTGATGGGTTCAGAATCCATCAAAGCTCCTCTCTCTGCTGTGCTTTCCCTAACAAAATGTGGCTGCCTTCCTTTCCCCCCTCACTATAGGCTTACTGAGTTTGACTTCCCCCACCTATAAAATTTCGAGGTGAGAAATGATTCTAAAGAAAATGAAAGGGAGCTTTGATCCTAATTATTTATGATTCTTTTGAGATCTTCCCTATACAGTTTAAAACTGTTCTGGGAAAAAAAAACCTGAAAGAGTAATTGAATATTTTCTCAAGATATATTAAGATGTTAGATTTTTTTTAAAGGAGACTGCTAGAATTTGCATAAAGACTAAATAGTTTTTTACCTGCATGCTTGTATCATAGACATGATACATTGTCATTCTGAATGTTGTTGAAACAGAACAGTCAGCATATTGATTCTGCCTAAAGAATATATTTGTTTATATTTTAACATATTTAAGACATACATTTACAGCTAATTTTCTGTGTAAAGAATTGCTTTAGCTTATTTAATTATTAATGTGTAGTTGAAAAGTGCATTTTGCTCCCTCTAGCAACATTTCCTGTAAATACTTTCTAATTATTGCGTTACCCGATTCCTTATATTTCTGGAAGTTTAAACATAAATATTACTTCTAGGAAGATGACAATTGGCCTATGTGTTATATGTGAAGTTTATGTGCCAAAATTTCAAAAGCTTAATCAACAATCTGCTATTCTCTATAATCAGCAGCCACAGAAAATAGACTGTGTTTGCCTTGGAACAGAGCTGACTAAGGACTGTGTAAACCGGTGGGAATCACTTTGTCAGCATCAAATTAGCATCCTTGGAATCAGGAGCTAGATCCATGCCACAGCTACAGTGTTGCCCTAAACCCAGCCTTGTTTTCCAGGCAGTGAGTGCATCCCTTGAGAAGTTGAGAGCATGGCCATAGCAACTCTCTCACTGTTTGCAGTGATCACCATTGCATCTAAAAGCTAAGATAAGAAACATTTCAAATAAAATAGTGCCTCGATATTGAGTTACTATTCCGATGTTTATTCATTAGCCACCATAAATATTCAAGTTTAAAATCAGTAAGAATTGCGTTGCTAGAGGGAGAAAGAAGTGTTATAGTATTTATTGACCCTTTTATTAAAAACTATATCAACAACTTATCAGTCAGGGAAAGGGTAACTGGGCTGATGTCACATGCTAGGGACACAGAGGAGTGTAAATATGACAGGAAGCTCCAAATGGGGGTTCTCCCTTCGCCAGTGTGGCTTTCACACATATCCTCTGCTGCCATTGGTTTGCTGCTCTTTGCTTTCAGCTTGGCTCCCAATTAAAACTCACCATGAAGCTCTGGCCCAGGACGGGGCATTCTGGACACCTGTGTCTTAAGGAAACCTAGCTTTGTAGGATAGTGAAAATGCCCCCTCCAAGTTGTCAGAGACGCCTATGCTTCTCATCAGGAATCGAGCAGTATTCTCTTTTCACAGTGTTACTTGATAAAATTCCTTTCTAAACAAAGCATCTTTTTTTTTTTTTTCTTTCACAGAGCAGCTTGGGGTGTCGGTTTTTATACTCTGTCCTTTAAAAAAGATAGATGAAAAAGCAAATGCGGAGAGAAGTGGGTATGGTGGTCAAGAGAGAGGGCTGTTCTTACAGAATAAGAAGGGAAGGTGCTTGGAATCTCGGGGCTCGAGGCCTGTGTCCTGTACCTGCTCTGTTCAGGAGGAAGTACAGTGCAATGGCCTGAAGAGACATAGGGGCCAGCGGCCCAAACCTCTAGAGGATGAAAGCGCTGGGTATGTCATTAAGAAGGCCCTTGCTACTGGCTATTTTCAATACTGTCATGACATATCTGAGAGAAACAAGGGACATAAGATTATGCTGGCCCAGGGTTTCAGAGGATTGTGGTTCGTCATGCTGGGGGCGGAGGCGGGGGGGGGTTGCGAGCCATTTGGTTCACAGTGGTGGGGGCATGTGGCAGAGGTGGTTAAACATCATGTACCGGGAAATAAACAAGGCTGGAACCACGGTCCAAATGTAACTTTCAAAGGCCAGCCCTCAGTTTCCAATTCTCCCAGGAAGCTCTCATCTCCTTGGAGTCTCACAGTTCCTGAAGGAGTCACAGCAGCTGAGGAGAAGCATTCAAAACACGATGCTACGAGAGACATTTCAGATCCAAATTGTAACAGCCACTAAAAGCATCATACATGTCAGCAGAACATGAGGGGAGTCTAAAACTCAGAGAAGAGTTCACAGGTATCAGTTGATGCAGTGGCCAGAAGCAGTGTACAAGCCACGGCTGGTGAACCTGATTGTTCTCCTTCACAGGCACTTAAGATCTCCCTAATGTCCCAAGGGAGCTGCATCATCTCCAGACGCTATGAAACAGTGAGCCCAAGTGATGCAAGGCAGAAGCTGCAGGAGACATGGAGAGACAATGTCTGTACCACTCGGAAAGCTCCTTTGGTCCAACCCCTACCGTGCTGTCTGAGCTGCAGAAGGGTGTTTTCTAAGGCATGCCTACCCAAGGACTGATGGAGGCAGGGATGCATTTACTGCACAACCTCTTGGATGAGCCAAGGCTTTGCTGCACCTGCATGGTGATTTTGCTTCTCCTTCTCCCCAGGTCCACTTCTTTGTGTCCTGTTTCCAGCCTCTGGTTCTTTATGAATGGCCAGAACAGCAGCCTACACCCTGGCATCTTCTGGATTACCCATCGTAGCCACAGCCCCTGAGTTTATTGGTTGTGTTGAGCCAACCCAAAGTGGCTCTGCTGGTGGGAATCCTGATGTCATCATTTGCACCTCCACTACACACTGTAAATTGCTGTTGAATGGCTATGGATGTAGGAAAGGAGGATACACACAATGGCCAAACCCTTGCTGTGTTGGGTGGCTTCACAGACCACAAAGCAGATGGAACTGGGTTAAATATTAGGTTGGTATCACTAGACGCTTTCTGTGGCTTCTTGGTGAAATATGGAAAATGCCATAGGTAGAAGCAGCATTGGGTCCTAGTAAAAGCTGATTACTGAGTAGGCAGTGTTGGCTCAAATACCTTGGGGATTTAGTGAATGTTCCTAAAATCATTCACAGATGATTTTTGTTTCCGTAAAACTGAAGTTCATCTAAGGAGCCACAGATCTTTGCTTGGATACCGCTTGCAATAGGAATTTGAGCATTTTTATGTGATGTTTTCCAACATCAGATATTTTTACAGTCCAATACACGCAGGCAAATATCTACTAGATGGTGCTCTTCCCTGGGCATTTTCTATCTCTCTTTACTGGACTGTAACTTAACTCCATTGTGAATGGTATTGCTCTAGCAGGACATTTAGACTCTCAGTGTCTTAATTTTCTCAGCTATACAATAGATACGGTAATAGAGTAAGTGGTATGCACAATGAGCTGACAATAAAGTGTGCTCCTAAGCTCTTCCAGGTTGTCACCATTGTGGCTTGTTATGCTCTTCTGCTTAATACAACAATCCAACAAAAACAGTCCATAACTTAAACGTGGTTTGGAGAAAACAAGATTATTAACATTATAGTATGATTAACAATAATAATATAAATAAAATCTCATTAGAGATGTTCTTGATTTTAATCACATATATTTTTTTTTCCTCTGAAAGGTTTGGTTTATATAACCTATAGGGTAATTTGTAAATAAAATGGAGGTTTCTAAAAAAGTTAGGATTATCCAGAAACAAAGAAAAAGAAATTGGTAACAAATGGGAGATGGTGAGACCACTGTAGACAGCTATACAGAAAGTGCGCCGCATATCCTTGCAAGGGCCACTAATTATAATATTGGGTCAGTACCACACTTGAAAACCATGAGATCATCCTTTGGCTGCCACCTAGATGAACTCTAAATGACATAGGATATATGGCTTTGACTTCCTTATAAGCTTGTTATTGATCTTCCTCTAAGCATAGCCAAAATTAAATTCTAGTTACACACATGGTGGGCGTCATTTTTCTAGGACAGTTTTCACTGGCCTCAGTGACAGATCCACCCTCCTCTGGTGTTCCCAGCAGATGTCCTGAGACATGAAGTATCAGATGTGGTTGAGATTCTTCAGGAATGTTCTGGCACCAAGAACTTGAGGGATAAGAGCCACTGGAGGGACAGAGCCTGGTGGACCCCATTCCCACATCTTAAGGCTCTCAGAGCAGCTTCATGTTTTCTGAAGAATGTAGCTATTTTTGTGAGATTTTTGTTTACTTTGCAATGAAATTTCACTGTGTAGCCCAGTTTAGCCAGGAACTCAGTTCTCCTGCCCCAGATTTCCTAATATTATAATTATAAGCCTGCATCAACATACCACCTATGCTTTGTATATTTCAAAAATGCATAAACCTTGAACCTACTATTGTACATTTTAAAATGTGTGTGGGGCACACTGTGTGCAGTGTATACATGCGGCTATGTGTATCTGTGAAGGTGTGCATACGGTGTATGCCTGTGCACATGCTCAGCTAACACACATGTGCAGGTCAGAGGACAACATGCAGCAGTGGATTTTCTCCTCCTGCCATGTGGACCCTGAAAATCAGGCTTGGATCCGTGGGGTTGGCAGTGCCCTTTCACTGGCTCAAACCCCATAGACGTTGAGTACTCAAACTTGCTCCCAAACCCTTCTCCAAGATGATACCTACACATTTAATAATAGGACAAACTGCATGGAACATTAACAAGTGTATTTCAGAAAGTCCTCCATTTTTAGAACACGACTGTTTTAGTATGCTACAACATGTAGTACTTTCTATAGCCAATTTTGCAACCATAAAACTTGACAATCAAATTAGCTAGTGACAACCACTTGTATTTGGGTGAATGAAGTTGCACTCCTCAGTTTTTTCTTGAGGTCTGCTTCACACACTTCATGGATTCAGCTCCTAGTATTTCTCCACAGTTTATCACAAAGATAGCCCTGGCTGCCAGAGGACTCCTGCAACAGCTCCACACCAGAGGCACCAGGCAGTTGGGCACGATTATAATCTCTTTGTGATGAGGAAGCATGGTCCTGCCGGGTGCCATGACAGACTGAGAGGGGCAAGAAGACCCTCGTATGGGCCTAGGGCTGTACCCCTGGGCTCGGAGGAGAAACACGGACACATTGCAGTTCTGGTCAGATGGGCATTACTATGGTGAGCAAATGTATGGTGTGGTATGGGAGGGGAGAGAGAGAGAGAAAGAGAGAGACAGACAGACAGACACAGAGACAGAGACACAGAGACAGAGAGAGAGAGAGAAAGAGAGAGACAGACAGACAGACAGACACAGAGACAGAGACACAGAGACAGAGAGAGAGAGAGAGAATGGTTCATGCTCTGTGGGACAGAGGCAGATCTGAAGAGGTGAAAGAGGTGAGGAGCGGGCTGAGATGGCACCCAGGGCCATGGTGATGTCTGGGCCTCGGCTGCTGCAAGGCCCACGTCTGGGTTCATGGCTCTGATGCAGCCGAGGTCTCTGTTGTTACTCCTGACTCCTGTTACCACCAAAGGCCGAGAGGAAAAGACTGCAACACTTGGGAGAGCTGGTCCTGCCCCTCACTGGCTGAAGCACTCGGGAGAGAGGGTCCTACACCCCACCTGTGCACTGCAATAGAGAATACCGTGTTTGCATGGGCATAGGTGAGCCGGCCCTGAGGGCGTGAGAATGGGAGAGCCGGTTGAGCCCCTCTAGGATGCCATGTGACCGCATGAGTGAAGGAAAGATGTCCTCCTTCCCTTTCCCCTCTCCACCTGCAGCAGGCGGGGGACATGACCCATCCCTCACCAGCTGCAGTACTCGGGAGGAGAGGCCCTACTCCTTGCTGAGCAGCACAGCAGAGCTGACCCTGTTGGGAGAGGCACAAGGTAAGCTGGTGCTGATGGTGTGAGAATGGAATATTTGGCCACACCCACCTTGCCAGCCATGTGGTGGAGAGGATAAAAGAAAGATGCCCTCTTCCCCTTGCCCCTGCCCTGCAAAGGAGGAGACCCCCCCCTCTTATAGCTGCAGCACTAGGGAAAGGGAACCCGCACCTCACCTGGACAGCACAGTGCAGTACCTGTTGACAGGCATACAGGTGAACTAGCCGGGAATGCAAGTGTGGGAAATCTGGCCTCGTCCCTCATCTGCTATATGGTGGTGTGGGCAGGGGAGAGATGCTCCCCCTGCCTTTGATACCTGTGATGGATGGGAGAGCTGGCCCTGGGTCATAAGAGCAGGAGATCTGTTCCTGCCCCTCACCAGCTGCAGCCTTCGGGAGAGTGGTCCCTGAACCCCACTGAGGCAACCCAGTAGAGCCAACCCTGATAGACCAGGTGTGCGGAGACCGAGGATGTGAAAACAAGAAAACTGGCCCCACTCCTTGCTCATTGCTGCAAGAAGTAACTAGTAATTCTTGAGATCTCACCCTGGTGGCGAGGACAGGGAAGAGTTGGCAAGCTGACCAACCCTGCAACTACCCAGGCCCAGAGCAAGGTTATGAGTTGGTCCACCCCAGCATCCACTCTATCTATGATCTGCAGAAGCACACAAAGGGAAGGGTCCTGCAGACCCAAAGCTGTTGGATCTCCATGACACAGTGCAACAAGATATCCAAGAGGAATACCAGTGAGGGCCCAGCATCAATAGTGTAGCAGAAACCAGAAGCCTCAAATCAGAACAAATGCCTCTTTGCAATGAACTTTCGCAAGTAAAGTTACATAGACAAAAGGGCTTACTGTGTGACTCGCTAGGTTACATTACAGCTTCCAGGATGAGATTTTTCTCCTTTTCCTTTTTCTTCTGAATTTTATTTTATTCTGGGGGATTGCAAGGGTAGAGGGTGGGTGGAAAGGGACAGGGAAATAAACAGGATCAAGACGCACAATATGAAAGACACAAAGAATAAATAAAAAGAAAGGTTAAAAAAAGAAAAAGAACATCTCTTCATCCCCCAAACCACACCCTGCATGTCTTGAAAGCAGACTGGAGAAAATAATTCCAACACTGAACATTTATGTTCAGATGCTGTTTTTTCAAAGAACTGAGAAACAAATGGAGGTGAAGGACCCAGACTTCCTGCTCTGCTGTACTGTGCAAGCAATGGAGAGGGTGCAGTTTCTTGATAACAGTGAGAAGAGATATGAGGCAGCCTTGCCATGCTGATTTAGATGCCGGCAGCGTGCCTTTCAAGATCAGAAAACACAGAGATATGCAGTTTGAAAAGTGATGAAATGCCCTTGCCCAGGACAAGGCTGTGGATTTATTGACTATCCTGTCCATGCTCAGCACTTTGCTGCAGAGTGTGCAGAGAAGCAAAGGTTTCTCTTATCCACCCTAGACAGACAGAGTGATTCTCCTCATTCCTGGGTTGGCGACTGACTCCTTTATGTCAGGCCAGATGTAAGCTTTAGATGATTCCTCGTCCATGTTAGCTCAATACGGGGATGCAAACAGTGCTTAGGTCTTAGTACCTGTCTCTCTCTCCTTACCCTGTCGAATGAGATATTATATATAATGTAGTGTCCCCTAGTATATGAATGAGCCCTAAACTTCTTGGCTGGGTTGCTAATACTTGTCAAGACAGGGATTCCCTTGGTTTGGGCTTAGTGACTGCTTAGCAAGAGTTATCATCTCTCCTGCTCAACCCAGTAGAATGACTAGAGGTTCAGGATGCGTTCTCTGGCTTAGAGCAGTCAGAACCAGAGAGGACACTTGAGTCACTGCAAACCTGCTCAGATTACTGTGGGGGGACTGTGGGACTTTCATTCTTTGCTGTAGAGCTGGCAAAAGCTAAAGAGAAAGGATGCTTTCATCTTCATGAGGATCTGGCTTCATGCTTCCACACACAGAAGCATGAAGTATGTAGAGAGGAGACTGACATATATAATGTTACTAGGAGGTTTAAGGGCTCATGTCTACAAACTTGTCCCAATGCCACTGACTGAATCCTTCACTAGGGCTCTCTCCTTGTCACTGGAAAGATACAACTTGCTTTGTGTGTGTGTCTTCTTGATCACTCACAAGCTGATGATCAGGCAGACGGCAGTAAGTAAGCCTTTCAGTGTGCTATGTGGATTGTAAGTTCCCCAAGGTCAGAGATGACTGAAGAGTTTGTAGTAGCAAGTTGAGTTCAGAGGCTCAGAAAACGTCTCTATCAATAGTATTCTTGAGTTATTATGTTCACTTGAGACTAGTGGCATCTATTAGAAATCAAGAGCAAGCTAGGGCAATAAATTCTTCCCTAACAGAGTAAATGATATTAAAGGGCTTAGGAAATTCATTCACTTTGAGTCCAGACTCTCCTAAAGTAGTCCCTCAGCAATGTGGAAGGGGTTCATTTGCTTCCATATTAAGGGGATATAGTGCTTAGACGGCAAATACTCAAAGTTCTCAAGGTCAAGTTCATAAAAGTCCAGTCTCAAAGATATAACCACGTGTTGCCTGGGAACAGGGACTAATTTTTAAAGTGTGAGGTGAGTTTGCCTTGTGTGAGCAGGACAGAGTGCATTTACACAAACCTGGGTAGCATCTGTCTGTCACTCAACATGCTCTGATCCAGTCAAAACATTGTCAACACAAGAGGGTGAGGCTGCTGCTGACTTAGCATGACAAACAATTTTACAGCAGCCTTTCTTTTATAAGTATAAGGACTATATCCTAAGCTGAGTGGGATATAGAGAAGAAATGAACCAGAGATACAGTCTTCAGTTATGAAGAATTGTGCATTGCATGTATTGTGGGGGTCTCTATTTACATACAAATAACAGTATGGCAAGTTTTCTAACCACCTATACCCTATCCCTGTCACCAAACATGTGGGGAATATGTTGTGCTATAACTCAGGGTTTAGAATGTGTACAAAGTAAGTAGGTGGCAATTTTTCTACTGGATCATAGTCTTGTAGGACTGTTGTAATATGTGCAGATCACCACCAATTAAAATGTTATGTGATGGTGAACTGCATACACCTAACATTTAAAGTGGAAGGTGACACTTCAATATATCTAAATGTTGCCCTGGGTGGTAATAGCACCATCTAGCTGAGGTCTTGTGCATGCCCTAATTTTATCATAAATATAGCATCTTCTCTGAGATGTATTTTGTTACTAAAAATAACAGAGTTTGCCACAGAATATTTACTTCAATTCTGACAAAAGTCTAGGAGTTTGGGTTAGTCTCTTAAGCTGCATTCTTGTGGCCACTTAATTCTAAATTCAGTATCATGCTCATTCAGGTACGAACAAAGACTTGCCTTGTCTGAGAGACAGGACTACCCTGTGCTGTTGATGTGAGAATTACATGTCCAAATGAAACTTGGATTGGGGAACCCAAAATGAAAAATGTAGCTGGGTCAGTTTGAAAAGTGTAAAAGACACCAGATTTCAAAGACTTGGTGTGACAAAAAATAATATATAATACCACAATGATGTCATTTGTTACTTATGTGAAATAAATAATACTTTGGAATTATTAGTATAACTAAAAACATACTGCTAAAATTAATTTTACTTTTTTGGAATTTTTAGTTGAAGATACTAGAAAAATAAAATACACATACCTCATATCATGTTTTCACAGAGAACCGTGCTGATCTGTGTTGCATTCCAAAACATCAACTTTTGTAAATAAACAGACCTGAGAAATTCATTTTCCCACCTTTTTTAAAAGCCTGTAGTTAAAAATTGAAAAAGAAAGTGACAGACAACTTTTATGAGATCACTGTTTAGAAAGCAAGGATGGGACATGCTGTTGTCAAATTCTAATCACTGTTTCCCTTTGCGTTTGTTTGGGTAGAGTGTGCTTAGGAGCAAGGGGGGTGGCACCCAAGAGCTTTCGTAATTCATCCAATGGCTTAAAAGATACACACAGAGAACTGAGGGTGGAACTCAGTGACAGATGGGTGGTCCAGCTTGGGTGAAGACCTTATTCAATATCTAGTACATATAACAACAACAACAACACACACAGACACACACACACACACACACACACACACACACACACACACACACACAACCACCCCACACACAGCAACAACCAAAACAAACACAGATGTACCCACACACAGACAGTGGAAGCACCTTGTAAATGGTTGCCAAAGAGACAGGTACTGCAGTTTATCAGATACTTACCATTGCAGAATATGGTGTTCAGAATTTTATAATGTTCCTAACCCATCCCACACTTGCATGTCTCCTGTAAACACCACAGGTGAATTGGAATAGAGTTCCCACATCAGATCACATGCTGATCCCCAGAGGTCCTCGAGTCATTTCCCCATGATTGCCTTTACAGCAGTCAGCTGAGGTACTGTGTCTCCAGATTGCATCTGTACCAGTGTCAAATCAGGAAGATCAGCGAGTTCAAAACCACAGCAGTTTTTGGAGATGAAACACCCCACTTAATTCAGTAAGATATCACCCTATGCTATTGTTGATCCCCTTCAGAGACAGAAATGGGGGCCAGTGGGACATATTCTATTGAGTACTGAGTTGGTCATTTTGTTTTCAGAAACAGTTTTACCTCATTCTTACAGAAGATGCCTTGAGGCTGAGGCACACTGACCAACCTTGTCCACTGATGCCAGCCAGTGCCTTTCTCTGTAGCCTCTGCCTTATCTTATTTTTGAAGTAACATTGGCTGTATTACCATCCTTTTTTTTTCTAACTTGAATTTGTTTTTTAATATACTTTCTTTTTCCTAGTTTTATTTAAATTAGAAACAAGCTTGTTTTACATGTTAATCTCATTTACCTCTCCTTCCCCTTCTCCCCTGCCCTCTACTCCCCCCCAGTCCCATCTCCTTTCTGCTCCCCAGGAGGGTGAGGCCTTTCACAGGGGATCTTCAAAGTCTGTCACATCATTTGGAGTAGGGCTCAAGCCCTCCCCCATGTGTCTAGGCTGATAGAGTAGCCATTTATGTGGAATAGGCTCCCAAAGTTCATTCATATAATAGGGATAAATACTGATCTATTACCAGAGGCCCCATAGACTGCCCAGTCCTCCTATCTGACACCCATATTCAGGTCAGTCCTATACTTGTTTTCCAGCTATCAGACCTGTATAGCATGAACTTCGAGTCTTTCAAGAAAGAAATTTAAAAAGATACCAGAAAATAGAATGATCTCCCATGCTTTTAGATAGGCAGGATCAACTTAGTAAGAATGGCAATCTTGCTAAAAACAATCTACAGATTCAATGCAATCCCCATCAAAATACCAGCACAATCCCTCATAGACCTTGAAAGGATAATACTCAACTTTATATGGAAAAACAAAAGACCCAGGATAGTCTGTAAAATAAAGAAACCTCTGGAGGCCAGGCCTCACCACCCCGACTTCAAGCTCTATTATAGAGCTATAGTCCTGAAATCTGCTTGGTATTGGCACAAAAAATAGGCAGGTACACCAATGGAATTGAATTGAAAACCCTGATATTAACCCACACACCCTCAAATACCTGATTTTTGACACATATGCTAAAATGATACAATGGAAAAAAGAAAGCATCTTCAACAAATGGTGTGTAGAAGACTGCAGATGCACAAAGCTTTTGTCCAAATGAATCAAAGGCCTCAACATAAATTCAGCCACACTGAAGCTCTTAGAAGAGAAAGTGGGAGGTACCCATGAATGAATTGGTACAGGAGACTGCTTCCTGAACATAACTCTAGTAGCACAATTAATAAATGGGAGCTCCTGAGACTAAGAAGCTTCTGTAAGGACACAGTCAACAGTCAATGAGACAAAATGTTAGCCTACAGAATGGGAAAAGATCTTCACCAACCCCACATCTGACAGAGGACTGATCTCCAAAATATACAAAAACCTCAAGAAACTATTCACCAATACACCAAATAATCCAATTAAAAAGTAGGGTATAGAACTGAATAGAGAATTATCAATAGAGGAATCTAAAATGGCTGAAAAACACTTAAGAAAATGCTCAACATCCTTAACCATCATGGAAATGCAAATCAAAACATCTCTGAGATATCATCTTACTCCTGTCAGAATGGCTAAAATCAAAAACACCAATGACAACTTATACTGGAAAGGATGTGAAGAAAGGGGAACACTCCATTGCTGGTGGGTGTGAAAACTTGTACAGCCACTTTGGAGATCAGTATGGTTGGCTCCTCAGGAAAATGGGAACCAGTCTACCACAAGATCCAACAATTCCACTCTTAGGCATATATCCAAAAGATGCACATTCATATAACAAGGACATCTGTTCAACGATGTTCATAGCAGCACTATTTGTAATAGCCAGAACCTAGAAGCAATTGAAGAATGGATGGAGAAAATGTGGTACATTTACACAATGGAGTACTACTTATCATAAAAACAAATAAGCAAGCAAACAAACAAAAAACAATGGAATCTTGAAATTCTCAGGCAAATGAATGGAACTAGAAGAAATCATCCTGAGTGAGGTAACCAAGACCCCAAAAGACCAACATGGTTTGCACTCCCTCATATATGGATTTTAGATATAGAGCAAAGGAGAAGGGGAAAGGAAGAAAATCTCCTGAGCAAATTGGGAGTGGGAGTGGGGTGAGGGAGAGGGTAGGAAGAGGGAGTCAGGAGAAGAGAAGGGGAGTAAAGGAGGGGAGAGTATTAGCAGCTTTTTAAAGGAATGTTTCAATATAGGTTTCAGCATAGGCATCAGGAGAGGCAGGCTAGTAAAAATGTATTACAGGCCTTATAACAAGCAGCAGCTGGCTAATTGTCTGCTTGGACGTGAGAGCAAATGGGGTTTCTTTAATCTTATGATAGGTTTCTCATATACTAGTTATTGCCGATCAGATCATTTCATCTTGCTCCAAAAACAGACATAGACTCTGGGTCTCACCCTTATATGACACTGAATTCTCTGTGTTCCACAATTTATATGCTGTTCTTTCCTCACACGTAATGTGGGTGAGGCATCCGTGCTTGTTTCTGCAAACTAAACAAAACAGATGCATCACCGTGAATTTATGCAAAGGACTGAATCGATAGGTGACTTTCAATATCTACTGTAATAATCATTTTTGCTGATTATCAGGATCAGTAGATGGTGATCCATTTACTGAGACATTGTACTCAGTACTCCCTCCCCCCTTATACATATTGCTTTTGTTACTGGTGTTCTACTGCTCAGAAAAGTGTTCATAAGCAAGATGCAGTTTGCATAGACCATTTGCTCTTACGTCAGTTATTCTCAAAGGGAGAATGGAGATACAATATTTTCCTGTATGTAACACATATAACCACCCCTTTCCTCCCCACATATGCCAAGTAATACTGCTTTCTGTTTCCTTTGTCTACTAATCCAGAGGAAAGATCGTAGCTGAGCAGCCTTTTCTTTCTGAATTTGACAGGATGTCCTTACGTATCACCTAAGAAAATGTCCTTTTTGTACATGGATACTTTCAAACATTTTAATCCTTCAAACTGGCAACCTGTCTGGTTTGATTGCATATTGTTTTGTTTTCTTTTTAATTTTTTTTCTATTTGAAGTTAAGCATCAAAGCAAGACTTCACTGGACACTAATGCACACACTTCCTGGAAGGATTTGAAACATTATTATTATTATGAGAATATGATTATCAAATAAATATGGCATAGTGTGCTGTAATGGATGATATGTATGGTACAGGTGTTATGGAGCGCCTACCTAGGAGGGTGGGTTTAAAAGATGCCATGATTTATGAAAACCGGGAGCAACCCAGAGCTGAAGTTGCTCACGTGAAGGACTGTGGGTCTTCTCACGTTGTGGATGTAGTGCCAAGACCTACAAGTTCACACACCTTCTGCCTTTGATGAGGCTCGTCTGGGGGGGTGACTCACTGAGGAGCCCGACCTCACTAGGAAGCACCGTAAAAATGGTCGTAATTGTACACTCAGCTAAGGGATCAGAGGATTTCCTCTGAACCAAGGAGGGCAGCTGCAGCTTCCCTTTGCTTTTTCTAGTCTCTTCATCTGGCACTGAGATAAATCAGGATGAAGATAGAACTACAGAAATTAATTGTGTGCTATTAGCATTACAATATGAAGAATCATTGCAATTTTTTATCAAAAATGCATAAAATACCAAAGTTTATTTCAGCAAATAAGAACCATAAAATCACATGCTCTTAGTTCATAGCACGTATATACATATGCATCAGTGTGAGCATATTAAAATGATTCCATGTGAATGCACTTGTCACACTTGTTAATTTCTCCTCAAATACCAAACTTAATGAATATATAATTTTTAACTTTAAAAGCAAAATAAGATAAAATAATTTTTGTAACTATAAGTTCATATTTATATAACTTAGCAACTTTATTTGAAAACCAAACTATCATTTTTTCCATAGACATAACAACATTTTGCTATGGAAGATGTTCACATGGTAGGTGAATTAGCAGTAAGGGGACATTTTCAAGGGCATATGATTAACAGTCTAGATCCATATTGCTATGGCCAGACCTCCTTCTTTCCTTCTGCTGGCTTACATGCATGTAACCTTGTCGTGTTTCAGCCTTCTCATTTTAAAGTGATAATAGTAACAGTGATTACCTTATAGAATTGTCTTGAAGAGCATCTGAATTGACATGTGCAAGTTCAAAAGTATATGTGGTAGATATTTGCATAGCCTTTTTGTGGATGTGAAACTGGCAGAAGACACTTAGAAATTTACTAAGATTTGGTGATAGTCCATCTGTTAAAATTAGATACCAATGCCACTATGGCATCACTGTCTTCTTTTATTTTATCAAAAAGTGCTAACCAAATATGCCGGCAGTACCTGGCTAGCATCTACAGGCATACGAAATCTACATTGGAGACAAATCTATTTGTGTAAAAAAAAAAAAAAAAAAACACCACCACCAACAACAACAACAAAAAACAAGCCATGGGTCGGAATTAGCCTACAGTACCTTTCACTGTTTAAACCTGGGTTTATAGAGATTATTCAAGCAAGAGTGAAACCCTATGAGTAGCCGTGATCTATGATATTTAAAAAATTATCTTTTTCCTGGAAAGTCTTCTACATTTATATCTGGTAAGACACAGAGAGAGCAGTTTTGCCCATGATCTGACATTTGAAAGTGGAAGACAAACATTCTTGTGGATTAGTTTAGACAACAAGTAATAATCTGGAGGTAATTAAAGTAAAATTATGAAAGTTCCCCATTAAACAATACTAGAACGAGTCTCTAAATCCCACTTTAATTTTTCCTGTTGTGTAGATTATCCCACTGCAATAAAAGAAATGTTCCTAGTCTCTGCTTTTGTGTGTAAATTATATGTTCTTCTCTGTGATTCAAATGTTATCAGTAAACTCCCCAACCAGTTAAAATGATATTTCCTGAGTAAATGCAAGTGTGTCTTAGATACAACAGAACTTGATATTTAAAATAAAGCATCCTAATGTAACAGTTAACACAATAGTAATTTATCATACTTTTTAACAAAGCTGGGTGACTTCTAAGGAAAGAAATCATCTATTATACAAAGCTTATTGTCTGGGTGAGATAGGCATTAAGAAAAATCTTAATCATAAACAGGTAAACACCTTATAGCCAATTATTATTTACAGTAACCAATATAGATTCTCCAGGATTCCATATGATAAGTAAGTGTTTAGAATTGTCCTTTGTGTCTATAGCAAAGGAGGATAAATACAGAAGTTTACTTCAAATAGAACCACAGTTATTGTGGTTCTATGACACATCATACCACTGACCCTACCTTCATGAATGTTGTTGGATGAGGGGCTGAAAGTCTGTCCCTTCTTAGCTATCCTCCTGCAGTCCTTGTCACTCTCACTGGATAACCCTCTGTTCATACCTATTGGTTGTCTGTGGGCTTGCAGGGTACAGCATCCCTACCTACCACATCCCAGCGTCACAAAGATTAAACACTTCCTAGGTGACATTTCAGACAAACATAGTTCATTCATCACTATTTAATATTCTTTTACATCTCCCCATCCCAGATCTTGATTTTCCTCTGTATTTCTGTCAGACACCTGAGTGTGTCACAGGCCTCATCTTTGTTGAAATTCTTTCACTATTTCCTGCATTCTACTGGTCTCTGTATTTCAGAAAATGCTCTTATTAGATCCCCTTTATCCCACCCTAAGTCGCCCAACTGGGTTTATAAAGATTTACTTTATATCTTTAATTATACATATGTGTGTGGGTCTGTGTGTGTAGGTTTGTGCACATGAGAGCTAGTGCCTGCAGAGGCCAGAGGTGTCAGAATCCCATAGGGCCAGAGGTACAGACAGTTGTGACCTCATTGTGCATGCTGGGAACTCAGATGCTCTGCAAGAGCTATATGCACTGGTAAACTCTGAGCCATCTCTTCAGGCCTGTACATAACAACTGATTACACTGCAACCAAACATGACAACTGTTAACATTGCAACCAAACATGGCAAATGTTAACCCTCAACAAAACATGACAATTCTTAACACAGCAATCAAATATAGCAACTTTTAACACTGCAACCAAACATAATAACTGTTAACACTGCAACTAAAGACACAGGAAGATAAACTGCTCTGTTACTGTATAAATGCTTTTCTTTTGTTTAAGATGTCTTTGCATAACTTAATTTTGTAACTTGCATTTCATTTATTTGCCACTCCCATTTAGTATAGGAAAAAATGATATTTTAAAAACCATTCTTTACCATTACTTCTGTGATGTAAAGAAGATTGTCTTTCACTTTCCTTGGTACAATTATTGTTGGATCCTTAATGCATGTAGCCAGTTTTGCCTCTCTTCCCAAGAATATCATGGATCCCATATATTCAAATGTGATGTGTAATTAGTTGAGGAGGATTTAAATTCCCATCAAATAATTTTGTAGTGTGCAAGTCTTCTTCTAAGATATTAACTCCAGTGTTGGTGCTTTGAATGGTACTGCAATGCTATAAGATAGATTATTACTAACAGAATCTTTTCTGTGCTTTGTTGACATTATGGCATTGCTGGCATCATGGTAAGCAGATAATAGTACTGTTGAGTTAATAAGAAAATTACAACCCAGACTTACAGATAATACACATTTTCCTCATTTAACAGCCCATAGTCCATTTATAGCATGCCCTCCCTCAAGATTATCACTTCTACCTCACCTCTGATGAGGTGTTTGTTTGCAATCCTTTTTGTACCTTTTTAAAAACTATGGCTTACCCATGGCATTTATCTCAATGTTTTAGGGTTTCATGAGTCTTTCTGTGTGCCTGACATCATCTTACCAGTGAAATGACTGGCTCTCCTCAACAGACACTTGAAAAGGGACAATTGGTTCTAAAACAGGTTGTCACCAACCACCCTAGGCAAAAATGAAAGAGAACTTTAACCATTCTAGGCAAAGTGTTAGTGTCCTCTAAAGAAATAGAGCCACTAAGGTGCATGGTGTATAGAAGTTTAAACATAGATTTACTGGGGGAATTGGCCATGGTGATTATGGTGGCTGAGAAGTGTCACCACTGGCCTTCTGCAAGGTAGAGAATCATGGGAAACTGGCACTTCAACTCAGACTGAATCCACAGACCTGTCCACTAGGAGAACCAATGGCTTAATCCTCAATCTCAAGTCAAAGTCCTATGACATCAGGGGCCACAGATCCTGGAATTTAAAATCACAATGCTCTGCATGGCCAGGGGACAAAAGCAGACAAAAATAGACATTCTGTCTATAGATAATAGGACACATCTGCCTTCTCCTTTTCTCTGAGCCCTCAGCAGGTTATCTGGAGCCCATCTACACTGATGAAGAAACATCATTTTTACTCAGTCCATAAACACAAATGTTAATCTCTTCCAGAAACACCGCGTAGAGGCACCTACAAATACCGTTTTTATCAACTATGTCAATACCTCTTAGTCCAGTCAAGATGACACATACGATTAGCTATTACATTGACTGATAACAACATATATTTGGCTCAGGACATTTAAAAGAGAAGTCCAAATTTTATTTTAATGTTAGTAAAATTCAAGTCCCCAGAAAGCAGCTGCACCTTCACACTGCATCTTCTGTAAGTTGATCAACTAATCCAAATGTCGATGATTCAGAGAGGTGGTGCAGGGTCAGAGCTTAAACACAGCTTATGTTGGGCTATCCCTAGCCCCTTAAGTAGCCATTCCTTGCCCTATCCTGTGTGAGGCCTAACATCTGTGACTAACAGATTAAAACTATTTAGAATGTATTAACAAGTCTCTATATTCCACCACCAAAGGGCTAAGAATACTACCAGACAGCGTCTGAGGACTGTAGCTGAGACTATTTTTGTTTGTTTGTTTGGGTTGGTAGTAATCCACTCGTGTGATGTTTTCACCAATGTATTTGAACAGTATCTAGATTTATGACCTTTTTTAGAATTCTGTTACTATAAAGAACTTCATAAAATGACTTCCATGTTGGAACATGGAATTTGGAGTCACTTAATCTGTGTCCCTGGGCCATGGTCACTCATATTTGTCTCCAGAATAAAATCTCTGTGATGGTTTGAAAAAAAAAAATGGCCCTCAAAGGGAGTGTCACTGATGGGATATGTGGCCTTGTTGGAGTAGGTATGATCTTTTTGGAGGAAGTGTGTCACTATGGAGGCAGACTTTGAGGTCTCATATATGCCCAAGACATACCCAGTAAGACATTCCACTTCCTGTTTCCTTCCTATCAAAATGTAGCCAGTATCATGTCTGCCTGCATGCCATTGTGTTGCACGATGATGATAATGGATTAAACTATAAAACTGTAAAACACCCCAATTAAATGTTTTTCCCCTTTATAAGAGTTGCGATCACAGTGTCTCTTCATAATAATAGAAACCTTAACCAAGACAATCTCTTCTGCCATTTGAGTTGTTTTTGCATTGACGACATTTATGGCATCCAACATGGGGCTCCAAGCATAATCCATTCTTCATTGGAGGAGTCACTTGAATGGAAAAAAGATAACAGCACAAATCCATGGAATCCAACCTACCTGGCATTATCTCCTTAGGTGGATTATAGTGAGTTCTTTCTGGAAATCTCTTGGACCTCTTTTGGCTTAGTTGACAGGCCATTTTTTTTTTTTTAATTCTGATCTGGTTATTTAAGTATATTATTTGGTTGATACCTTTTTGGTTTTGTTTTACTTTAAAAGAATTTAAGATTCTATTTTTGGCTGGGCAGTGGTTGCAGAGCTTCTTTTTCTTGTCCCACCAGGTCCCCCCACTTCAGCCCCAAATGAACACACAGATGCTATATTAGTTATAAAGTGGTTGGCTGATGACTAGGGCTTCTTATTGGCTAGCTCTGTCTTAATTATTAATCATTTCTATTAATCTATGTATTTTCATGTGGTCTTGGCTTACCAGAGAATGTCCAAACATTCTACCCCTTTGTCTACTACATGGTGACTGTGTTTGGTGGGCCCTCTTTGCCTGCCTTTCCCAGAATTCTCCGCATCCTAGTCCTGCCTATCTTCCTGCCTTTTTGACCAGACAATGATTTATTCATCAACCAGAAGTGAAGCATATATACAGAAAGACATCCCCCATCAACACACCTTTAATTCCAGCACTTGGGAGGCAAAGGCAGGTGTATTTGTGTGAGTTTAAGGCCAGCCTGGTCTAAAAAGCTACATGGAGAAACCCTGTCTCAAAAAACAAACAAACAAAAGATAAAGCAAACAAACATAAAAAGATTCTATTTTGTCCATATGCTTTGGAAGCTGTCTTAGTTACTTTTCTGCTGCCATTACAAAACAGACAAAAAAAAAAAAAAAAAAACCATGATCAATGAAGAAGCTTGCAATCTTCTAGGAAGAAGAAAAAAAACACAAACCAAGGTTTCTAAACAGGAAAAACTATTTGAAGATAAATTACCATCAGGTGCTCCAGCTAGCTTTATGCATGGTAATTATGAACCTTCAATTTGTAAGTATATAGAAAAATGAGATCTAATCACCAATGACTTGGCTTTATGGTTCTTCAAATGAGAACATTTGCTGCTTCAAAATTGGTATTTTTGTGTGCAAAACTAGAAGATCTAGGCAATAAAATGAAGATAATCAGTGGGAAGCTTGTTTCCATAGAAGTGTAAAAATTATCCTAAAAAGAGAAAGAACAAATAAATTATAAAATCACTAAAATTATGAAACTATTATGAGCTTTTAAAAGTTCATGTGAGTTAAAAGTAGATGTTAAAAGGAAATAAATTTAAAGAATGTTAAAGGTTCTGGAGATCAGGTGAACAATAAGACTCTTATTTCTTACTTTGGCCTTACCTCTTCATTCCTTATCTCCTAACAGAGTTCTATATCAAAGGAAAATATTATGGCCTGAGAACCAAAGTCCTTCAAGCTTAGGAGAACCCTGCAGGCAGGGAAGAATGTGGTGCTGGGTTTCCCTCCCTGCACTGTTAGCACTCCAGTGGCTGAAGCATTGTTGGTGATGTTTCCCTGCCTGTCCCTGAATTGATATATCCTGATAAACATGACTGAATATTATCGTGGGTCCTTTTACTTTTGTTTCTCTGGCCAGAGACCCATTTTATTTTTGTTCAATGCCATTGGCATCAAAACATAAATCCTCTAGGCTCATCCATACTCTGCTCCTGGGCCTAACAGATCAGTGCATGACTTTTCTGGATGATACTCTGCTTCCTTGACTGCCTGCCTCTCTTCTCTGCTTTCTGTAAACTGAGTTGTTTAGAAAGGGAACTCTGCCAAGTTCCCTCCTTATGATGTTCATAATGAAAGACCAAAATTAAAGTTAAGAAAACCCCCCACTTAAAATAAAGGACAGTCCAACCTAAAAAGGTAACCCAGACCACTATCAGTTACCTGGAATTTGCTAACCACCAGCAACTTCCCTCACAAGGCCCTAGGATAGCAGGATACCAAGAATTCACACTGTCCCTCCCTTTTAGTGATAGCTGTAACTCTGGTTTGCCCAGACAAGACTAATTAACACACCCCGAGGAGGCCCTAAGGTCCTTCAGATTGAAACAGTGAGACCATCTGGCCTCAAGGAGAACTCATGACTGGTCAGTACTCAGCGGACAGGGGTTCATAGCCCCACCCTAAGCTTGTGGTTTTAAAAATACCTGCACCCAGAAAATGTTGCTTCTCTACCCTGTGTGCTGAGGAAGCCCGCTTGCGCAAACGCTTCCTGTTCATTAAAACCTCTTGTGTGTTGCATCAACTGGACTGGACATTGAGTTCTTGGGGGTATCGACCGAAACAGAGAGACTCCTCATTCTGAGGGTCTTACAGTAAGAAGAGCCTGACTTCAATAACTTTTAAAGTCAAAATAGGTAAATTTAAGTTCCATATGTTTTCATTTTATGAGAGGTTAAAAAACAAGCTAGCTACCCACACATTAGCAGTAAACAAGCACCCGGTAAATGGCTATGTGCAAAGGCCAGCGTTGCCAGATCTTTGAAAGGAAAATACCTTCCTAAATGACACTGAGCCTAACTGAGCTATATTTCTGGCTGCCTTGTCCAAAAGCATACGACTTCTCTTTCTTTCCTTTTTCTTTAAGTTGTAAAAGTAAGCAAAGGAAGTTTAATTTCACCTCACTATAAATCAAGAGAAAAAAAGCAGGACAAAACAACTTTTGCCTAAAGTAACATTGAAAAACTTAAAAAAGCATTTTCATTAGGAAAAGCATTCACCTCTTAGCTGTTAAGAAGAGGAACGTACTGCTTGGAGTGTATGTGACAAACACCTTGTGATCTTGTATGCTGCTAAGGCTTCTTATACCTTAAAGGGACAGGTATATATACTTCCATTGCTTTTAAAATGCCCAGGTGAACCCAGATTTCATATAATTCTGTCATGTGCATCTATGGAAATTGTGTTTGTGTCAAAAAGTGTTAGCATACCATGTGGCCATGGCCCTGATGGGAGATGTCATCCTGTAAATATTCTCTTATTGGTTAATGAATAAAACATTGCTGGCCAATAGGAAAGAAAGATAGGTGGGACTAGGAGACAAGGAGGATTTTGGAAGTCGTAAGGAGGAGTTTCAAGATATAGGACCAACAGGAAAGAACTCTGGACCCTCTTTCTGATAAGGCTGCGTGGAAACATTTAGATTAATAGAAATGGGTTAATATTTAAGACAGAGCTAGCCAATTAGATACTAGTAACTGGCCAACAGCAATGTATCTAATGCAGCAGCTCTGTGTATTATTTGTGGCTGGCGAGGCTCTGGGTCCAGGCCTGCGGGAAAACATACTCATAACAAAATAGCGCCAGCAACGTGGGTACTAAGAACTTCCACTTAAAACTTGGCAAAAGCTTAAAAAGGGCTTTAGAAACAAAAGAACAGAGGCAAGCAAGTCTTCTTAGTAACAGCATTTTTCTCAGTTGGACTCTGATTTGCTAGACACAAGCAGAAATTTGCACGGCTTCTTTAAGGGAGGTTTCCTGACTCAGCATAATCAGCAAGAAACTGCACGGCTTTTAAGAAGTGCTGCTAACAATCCAATGGTGTCTATAAGAGCTGGTTTTTAAAAAATAGAAATAGAGTAGCCAGGACAATATTGACACATGCCTTTAATTCCAGCACTCAGGAGGCAGAGGCAAGGGGATGTCTGTAATTTCAAAGTAAACCTGGTGTACGGAATGAATTCCAGGGCAGCCAAAGTTACACAGAGAAACCCAGTCTCAAAAAAAAAAAAAAAAAAAAAAAAAAACCAGAAGTAGAAGAAATAAAGTAAATAAAAAAAGCCATGTGAAGTTGGAAAGCACACAAAGTGTCTGAATACTGTATACTATGCTATTATCTTTAAATTGCTCAATTACTAAGGAAAAAAATAATTACTACAATACACTTGATTATCAATACTGCTAAATTAATTTAATTTATATATTTTAAAAATGCTTTGACTTCCAAATTTAAGTCAAAGGACAGGTTACTGGGAAAAAGGATTTCTATTTTTGTTTCCACAGAAAATAAAAAGCTGTGGATTCCTACCCGACTAACATGGTTTGATCAAGCCAGACCCCCTAAACATCATCTCAGGTGATCCAATATTCAAAACAGCTGGGGCAAGGCAGCCTTACAGACCACTACAGCCAGGATTTCTGTGTCTTCTTAGGATCCCCATGACAGCATCCTCTACCAGAAGGAAGTAGTTTGGAAAGAATGACGCCCAAATTCCCAAATATTGTCTGTAAATGTTTGTTTTCGTTTAAATGGGGTTGGTTATAATTGGTTAATGACCACAACCAATCTTTTTAAAGGTAAAAAGGGAATTAGGGTATAGAAATGAATACTTTGTTTTGGAATGGATTTTCATTTATTGATACAAATTTAAGGTCAATTTTGTGATATATATATATATATATATATATATATATTTCTCCTCTTCTTTAGGTATTGTATTTATATAGCTCATTTAAAAATGTAATGTATAAATTAGTACAGATTATAGATAGTTATCTATAATAGTCAAAACTTACAGTGTTAATTAGGTTTTCTAGATATATGGAGATGTATTTCAATTATATAGGCATTCTTCAAACTTTTTAAAGACCTACAGAATATGGCATTTGAAATGGTTTAGGGTTTTTCTTAACAGTGAGGCACAACTGCTCCTGGCAACACCACCTGTGCCACAAAGGAAGATGGACATCGAAGAAACCTCTTACAGAGTTTACTTCCAATATGGCAAAACTAGCCATTTGGGCAACAACTGCTCTTGTCTGGACTGTTTAGCTTTATGCTGTATAAACTGGACATGCAGGACCCACAGGAAAGTGACTGCTAATATAAGATGGCCATTGCTATAAGGTTCCTGCTTCATGAAGAAGAGTCTGCCAGACAGCCTGCATGACACAGAGAAAGGTGACTGACAAACTGCAAATATAGGTGGACAGTTTAAAGTTTCCTGCTTTGCTGAGGAGTCTGCCAGACACACTATAGCCTATAGGCTGAAGATAGAACTTTACAGAAGAACTTCGGGTGACTGACCAGGTAGTGAGTTGTCTCTGTCATTTCTAGAGTTTATATATTATCCTTCTGTGGTCTTTGATGGATTTGAAGACAGATAGTTATGGTTATAGTTTTCCTTAGTTAGGATTAATGATAAATTACATATAAGATTTTAGACTCACAAAGATAGGATAGATGAATATTTTCTTTACATCTTGACAAATGTTAATGGGCTGAACATTGTTAACTATGTTTCTTATTTGATAACTGTTTTGTTACATATTTTGCTATGTTAAGGTTAAAACTCTTCTTTTTATTTTGACAGAAAAGAGATGATGGGAGATGTCGTCCTGAAAATATATTTCTCTTATTGGCTAGTGAATAAAGCACTGTTGGCCAATAGGAAACCAAGATAGACGGGACTAAGACACAAGGAGGATCCAGGAAGTAGTAGGGAGCTGGTTTCCTAGCTATCAGTCTGGGGGCCCATTGGCTCCTTCTTGTTCAGGTCAGCTGTCTCTGTGGGTTTCTGTCGCCTGGCCTTGTCCTTCCTCTCTGCATCTGGATTTCACTTTGGCTCAATGTTTAGCTGTGGGTGTCTTTTTATGCTTCCATCTTTCACTTAGCATAAATTCTAAGCCATTCATACTGGAGCATTAGTTAGTGCTTCATTATTTCATTTTATTTATTTATGTGTATACATGCAGCTGTTTCTGTGTGAGCATACATGCACATGTGTGCGATGGGAATCTGTGAGCTGTGGAATGTGCTGCTAGGACCTGAACTCCAGTCCTCACCACTAAGCAGCAAATGCTCTTGCCAGCTGGGCCATCTCTCTATCCCTTCATATTTCTTATGCTTGGTTATTATCACATAAGAAAATGTCATGTTTTATTTCTCATCTTAGACATTTTTGTTTTATTTACTACAAAAATGCCCCTTATAAAAATTCATGTACAAATGTTAGAATAGATATGTTTTTTATTCCCTTGAGCACACACCTAGAAATGAAACTGTGGGTGACAGAAAATTTCCCTATATTTAAGCATAAACAATTGCAAAATTGTTTTCTAGAGTAGGTGTATCATTTTATATTGCTACAATCTCATTGACATTTGTTAGCCTCTACGCCTCCCTTTTTATACTCCAGTGGTTATAGAGCAGTATTTCATGGTTTTTTCCTTACATTTAAAAATTCCATTGTTTTTGTTAAGTTATCTATATATAAATATATCTATAATATGTTATTATAGATATATAATATGTAGATTATATATAGAAATATAAATCTCTAATTTGACATATAATTTGCTAGAACCAACTCCCATTTTATGGGTTTTCTTAATACTATCAATTGAGAAGCACCAATGTTAAACAATTTGATAATATGAAAATCATTGGAATTTCTTCCTGGTATGTTTGAATCATACCTCTGAAATATTGCCAGTACTCAAGTCTCAACAAGTCACACCTATTTTCTCCTAATAGTTTCTATCTTCCCATTGTATATTTAGATATTTCATTTTAAATTAATTTCCTGTTGGTGCAATGTGGAGATTCAGGTACTTTCTCTTGAATATGAATAACCAGCAAAATTTTCCACTTTGAGTTGTGAAGCCCTCTTGTTGAGGATAAATACTGCACATACTGTGGACTTAATTCTGGACAGCAAATTCTAGTCCATTGACCTCTCTGTGATGGGGTCAATAGCATATTACCTTGATGACTACAACTTTGTAGTTTTGAATCTGTAACTTATAAGTCTTCTAATTTCCTTTTTCTTGATTATTTTTGCTTTCTTTAGGCTACTTCTATTTTTATGTGAATTTTGAAAGAAGCTTGTCAATTTCTGTCTTAAGACAAGAAAACATTCTCGTGAGATTTGGATAGGGATGTACTAGTTTTCTTAACCTATTATATGAACAATGTTAATTTTTTTGATCTATGGATACAAGTCCATTTCTATTTATGAAATTTACTAGAAAAACCAATGGTACTAGGCAGTAAGAAGAATATGACCAAAATGCATTAGCATGAATAAAAATGTGATAACAAGACTCATTATTTTATAAAGTTAATACATGATTATTAAAAGAAATATTTTTAAAAATATGTTAAATTTCTCTTAATAAGTTTTCTGTTTTCATTGTAAAATTTTACTGGTACTTAAGTTAATTCCTATTTTATTCTTTTTGATGCTATTATAAATACAAAAAAAGTATTCTTTATTTCCATACTTGCCATATATATGACTGTGTGTATGTATACGTGTGTGTGTGGTTTATATAGACCTTATATCCCAAAGCCATGTCCAGCTCTTACAGGAAGTGGAAACTGTTTTGCTTCTTCCTTTCTCACTTGATCCCCCTCCTCCTCTTCTCTTGCCTGACTTTCACAGCCTGTAAGTCCAGTATATCCTGTAAAGAAGTAAGGCAGTGACGCCTGCCTTGTCTATGTCTTGGAAAGCTTTCTGCCTTCCTTGGATGAGATCTTAAATGTAGTTCACAGGGGGTCTTTATTATACTGAAAAAGTTCACCTTTTTGTTCTTTTGGAGTTTTATGCAATATGTTTTGATCATTTCTACCTTCTCCCCTTTCACAGTTTCCCTAATTCATATCCCCTTTCCTGCCCACCCAAGTCTGTGTCATAGTTTTAAAAAAAATCTTTCAAGATCCAATAAGATTCTTTGATGTTTGCTCTTCCATTGAAATGTACTCAGTTGACTTATCACAGGCTACCCTCATAGAGAAAACTGTCTCCTTTTCCAGCAGCTAACACTTGTCAATATCTACACGTTTGAGATTGTATATTCAACTCTTCTCTCCTGTTTGGAATTTGGTCTGGCTTGGCCTTGCACAGGCTTTGTACATGAAGCCTGAACCACTGTGGGTCCTGCTGTGTCCAGAGATCATTGTCATCATTGACTTCTCTGGTTCTTATACTCTTCCTACCCCCTTTCCCACAACAATCCATGAGTATTGGAAAGGGAGATTTTTCTTGTGTGTGTGTGTGTGTGTGTGTGTGTGTGTGTGTGTGTGTGTGTGTATTCCCTCATATACATATATTTTTTTCTTTAGGGCTGAAAACTCTAGAGTCCCTAATTCTCTGCCTTTGAACAGTTGTGAATCCCTGTGTGAAACACAGGCTACTGAAAGTAGAAGTTTCTCAGGTGAGGGAAAGAGATGCATTGATCTGTGGGGACATGGATAAATCATTAAGAATTAGTTTATACTGTGTCCATTTAGCAGCATATCAAGAGTGAGTTCTCCCCTAGAGTCTATGACCTTGTTAGCCATAGGTTCTTAGCTCAGTGATAGTGCCAGATATGGGTTTCATCCTATGGAGTGGGACTTAGATCTAATCAGAAAGCACTTGTCACTCCCATGATAATTATGCCACCATTGCACTAGTGGTTATATCTTTCCAGGCCAGTCATTATTGTAGCTTGAAGTGATCATAGATCACAGCTGCATATGATTGATGATGGCCTCAATTCTTTCAGAATATTTTGCTCATGAAAGGTTCTGAGTTTTGTTATATGTATTTCTCACTATCTACTGAGATGTTGGTGGGTGTTTTCTTTGTCTTGTTGTTTTTCTTTTATTTTGATGAGATGACCTACTATGACTCAACCTTACATTCCAAGTGTTTATCTTAATTGGTCATGATGTGTTATCATTTTAAGATATAATATTAATTTTTTACCATTTTGTTAAAGATTTTTGTAGTCATTTTTGTAGTCCATTTTCCTTTATTGTGCTGTATTTGCTTTTGCTGTCAGGATAATATTGGCTTCACAGAAAAATGGGAAATTTCCCTATTTCCTATGTTTGGAAAGAGTTTGTGGGGGGAAAAAAACCCTCTTAGTTCTTCTTCAAGCATTTGGTAGATTTCACCCGTAAAATTATCTAATCCATGGATTCTTATGTGTGAGAGATTTTTAAATATAATCTAATCTGTTGTTAAAATTCTATGGACATATATAGATTGATTGACTGATTGAGTCAATTTTTATACTTAACATTTCTAGAAACCTTTTGGCCTCGTGTGCATATCTGGCCTGTGAGTAGGAAACTGTTCCCAGCATCTCTGTAAGAATCTTTTTGACATTTGTAAGGGCAGTAGTAATATCCTGCTCTCATTCCCTACCTTTGTAATTTGAGACTTCTTTCTTTTGCCTGGTCAGCTGACCTAAAGTTCCATCAATCCTGCATTGATCTTTTCAGAGTTTTGCATGGAGATTCCCAAGGCTTCCGGAGTAAGTGATGCTCAGGCTCACTGCAGAATGGTGAGGGTATTCTTCAGCCACAGCCAGCCTCAACTTTGTCTTCACTCGTACCTCTTGGATTTGCAGAGGCTGGAGAGACATAGTCAAGCTGGGCACTTATGAACAGCACTGCTCTCTTGTGTTTACTCACAGCCTTCTAGAAGTCCGGTGTTCTTATGTGGAGCTCTCATGCCAGAAGTGTTTTTACCAATCAATTGGTCAGGGTTTTTTTTTTTTTTTTTTGTTCTGACTTTTGCCATTTGCTTTGGGCAATCACAATATCCAACTGCCTTTGATTATTTTCAGCAAGTATCTATTAGGAAAAGATGATTTGTGCTGGGAGAGTTCAGGGTCAAGTCAAATGCAGGCCCTTTCTGATGAAAAATTCCAAGGAACTATGGAGAAGATGAGACAATTAACGAGGATTAGGGCTCGGTAACCCCAGTAGCCCCGTTGCTATTCCAGTTCCATCTCCTGGGTGTGACATACCTTTTGGCTTTCCTTGGGATTTCTGGCTGTTATAGTTTTAAGACTGCTTCAGGGCTCAGTGGCAAGAGTTCTGGCAGGGAAGTTTGGAGCCACAGAGGAGCTGTTCTGGCTAAGACTTACTTGAATAAATGCTCTCCAGGTTGCTATAAAGTTTGGTTAATTTCCAGGGTTCTGACCATTTTTGCAAGTTTTCATTGCTTCCAGAAGAAGGAATTGGGGATGAGAGTCGTCTTTGCCTGGATGTTTCTGCTCTTATCCTCAACTCTTTTAATTCTGGTTGAAATAGCCGATATGACCTTTCCTGGTTAGTTTATCAGGTAAAACTCTACCTCAAGTTTCTCTGCATCCATTTTGCCTCCTTACAAGAGTCTTTTAAATGTCTCCTGAAAGTGACCTTTTCTCCCACTCCCTATTCTCTCTGTTAGGGGGAACAGGAGCCAGGGACACCACCCAAGGCAAGTGCCCTTCTGACACCCATTCAGCACCAGCCCTCGCTTTGCATCTCTCTCCTCAGCCTCTGCCACCCTTGGGGTTCTGGCTGAGTTCCTTGCTGGACTTCTCCTTGTCTAGGCAGGAAGTCGTCTCAGACTGCCTATCTCCACAGTCCCTTTGGTCCTCACAGACTGTCTCAGCAGTCCCTCTCTGTGCCGCGCCTGACCCTTGCCAGCAAGGAAGACCTGACTCTGGTAAGATCTTCTTCATGCAGTTTTAATCAGGATCCTTGAAACATGTTTCTGACCCGCGAGACCCCGGGGAACCCATGCACAGGCTTAAATCCCCTTGCACTAACCAACCCCAGTGAGCTACATGGACCCTGCAGATAGGCTACTCTAATGCAGAAGCAGACAGGCTGAACAGACTTAACAAAATAAGGGCTTGTTTACGCCAGAGAGCATTCACCCTTGGGGAGGTGGAAGGAGGAAGCCAGCACCATCTTTAAGGCGTGGCACTTCGCAGCTCTCTACAGTTCCCCCTTTTTGTTTTAATAATGCAACAGGCAAGGGTAGTGGTCTGGTCTCCAGTAAAGCAGTAGACATTGTAATGACCCTGAATCCTGGCAGTCAGCCAAGTCAGTGCCACACCCGTCCGGTATCTTTTTCCTGGAGGTGGGGCCTCAGACACCAATCCACAGACAACCAGACTTGCCCTTCTCGGAGTTTCTCACTTCCAGAGCTAACTCGGAGGGCAGTGCTGAGCCATACAACCTGAGCATGAAGGATCAATACTTGCTCATGACTGCGAGCCATTCTTGGGGAGACTGTCCTGCCTCAATGGCTGTAAATGCCTGGACAACCATAGCTGCATACCGCTTCTGAGCAAACCTCATCTTGCAAAGGCACCACAGGCCCACAAAGGAGATAAGCAACAAGAATACAACCATGGCTCCCATTCCCACCCACTCTTTCAGATGATCCATGACAACGGGAACCATGATGACAATCCGGCAGTCAATCCCGCATCCACACGTGTTGAATTCACTGCAACGATAGCCGTTCGCAGCTGTACCCTCAAGTCATCAAAGTCAGAAGACCAATTTCCTAAAAGATAGCTAGACAACTGTCGCGACAAATTAGCAGCACATGTAAAGTTCTCATACTGAATGATGGTAACACACAAACCTGAATACTTCATTTCAATCCCAATTGGGCCAGCTGCCACAAGGCATCCACTTGCTCTTGCACCAGATCAACTCCTAGGTTTACAATCATTAAACCTCCTTTTAGTTGAGCACCAATTGTGGATTGAGCATCCAAGGTGGTAGCCACATTCTTGAACAACTCATTTAGCTTAGAGACTGTCTGCACTGATGTGCTCATAGCCACGGCAGCCGGGACTGAATCCACAACTGCAAAACAGATAGCTGCAACTATGGCTGCTGTAATGCCAAAATCTCTCTCTGTATCCTCTACCAAACAGGCCATAAAATATGAAAATGGTTTTATGGGGCCTTGTAGTATCTTAGTGAGGTTACCATTCACCTCTCCCTTATTGGGTAATGACTTCCATGCTTTTATGGCAATCTGATTTACTTGTTCAAGACTTAACTCATTTCGTAAGGCTTTCCAGACCTCAGGGCAAAAGAAAAGCCCTGTACCTCAGCCCCGCCCCTCCTCACTCTGATCAGGGGGAAGGCGCCGAAGGCATTGTTCCAGGAGGGTCCCTCCCCTCCCCACATCGCCATTTCTCCTCTCCCTTCCCCCTCTGCCCCTTAAGGGATTGTTTCTGAACCTTTTCTATAAGGGCTTGCAATTCTTCCTCAGAAACTGTTTCATCCGTACCTGACTCTCCTGTGCTCTCAACCTCTTCTGATCTTTCTTCTTGTAACATTTCTAGCGCAGCTTTCCCTTTTTCCATCTCCTCTTTACAGTACCTCTGGTCTTCGATACAGTTACGCACTAACTTCCAAACAGGTAGGACTTGGACTTTAGCATCCCTTGTTCCCCAGCAAAGTCAAGATCCCTGCCTAACTTGTCCCAGCACGCTACCATGAGGTCTCCCGAAACTGCAAACCAAGGTGCAATGTCATTGCATTCGCTCAGGAATCTTTCTAGTGTGCTTTTCTTTATTTTAAGTTTCTTTGACAAAAGTAGCTCCTAAAGAGCCAGAAAAATTGGATGAGACTGAGAAGTCCCCATTTTAAAAATTTTACTTTCGGTTCGTTACAACCTCTTGCTCAATGCCTGAGACTTTATTGCCGTTTATTTTTGCAGTCTTTAATTTGGTCCCAACTTATCTGGGATTTTATTGCTCCTTACCTGAGACCTTTATGCCTCTTTACCGAAGGCCTTAATTTAGTCCCAACTTACCTTGGGAACTTAACCAGCACTGCCCTGACTGCAAGAAGTTCTGATCTGAAAAATTCCCGTACGGGCTGCCATTTGTACTGTGCACCTGCCCTGCCAGCAAGGAAGATGCGACTCCAGGAAGATCTTCTTCATGCAGTTTTAATCAGGATCCGTGAAACATATTTCTGACCCTCGAGACCCTGGGGGACCCCTGCACAGGCTTAAATCCCCTTGCACTAACCAACCCCAGTGAGCTACGTGCACCCTGCAGATAGGCTACTCTAATGCAGAAGCAGACAGGCTGAACAGACTTAACCAAATAAGGGCTTGTTTACACCAGAGAGTGCTCACCCTTGGGGAGGTGGAAGGAGGAAGCCAGCGCCATCTTTAAGGCGCGGCACTTCGCAGCTCTCTACACCTCTCCAACTTGTCCTTGGAGGTTTTATGCTTTATGTTACACCCCCTTTTCACAGACAAAGGCTGGGGCCCAGAGAACTTAGGATAGAGTATGGGGACAGAGGTTGCAGGGGTGAAGCTACACAGCTCAGCCACTGACTAGACCTGCTGGGCTGTTATCCTTTACTGCCTCTCCCAGTAAGACATTTTCATAACGTGCTTCTTGATAGAAGGATAATTTTGAAAATTATCAGTTACAAAAAAGAATAAATAAAACATATATTTCAAACCTCCATTGTTGCCAAAGGCAGAGAATGTAGAATAGACAGTGCAATGAAACGAGAGGACAGCTCACCATTAGACAATCGCCATTCCATATAGTCAGTTTAAAGCTGCAGGATTCCCTAGAACCCCAAGAGACAAACATTTTACATAGTTAAGGAATCTAAAACCCAGAGAAGTACATATCCAACGTCAACTAATGGTATGTCTGGTGTACAAGGCTGTGTTAGTGAGCAGTGGAGGCCTTTCCTGCTTGAGAAAAGCATAGTTCTTGGCCATAGTAGTGCTTAATACAGCAAATAGTCCATTTCTGTTGAACATTACAGTGTAACAGAATAGCTTACAAGGGAAGGAGGTTTGTTTTGGACTTCACGGTTCAGCCTAAGATTAAAGGGGTCTATACTAGATGATTTTATGTCAACTTGGCACAACCTAAAGTCATCTGACAGGAGGGAACCTTAATTAAGAAAATGCTTAATTTCTTAAGCAAAAATGAATGGAACTAGAAAAAAATCATCCTGAGTGAGGTAACCCAGACCAAGAAAGACAAACATGGTGTGTACTTCTCATAAGTGGATATTAGATGTAAAGCAAAGGATAACCAGGCTACAATCCACAGATCCAGAGAGATTAGGTAATAAAGAGGGTTCATTGGGGGGGGACACCTGGATCTTGCTGGAAAGGGGAAACAGTAGAGACAGTGTGAGTAGACGGAGGGCAGGTGGAAATGGGAACATGAGTAGGCTGGGGCAGGGTGGGAGGTCAGGGGTCAAGGGGTGAGGGAGGAGAGTACTGAAAGAGACTACTGGAAATGGGGAGACAATTCAGGGCCGGGTAAAAACGTGGCACAAGGGAATCACCTAGGAATTTACAAGGAAGACCCCAGCTTAGACTCCTAGCAATTGTGGATATGTAGCCTGAACTGGCCATCTCCTGTGACCACATTGGTGCCTATCCCAATTGTCATCAGAGAGGCTTAATCCAGCAACTGATGGAAACAGATACAGACCCACAGCCAAACATTAGGTAGAGCTTGAAGAATCCTGTGGAAGACAGGAAGGAAGGAATTGTGGGAGCCAAAGGAGCCAGGGACACCATAAGAAAACCCACAGAATCAAATAACCTGGGCTCATAGGGGCTCAAAGAGACTGAACCAACAAACAGAGAGCTTACACGGGACTGACCTATGTATGTCCTTTGCACATATGTTACAGTTGTGTTGCTTCATCTTGTGGGCCTCCTAACAGTGGGAGCAGAGGTTGTCTCTGACTTCTTTTTTAAATCTGCTTTTGGGACCCTTCCCTCCTATTGGGCTGTCTTATCCAGCATTAACAGGAAAGGGGATGCTTAGCTTTACTTCATATGTATGCATGGCTGGCTGATATACACAGGAGGCCTGCCCTTTTCTGATGAGAAAGAAGTGGAGGTTTGGGAGAGGGATTGGAAGGAGAGGAGGGAAGAGAAGCTGGGCTGGAAAAATTTAATTAATTAGTTAAGTTTTAAAAAAAATCCTTCATACAATAGGACTATAGGCAAGCACGTAGGTTGTTTTCTTAATTAGTGACTGATGGGGGAAGGATTCAGCCCATTGTGGGTGGTGTCACCTCTGTGCTGGTGGTCTATAAGCTTGCTAAAGGCATGCTAGCATCTGTCCGGCTTGCTCATTTCATGTCTGAAACCAGAAAGATAACTCATTTTCCTTAAGTTGCACACACTGTGGATGTGGTGATATTTTGTTTATAACAAATAAAGCTTGCCTGAAGATCAGAGTACAAAACTAGCCACAGCCATAGAGGCCAGGCAGTGGTGGCAAGACCTTTAATCCCAGCACTAGAGAGACAGAAGCAGATGGATCTCTGTTAGTTCAAGGATACCATGGTTTATATGAAATTGATCCAGTCTAAAACAGAAATAGATCTCAGCACTTGGGATTCCACACCTTTAATCTCAGCACTAGAGAGTCTGAGGAGCAGTGCTGTCAGGAACAAGCAGTCTGAGGTTTAGTAGAGACAGACACAGTCTGGGGACAGGATCACATTTCAGTCTGAGCATTGGTAGAGGTAAGAACACTAGTGGCTGGTTGCTTTGCTTCTCTGATCGTTAGCTTTAACCCCAATATCTGTCTCTGGGATTTTATTAATTATGCTACAAGATAAGCAACGCCAATGATGAGAACTGCCAGGCACACACCTTTAAATCCAGCGGCCAGAAGATAGGAGGTGGTGGTACATACCTTTAGTCCTAGGACTGGGATTAAGAGGTAGACGGATCTCTCTGAGTTCAAGGCCACCCAGAGATACACGAGAATAAATCAGTCTAAAAGAGTAACAGACCACATGCCTTTAATCCCAGCACTAGAGGGGTATAAAAGATAGAAGCAGGGTCTTCAGTAGCCAGTAGAGACATTCATTCTCCAGCCACACTGAGGAGAGGCAGCAGCTTGAGACTTGGTGAAGAGCTTGTGTGTGTATCAGCCCTTTCAGCCTGAGCTTGAGGTGAGAGCTAGTGGCTGGCTACTTTGCTTCCCTGGTCTTCAGTTTAAACCCTAATGTCTGTCTCCAGATCATTTTTTTTTTATGTTACAAGCACAAGGGATAGATCCCGGTCCTACTGCCTGGGCCTCCTCTGATAGCCAAAGCTTCACAACTGTCTCCCACATACATAGGGCCTAGTTCAGTCCCATGGAGGTTCCACAGATGTCAATCTAGAGTTCATGAGTTTCCATGAGCTTGGTTCAACCGTTCTCCATCATGATCTTGATCTCCCTTGCTCATGTATTCCCAAGAGGTTCCCAAAGCATTGAGGGTGTTGCCATTGCTCTTGGTTGGCCACCACAACTAGATGGCACAGCCCTATTACTGAAGACACCATCCATTTTTGCTGAGCCTACAGATAAAACAAGTGGAATGTAAGCTGAAAGCCTCCACCCTGCTGGCTAGCAGTCAGCCATCAAATGTGCTATGCAGGCTACTACTGAAGAGAAAAAGCATCAATGGCATGGATTCATCTACCAGCTATGGACTTGGTACATAATACTGGCCTGTTAGGCAAGATGGCCTCCCTTTCTTGAAGGGAATAAACCAGTTTTGACTGGATTTGAGGCCCACTCCATGGCAATAAATGTATACCTAGTATGTAAACCAGGGGAAAACCTTATCCCTGGATATATCTCAGGCCCTAAGGTTGAGCGCATTAGTAATATTAAGCTAAATATGCATGCAGCCAACGGCCTTCTAAATATTTGTACTTATATCCATAGATAAGCATTGCCATCCACCTTGGCCAGAGGAGCTTCTTTTTGCAGTGGCTATCAGTTAATACAGAGACTCATAACTTCTCAGAATTCTGACCATAACTGGCTGTTGATTGTTCAGCTCTAAATAGGCATATTATCCAGGATTCTCTAGAGTAAAGGAAGGTATAGAATAAATCTTTCTGTGTGTATGTATATATGTATGTATGCATGTGTGTGTATGTGTGTGTGTGTATGTATGTATGTATGTATGTATGTATGTATGTATGTATGTATGTATTCTTTAATGCCAGTGGACTTGCTAGTGAGGGTGAGAGTAAGCAAGCAAAGAAAGCAACTTCCTTCTTCCCTCTTCCAGGTCCTTTATATAGGCTTCCAGCAGACATTGTGAACCAGATTAAAGGCAGATATTCTCACCTCAAAGATCTGGATTAGAAGTGGGCCTTCCCACTCCAATTGATCCAATTAACCAAATATCCCTCATAGGTGTGTCCAGCTCTTTTAGGGTCTTAGTAGTTGTTTAGATGTAGTCAAGATGTTGATAACCAAGAACAGCCATCACAAGTGTTGTATTTCAGAATAATAAGTCACCTTTTAACTGGCACTTGGCCTCATAGTTCTGATTCATGAACAATATTGCTGTTTCTATACTGTGGCAGAACAGCTGCCATAAACACAACAGGAAATAGACTACAGATCTTTTATTATCCAACAGGAAATGAAATGTGTTTATAACTTCCCCATGGAAATCAGATTTCTCTTGCTGTTTAGGTTGACAGGATGATGGTATGACTTTTCCCTCTGTATTGAGGTAATGTTGAAATAATGGAAATGAAGAGTTAAATAAACAGGAACAGACTTCCATATCAACCAAAATAGAGACAAAGCTTAGTTCTATTGCTAGTTGCATGAATTTCATATTAATTAGTCAAAGCATTTCTTTTCTTTGCTGTAAAATTCAAGAGTAAAGATGCTGGGCTATAATTTTAATATGTAACTCCATTTGAAGAGTTATAGTCTTATAAATTTCCCCTTCTTCATTGTTAAAAGTTGTACAAGATGCTTATATATGATGCTTATATTTGTCTTAAAATGTGACCTTAAATCTGTTTAGACAAAATCTATTCCTTCAATATAGTTCCCAGACTCAGAAACGTCTTTCTTTCATTTGCAGAGGCAGCTTCATATTAGCTGTGTTCAGAGGCACATTTTGTTGCTTTCCCAGTTGGAAAATACACTCTAGATAACTAATGATCCAATCCACATTTCCCTTTGGCAACATAAACTGAACTTAACAACAGGAGGGGCCGATCTAATAACAGCATCCCCTTCAGTGGATCTTACTAACTGTCTCCATATGTGCTGTGTTTAAGACACTTACAGGAAGCATTTATAAAAACAGCCCCTCCATAGGAGTTTCAGTACGAAGATAAAACAAGGAATGGGTACCCAGTGCTGACCCTGGATTATGGATTCTTTAGCTGAAATCTTTCTTCTTCCTTGGGAAGTCTCAATATTGTCTTTGAGTTCTTTCTCTAGATGTCTATTGGCTTCTCACTCCTTTAAAAATAATTAATACAATATTTTCTCATTTTACATACCAATCCCAGTTTCCACTCTCTCCTCTTTTCCTGCTCTCCCCACCTTCCCCCATCTACTCTCCAGAGAGGGTAAGGTTTCCCATGGGGAGTCAATGAAGTCTGGCACATCTCTTTTGAGGCAGGATCAAGGCCCTCCCCTCTATATCTAGGCTGAGCAAGATATCTCTCCAAAGAAAATGGGCTCCAAAAAGCCAGTTCAAGCACTAGGAATAAATCCTCTCTATATATCCTGGTCCCCCTGTCAGTGACCTCACAGACTACCTGAGTGACACAACTGTCACCCACATCGAGAGGGCCTAGTTTAATTCTATACAAGTTCTCCCGCTGTCAGTCCAGAGTCAGTGAGTTCGCACTAAGCTCAGGTCAGCTGTTTCTGTGGGTATCCCAAACTGGTCTTGTAGCCTTTACTCATTATTGCTTCTCCCTCTCTTCAACTGAACTCTGGGGACTTAGCTGTGGATTTCTGCATCTTCTTCCATCATTTGCTGAATGAAGGTTCTATGATGATAATTCATGTAGTTATCAATCTAATTAACTCGGAAGTCAGTTAGGGCACCCTCTCCACTAATGCTTAGCTAACACTTAATGATCTCCAGAAGAATTCAGGATTTCATGTCTCCTCCCAGGGCCAGAGTATGACTCAAGTTACATTTGTTTTTTTAGCAAATAGAGTCTGGGAGTTTTGATCTTTGGTTTTATAAGTTGCTGATTATGTGGAAGTGGTATCTAGTGCCTGTGTTCTCTAATCCCATTAATATTTTACTATCTACTTAACAATATGCTTTATTGCATGAAACTGGAATTTATAAATGTAGATAAGAGACCCTGGTTTATCTGTTGCTTTCATTATATGTTAGACTCTCATTCAGTGAATACAAAAAGAATTGGTTTATAAATCCCATGCTAGATCCCATAGGTAATATCAAAGTATGGAAGGTGAAAATTGTGTCAGACACATGTCTTTATATATACCTATTAGTTTCTTTGGATTATCTTCCCCCTCTCTTTTCCTGTCTGTCTGTCTATATCTATCTATCTATCTATCTATCTATCTATCTATCTATCTATCTATCTGCCTATCAATTCTCCATTTCATTTATCACCTACCTATCATCTTTGTATCTAGGCACTGTCTCTCTTTTAAACATGTTTGAGGTTTATGAATTTATTCATGGCCAAGATGATTTTGAAGAATACACTATCTAGAAAATGTTTTCTTCACCACAGTGTGCACTTTTTCATTACACAGATACTTATAGAGCAGATGACAATGTTGTGGTTTAAAGTATAGTCAAATACTGTTTAGCTTTCACTCTAGCAGTGTTCTGGGAAAATAAAGATTTTTGTCCAACTTGTTCTGCCTTCAAAGTGTTCTTGCATTTTGTATTTGCTGTATCCTTTAACTTCACATCTTGTAAATGAGCCTGAGGGGGTTTAAAAGAGGCCCACAGTTTGTTCACTATGGTGCAGTGAAGTATAGAGAGGATTTATACCAAATAACATAGCAAAACCTTCTAGAACTTACATATGGTTTTCTTCCCATGGCTAGCTTCTTAAAGGTGACTACGTAAGGGCTGGAGGAAAACTCAGTGATACAATGCTTGCCCAGACGGCATGCTCAAGACCCTGGTTTTGATTCTTAGTACTTAAGAGAACTTAATTATGTGCTAAATCAGATAGACTAGAAAGAATCAACCTAATTATACCTTTATTAGGTTCAAAAAATATGGGAATGGAAGGAGTGGGTCAACTACAAATGATGGTTACAGTTGCCATTCATTGATATTTTTCTATTTGTTCTAAGAATTGAATCCAGAGCTACTAGCATGCTAGGCAAATGCTCTACCACTACACTCCCAGCCCCTAATGGCTACATTTAGTACTATCTTCAATCATTTTCATAAAGAACACTAGATTATAAATACCAAACAAATCATTATTTTTTTCCTTTTGCTCTTCTGAATATTGACCCATGAGCCATTTTTGAAGTTATCAGTTAAAATATGCCAATAAGTGCATGAACTTCTTACTCTGGTAGAAGAAAGAGAACATTGGAAGTCTTTTCCAGCTGTTTCTAGAATATCAGGACCAATGAAGGCATCTTAGTGAAGCCTATGGGAACAAAGAAATCCTGTAAATTTAGAACCCATTCAGCCTATTAGCGATTCCTCGAGGTTGAAGGAATATGGCTTGTGCTGGCTTTGCTCTCCTGGGGCCAATGTAATCAGGGCCACTACTACTCAGACATGGCCCACATCCATGCATTAGAAAAAAATGAATAAGAAATTTGTTTCATTCTGGCACATATACATGTCATGGAAAAACGGCTCCAGTTGGAAACTCACCAGATTATTGTATTTGAGAAACAAGCCTTCTCTGTAGGCATTTTTTGCCTTTGTTTTGTTCTGTTTTGTTTTTTCATCAGAAAAAAACTCAGCAAAGTGGCAAAGCAGAAAGCTTAAGTGTAAAAATGAAATATAAGTTGTTACAAGGGCCACATCATTCTGTGGAACATAATTAATTTTGTAAAATACCAGTTCCCCGAAAATTGAAACGTTATTGCCCAGCATCTAGGAATAAACATCATACCTATTAAAACATAGTAGTGTGTGCACTAAGATTTTTTTTTTTCAAATCTGAAATCTGTGTAATTGCTAAAAGGAACTTTTCTTGAGGAATATTGACTTTAAAATGCTCACAGTCCCAAAGGCGAAAGCAGGGGATTAAAAACAAATGTTTTGAGTTCGGTGGATGGCCAGGAAGTCCTTTGTTTTTCACAGCGAATACTAACATGGAACCATCACTCTCAAGATCTCGTTTTTAACAAGGGGCCCCATATAAAAATTTAACAATGTGCCTGCTACCATCATTATAAATTTTGAAAATAAAGTGTGTTGCAGTTCCGGTTGGAATATTCCTATCAGGCCCGTGTGTTTAAATGCTTAGTTGCAGGCTGGTTGTGTTGTTTTGGTAGGCTTTAGAATTTTTGTGACTGTGGCCTAGCCGCCCGAGGTGAATCCTGAGAGGTGGCCCTTGCAGAGCACCATCAACTTCCGATGCTGGTTTCTTCTTTACTTCCTTCGGTGATGCAGCCATCTGCAAGCCATGCGGGCTGCAAACATCCTCCCCGTGAACATGGCTGTTCTTCCCTGAAGTGGGATTGTCACCTATGAACCCTGAGTCAAAGTAACTCTTTCTTTCTCCCATAACTTCTTCCTGTCAGATATTTGCTGAGTCACAATGGGAGAGTAGCCAGTAGTGATAGAACTAACTAAATAAGGAAAGCCACAACTTTGGTGTAAATAGTCATCACGGCCCATTTCAAACGCAACCTGATGGACAGATTGCTGAGAACAGCCATATGGACACAAGTGAAGGCAAAGAATCTCTCCGGTACAGATCATGTACAGTACATAAACTACCATAGAGCTATTGGGAAGTATCGAGTTTAAGAACCTATACCTTTTTATATATTGCCATAATGCAATGTGATGTTGTATAATTATATCATAAATAATTTTGAATAATGTCTATTTTTTTACACCTTAAAAATTCTGAAAATTGATTAACAGCAGTTGATGTTTGTGAATTTACATAGTCCAATAACAGCAGTTTGTGGTAAAGACCTTCCAAACTAATTAGCACATTCCTGAAGGAAATATTTCATTTCTTAAGCATGGAAATTTGAAAGGCCTTTAGTTAGTATAGTCTGTTGCATACTGCTTTCTAGAAATAGCCATGATCCAATCCATTCAGCACTTCGTTTATGGTTCTTAGCACTTATCTTTGACAAATGAAAGACACCGAGGAAACATAGTCCCTTGGACACATACATTCTTTTCCTCCTTCATTTCTTTTAATTGGTATACAAGCTTTGTTTGACATTTTCATATATTCCATTGTTCTTTATCACAGTGATCCTGAATATCCTCTCTCGTCACCTTTCCCCTCCTCTAGTCCCCATTTCCATCCAATTGATCCCATCTACCTTCATGAAGAGTTCAATTGTGTTTCATATTTGTGAGTATTTAATATCTAGATTCTGTTTTTCAGAGTAATGTTGTTGGTTGTTTTATTATTCTTTAATCTTGGGGGTCATGCCACCCAGTTCCCAAATAAATACACACAGAGGCTTATTCTTATGTATGAATGTCTGGCCGTACCTTGGCTTATTTCTAGCCAGCTTTTCTTAACTTAAATCATCCTAACTTTTGCCTCTAGATTTTTTTCCTTTTCTTATTTTTGCAGTTTTACTTTCACTCTTACTCTGTGGCTGGCTTACTCCTGGATCTTTCTTTCAGATCCCTCTTTTTCTCCTTCTGTTTATCCTCTCTGCCTGCCAGCTCGCCCGTCCTTTGTTCTGCCTTGCTATTGCCTGTTCAGTTCTTTATTTGGTCTATATTAGACCAATCAGGTGTTTTAGACAGGCAAAGTAACACAGCTTCACAGAGTTAAACTAATGCAAGATGAAAGAATTCAACACATCTTTGCATCATTAAACAAATGTTCCACAGCATAAACAAATATAACACACCTTAAAATAACATTCTACATCAGAGAAGATGTAAAACCATTGGGCGATTGTCTTATTTCAATTAACATGATGACCTCTAGTTCCTTTATGTTCTTGTAAATTGTGCAATTCTATCCTTTTGTTACTACTATACAAAATTCCATTTCAAATAATTTATTACTGACTACTAATATTTCATTAACATAGTTCCTCCCTTGTTGGTCATGTTTGCTCTTTTCCATACACACTCACTCACACACACATACTGATGCCCCAAGGTCCAAGCCCCAAGCCTCAAGGTGACTAAGGCTGCACCTACCTCCAACCTCTTAGTTGACATAAAAAGAAAATTTTATAGAGACATGCTACTGCTCTATTTCTCTTTCTGCTTGGTGTGTGTGAATATGTGTGTGTGCATGTGTGTGTGTGTGTGTGTGTGTGTGTGTGTGTATTGTGTGTGTGTGTGTGTGTGTGTGTGTGTGTGTGTATAAATAAGTACCAAATAAATTTCTAAAAGATAAAGAGGAGAATTTTTCTCTGAACTCCCAGAGCTTCTTAATCCATCTTTGAAAAGCTTCCCAGCATATACTACAACACAGTGTCTGTTTATTGACAAATTAATGAAATGTTCTTTGGACAGCTGTGGCCATTCCTTCTCTGCTTCTTGCCCTCCTCACACTGTCTTACCAACCTCCACAGTATCACTGGACTGCTAGAAAGAATACTCTCAGGTCTTGTATTGCCAGCATTTAGGATGCATTTGGTATACTGTAACAGCTTGATGAATACATTTCAGATGTTAAAACATGCAATTATCCATTAGAGTGACCTTCCAAAGCCAGTCATTCTTTGTGCTAAAAGCCCATTTGAAAATATTTTAATGGTCTTTCTCTACAGGGCAAAGGTCACCTTTGTTAAACTGAACTGAGTTTAGCCTAAGACACATCTGGACTTGAGTGATAAAATGTGGCTCTAAGTGGCCTCTGTTCAAACCTACTCTAATCTACCCCAAGGCTGTAACCTTGTAACTAAGCAACTGAGCCTCAGCCAAGTCCATGCCAGAGGTTAACAAATTATTCTCAATAAGACAAATACCAAACTATACCAAGCAGGTAAACGTTGTATGCCATGCCCTATCTTCCTAACAATTGAAAGAGATAGGTCACTATTTTAAGAGAAAGTATAATCTGAACCGTCTTTGGTCTAGAATGCTACAGAGTTCTAACCTAACTAACCTTAGCCCTAGCAAGGTTAGTTCGGTTTGACTAGATTTGGTGCTTCCTTGAACATTTAGCATCCAGAAGCCTCTGCCCTGGCATCGTGTTTTCCACCTGTCTTCCTGGACCATCGGATCTCCTGGACGTGCCCAGTGCCAGCCTCCCTGCAGTGTGTCTTGTCCTCTTTGGCCTCCACACTGCTGTCCGGGCAGCACCCGGACACAGATCCTCTTCTTCCTCATCCTCCTTACCTCACCTTCCAAGATTTCCATCAATAAACAAATGAGAAGAATGACTATTGTAGGGCCATAGAAAAAGGGAAAACACTTTCACAATGCTAAATACTGATGAAAATCATTGTTCACTCAAGGGTCGCTAAAAGCATGTTTTTTATTTATTGTTTCCATATGATTCAATTGGCTTTGTAGGTGGACCATATTTTTTGCAAATAATACACCTCCTGTTTCTAAAATAAGGTGAGGTTGGAAACCTGATAGCCCAAATATAGCTTATTAACTCAGAATAGCCCACTCTGCAGTACCTTTTAGTCTTAAGACTGATATGAACCACTTGGCATTATGTATCTTCTGTATCTTTTAGGACTCCACTATAACCCTTCTTTCTCTAAGCTTCACAGTGGATACTGTTTTATAAAGCCACTTGCCAAACATAAGTATTTAAGAATAAGAGTCTTAATATTAGAAGACAGTAAAATACTCAGGCCCGACTTTTGAAAGAGGAGCCTACAGGAAAAGCGATGAGTAAACCTAAATTGTTTTTAAAATAATGAAAAATAGTAAATGTGGAATTGTGTTTGCTTATTTCCTTTATTCATATCTTCTCGGCGTTTTTGTAGAACACAATTAACAGACTGTGGGAAACAGACATGATACTTGTTGCTGTTTCCTTGTTCTAGTAACAGGAACTAAAGTCTTCTGAGATAGGCAAATGCCTCACCCCAGCCAGAGTCTCACTAAACTTCCTAAGTTGGTCCTGAACTTACCCTGTAGCTCAGGCAAGCCTTGAATTTGCTGTTCTCCTGCCTCTGCCTCTTGGGTAGCTGGAATTATAGGCTTATACCAATGAAATTTCTTAGGAAATAATTCTTATACCAAATAATTTCCTTTGTAATTTCCTTCCTGAAAATAGAAATTTTAATCATTTGTGGAGTAGGTATAAACCTGAATTTAGCAGGGGTCAGCTATACTTCAGGATTATGAAGATCAAATGAGCTTGGACTAACATGTATGTTTTGTAGATGGGAGAAAATAGAAACAGCTGTGCAATGAAACCTCAAATTAGATGCTTATAACAGCCACTAGCCCCAAAGACTCCAATCACAAATCCACCTTTCCTTCTGTTGCTGAAAGCAAAAGCTACCTCTGCATCTCACCAGTACAAACATCCATCTGTCAGAAGAATTCCCTGCAAGAGCTACAATATGCTAGAAAAAATAAGACTATATGTAGCATGAAAAAGAAAAGATCCAGAGACTGACATTGGGGTTCAAGCTGAAGATCAGAAAAGCAAAGTGGCCAAGCCAATAGACCTCACCTCTACTCGACTGAAATGGCAATCCTGTCCCCACAAATCCTCAGAGGCAAAAGGCTCTGAATTCCTTTTTCTTCCTCCTTTTACTCCTTTTTCCACACAGCCATGTCACTCCTGTTTCTGCTTCCACAATGCTGGGATTAAAGGCTTGTTATCCCAAGTGCTGGGATCAAAGGCATGATCTCTGTTAGTCTTCACTCTTGTGTATAGGTCATAGTGGCTTTGAACTCACAGAGATCCATCTGCCTGTCTCTTGAGTCCTGGGATTAAAGGTGTGGGTCACCACTGTCTAGTTTCTATAGATAACTAGTGTGGCTGGCTTTGCAAACTGATCTCCAGTGGCTTTATTAGATCATAAAAAAATTATCACTATTACTGTAAACATACATACATGTATATATAGATATATTTACATCTATATATGCTTACACACATATGTACATATATTTGTAGATGAACAGTGAAGGATGAGTGTATCACCACATAAAATGTATCTTGAGAAACGTAACTTCTTGAAAATAAATACACAAATTCTGTGTATACCAACATACATGTATGTAGGATATATCAATAGTTATTTTGTGGTTTCATGGAGTGAGTGCAGGAGGCAGAGAATATCACATATTCTCCTATATTGCTTTCCACCTTGCTTTTGAAGAAGGATCTTTGGTTGAATGTGATTCCAACTGTCTCACCTAGGCTGTGTATGGCCTCCTGGGACCCACCCTTCTCTCTCTAAACCCTGGAATTAAAGTCCCACATGATCATGGGCAGCTTTTACATAAGTGCTGGAGGGTTTGAACTTTTGTCCTCTTGCTGTCACAGCAAGAGCTCTTCCAAAATGACCCTAGCCTGTGTCACACTGAGAAAAGACTAGTCAGTATTTTTCTATGTTTACAGATAGGTACCTTATCCAGCCATCATTAGGGAGGCTTCCTTTGGCAGCAGATGGGAGGAGGTGCAGAGACCCACAGCCAGATATTATGTGGAGAGAATCTAAATGGGAGATCTCCATCAGGTCTTGGAGCTCAGGGAACACCAAGGAAGAGAGGGAGGAAAAACTATAGGAGTCAGAGGGGATGAAGGCAGCAGGAGAACATAGTCCACTGAATCATCTAAGCAGGGCTCCCAGGGACTCACAGACTGAAGTGGCAAGCCTGGGACCTGCATGGGTCTGTACTAGGACCTTTGTGTATTTGTTAGGGCTGATAGTGTGGTGTTTTGTATGACTCCTAACAGTGGGAGTGGGTGTGTCTCTAATTCTTTTGCCTGCTCTCGAGACTTCCTCCTCTCGGGTTGCCTTGCCCAGCCTTGATATGAGGGCTCTGGCCTTGTCCTATTGTATCTTATGTTGTCTTGTTTGGCTGTCATCTCTTGGAGGCCTACTCCTTTCTGAAGGAAATTGACGGGAAGTGGGTCTGGGGAAAAGGGGAGTTGAGGGAAGGCTGGCAAGAGCAGAGAGAGGGGAAACTGTGGGCAGGATGTATTGTATGAAAGAAGAATCTATTTTCAAAATAGCCAGCACAGATCTTTTTTTAAAAACATTTTATTATTTTTTTTCTTATTTTACATATCGATCCCAGTTCCCTCTCCTTCCCTTCCTCCCTAACCCCCCCCCCCCCAAATCCACCTCCTCCCCACCCTCACTGCCCAGGATGTATCCCTGGTGGAAAGGACTTTGGAAGCACATTCTCCATTGAGAGATACTCCCTTAGCCTAGAGTCAGGGGGAAGGTCCTAGACCCTACTCCAAATGACTTGACAGATTTTGATGATCCTTCCTGGAAGGCATCACTAGCAAAGATCTTTATGACAGAGTTCTAGTTCCTTTCTAACCAACCATTGAAGGCAGAACTAATGCTAGAATCTTTTTAACTTTCCCAAACTTGAATGTTGAAATTTTTATTTATTCTAACATTATTTAGTTTTATTCGCATGTGAAGTTGAAGATTTTCATGTGCTTATGGAATATGCCTACTATTTTCTATTTTCTAAAGCCTCCATGAGATGGAACTGGTATATTTCTTCCATATTATTCCACTTTCTATACACTTAATGTTTTTTGTCTTACTGAACATGATTCTTCATAAAATCTAAGGCCTGTTACCACTGATTTTGATAAAGATGAAAATGTCTAGTTTTGATTCAGCAAGCTCCACAAGATACATAACCAGCATTGGCCCTGAAAACTATTTTATTGTCCTAACCCAGTGGACTAGTCCCTGCCCCATTGGTCTCTCTTCTCTCCCAATGCCTGAGTTGTGATTTGAATATGCAATGTCTCTCAACAAGTAATGATCCCCAGCTATTGGTCATGTTTAAGGTGAGGCTTTCCTAGAGGAAGTTGGCCACTGGGGGCAGGCATTGAGATTTCTTCTTATAGCTTCTTGACTTATGGACACAATGTGACCAGTCACCTCACACCCCTGATGCCATGTCTCCCCCAACCCTCATGATGGGCTATATCCCCTCAAGTCACAAAATAAGCCTTCCCTCCTTCGAGTTGCTTCTCATCAGGTATTTGGTCACAGTAATGAGAAAAGAAACTACTTCATCTGTTGCTGTTGTGAGGTTTGGAGTATCTGTTCTGTACACGCTGGGGACTAAGAGCTGGAAACTGAAGAGACTAGTACCAGTGTTCTTCATTTCCAGGATCTAGAAATTAAATCTAATGCACAACTGACCACATTTTAACTACTGTTTAAAGCTCCCTCCAAGGTTTCACTATCTGTCTCTGTTTTAGAAATAAATGTACTATGAGTAATACATGGATGAGTATCACATAGTGTTGAATAAAAATAAGATATATTATCCAACTGTAAATACTACAAGCATGCAAGGTCCCATAAACAGAAATTTCCACATATGCAAATCAGACACAGAATGAGAGAAATGAAAAAAAATAGTTTTAACCTCTAGCTGGGGGTGAGGGGTATTGGCTTGGGGCAACATGAGAAAGCTTGCTGACTAATATCAGTAATATCTTACATGCCAAAGAAACATGCTATGATGCTGTGTCTCATCAATTTCCCTGGATTTAGAATAAACTAAGAATGAGACTCTTGGTGTGTGTGTGTGTGTGTGTGTGTGAGAGAGAGAGAGAGAGAGAGAGAGAGAGAGAGAGAGAGAGAGAGAGAGAGAGAGAGAGAGAGAGAGAGAGAGAAAGGGAATCTCACCAGAGATCAGCTGATGTGAAAGAACCAACCCCAGAGCTGAGGTTGTAGGCTGGATAAAGGAGTAGACAAGAGAAGGCTCCCTGCCTCCATCTCTCTCTGCTTTCTGAGAATAAATTGTAAAAAGCCACCTACTATTTGCATGACCATGTGTTCTGGCCCATGAACACATAGTTACTATCCTTCTAACTGTGAGCCAAGTTGCTTTTTACTGGGCATGTGGCTGCAACAACTAGAAAAGTAGCTAGTACATCTAGTTAACACATTCTGTAAGTTCAGCCAATGAAGCACGTTTTCAAGAAAATAAGAAGGCAGGACTAGGAGGCTTCCATTTTTGTAATTATAACTTAATTTTCTCTGTACAGACTTCATATCTGAAAAAATAATTCTTATCCACTACATATGTAGCTTCTGCCCACCCTCCAAAAAATGGTGATAATCTTGTGTTCTACTTTATTTCTCTTATATTGAACAAAACAGGTTGTTCTAATAATACTGCTAATATAGCAGAAAAGCAAGCCTATTAAACTTTATGGTATACTCTAAATGAACCATTTTGAAAAGGACTCCCACCCCAAATAAAAATAGTTTCTAGTTGTGGATGTACCAACATACAGAAGTCCTGATAACATTTTATGTGGCTGTGGACTACTGCTGTATAGTCTTCTTGGAATTATTTCAATGAGTACATGCCATAAGCCATTAAGAAAAGCAATTCTTTTTATTTATGGCATATTAAAGAGTTATCAGGGTTTTTTTTTAAATGTAATTCTTTACTGATTTTTTCCAGGGTTAGGCACGTGCACAGATCACAGGCCTTATCAGTTATGTATGAAATTTAAAGTTAGTGATGGGAACCACATCCAGTTTCCTGATCAGTCATGTGACTGTTGAAGATGTTACTGGAGGGTTCAATCCCATAGTCTCATTTTAGGCATTATGTTTGGCCGGGGACCACAATCCCCCCACCACAGAGACACACACTCCTGTATAAGTTTGTGTGCTACTAAAATGTCCTATGAGTACCCTTTATTCCTGCTAATTCCAACCAGAGTTAATGTCATGTAAACTAGAACCAGAATTAATACACATGTAAGCACAATTAAAAATAGTTACTAAAATTAGGAAATTATTTTAAAAGTTCTATGCAAACCCGTTTTAAGGAGTACGGGGAAGAACATTTACACAAAAATATAAAACTCGCAAAAATTCTACATTTTGTGGGTCTAAGTAGTTTTCTACGTCCTCTTCTCTTTATACCTTCATCTTACCTTTATTTCTTCCTTGAGTTATTCCTTCTTGTAAGTAAAGTCCTTTTTTGATGTCCTTTTTATGTAAATAGAATAAAACACCTCAATCACTAGGTAAATATGAAGCAGTGGGAAAGCCTCCATGTTGGAACTCACCTCATTAAGGTTAGAAGACTATCAATCATTCAAGCTGTTAGGTTGTGTCAGGTATTGTTCTAGGTATTGGCAAAAGAAGAATGAATTATTATGAAAAGTTAGCTAAACCCATAAAAATAAGCATGCATTTAGCATAATCATAGAACAGAAGACCTATGAGCCTAGAACACTGGGATATATGGATAATGCACTATAAAAATACTATCAGATATGTAGAAGGTACTAGTACATTTCAGTGTTATATTCTATGGCTTAAAAAATAGAGTAGTTGTGGCTTTTTGAACATTTCTATCTGTGGGGTGATGTTATGTATGATGAAAATGAAGCAGATGATGTCTGGTTTTGGTCTGCATAGGGGCTTGTTAAAACATAGATGGCTGGTCCCTGAATGCAGGGTTTCTGACACAGTATTTCAGTATTTTTATTTCTACTAATTTTCCAGGAAAGATGGATACTGACGGTCCAGGGACCATCCTTGGGAACCATTGCTCCTGTGCAAGGCAAGTGACTGTGAGGAATGAAGGTACATTTTTTTTTTAATTGACATGGTGATATGAAATGCAGCTAGTGAAAAGACAAGCATGGTTAACTCTTAAAATCAGAGCCCAACTGTGCTGAGCCAAAGTGACTATGAGTGCCTGGCTGCATGAGACATCCTTATCAAGCACCACAGTCCATCAAGACCCAGGTAATAGCAAGGAGAGGAGCCAGAAAGAATCGAGAGGCACATTGTGACAGGTCTTCTGGACATGACACTGCTAACATTCTCATGAACTACCAGTCTCACTGTGGATGTTGTCATCTGTGTAAGATCTACATAAGATGAAGACACCCACACTTTGGTCACAGATGGGGAAGGACCCCCTCCCTTTACTGATGCACTATTGGCAGTTGACAGTTACTAGGGGAGGGAATCATTCATTAATGAGAGTGTTGATCACTGGTAGGTTTTCCATGTTCTAGTGGATGGATGACACCCATACACATGTTTGATTTAGTGATATCATATTCACTATTTGATACAGTGAGGAGTAATTACACAGACAAAAACGAAGACATGAAGTTGGGAGGAGGGAGTTGGAGGAGGAAATAGGGGTGGATATGATAATATTTCATTGAATACGTGTATTAAATCAAGAATACATTTAAAAAATTTTTGATTTTGATTACAAATGTACTGTCAATTACTGAGCCAGGGAGGAATGGGTGGGGATAGAAGTAGTAGGGTAGGTCGGAAAATTGACTCAACAGATGAGATAGCAGCATAGAATAGGGAAATTTGCATGTCATCTGTGCATGCTGAGACCAATCTAGAGCATCGAGCAGAAAGCCAGCTCCAGAAGAGCTCTGAAACACTCTACCATTGCCATAGTTCTGACAAGAGAGGTCAAAGAAACATGAGAATGAACTACCAATACAGCCAGAGGCAGCAAGAGTACATAGCCAAGCCGTGCAAGCAGCAGAAGTAGTGGTCCAGGAATGAAGACATGTGTTCCAGAAAGGTCTAGTGAATCTGCCACCTGGAAGTTTGTGGCCAATATGATCAGGGTGGTGCCACAATGTAAGCAAGTCAGAAGTGCAATTCTATTGGATTGGGAAGTTCAAGAAAGAAGAGAAGGCAGAGAATTCAACCATTCGTCAGTCTTGCTATGCAAATCGGAAGGATGGGACAGGGCAGCTGGATGTGGGGCAGGAGCTCATCAACAAGGGGCTTACTCTTCAGGAGTGCTTTTAACATTAATGATTTGTATCTCGCGCGAGCAGTAGAAGCCATTACTAGGTACTGATCCCAGGAGGAACCAAGTTCTCGACTGTGTGACTTGTAGTAGTCAGTGCATACTTTATAACAGTATCAAAGAAAGGTGACTTCAGCCTTCCATCAAGAGACATGCTTATTTCATCCACTAAGAAGCCATGACATATAATACAATAACCATCTGTATTTGTGTCAATCAAAGTGGGAAGCTGTCAGAATAAATTAATAATTTAAAAGATAGGTGACAAGAAGACATAATAGTCATTAAGTGGGGTAGACTAAGTTAAGTTTCATATATTTCTAGTGCTTTTTAGAAGCACAAGGTAAACTTGCTTTAATGTACAATAAGATGGGGACATTTTTTAGTGGCACAGAGGAAAATAAGGGTCCTCTATTGTGTTATATATGCACTATATATAATCATGGTAAGGAGGGTGACATAATTTGTTTCAAATTTGTTCATCATAAGGAAGAATTTTATTTAAAAGGTGCCACCATGTTTTGTTTACAAACTTTTTCATGATTTGTGATTTCATTAGTTAAATGAAGCAGAATTTAGACATCTTATCAAAGTAGTGAAAATGGTGCGCTTTAATTTCAAACATTTCTCAATTTGGTATTCAGGATAAAGCAAATGGCCTGGGATTCAGACATTTTAATAAGTTCCATGTTTTTATACCATTAGCCATCTGCCTGCAGCAGACAGATTGAAACTCCAGCAATATGTGTACATCAAATATTCATGGAAACCAAATAAAAGCCATTCCTTAGGAAAAAAAATACCAGTGCCTCCAGAGAAGTGGCAACATGTTTTGTTCTCAGGTTATGACTGGTGGGGTCCATCCTATGCTGTGTACTTTGTTGTGTATATGGACTGTTTTTGATTGATGGGCTCAAAATATCACCTGCTCTCTCTCTATAGGAAGTTGCTAAGAACAAGAGGGCACATTTACAGTTAAACCAATTTTTATCATGAACTGACTGTGTCTTTCTTATCCCTTTGCTTTAGATCTTTCTGTGTGGCAGGTGCAAAGGTTCAGTTCTGATGAGCACACAAAGCCTGTGGCGTGTACTTCAACCTGTTGGTTGTGTAACAATCCACGCAGAATTGTTTTGAGAATAGCTTTCTTGGAAATTTGCTGGTTCCTCAAGTTCATTCTATATTGGCGATCCGATCCTGGGAAAATTCTCCGTCTATTTTGTCCTTTCTGCTTTGCACCATGATAGCAAAGGGGAGATGAAGGTGTTAAATACACACCTAAATTTTCTAATAGGTTGAAGACTACGTTTGCATGCTGACTTTTAATGGCTCCCTGAGGTCACGGGATACCTGCTGCTATTTTTGATTTGAGACATTGAACTGTTTGTTGTTTTGTTAATTTTGGCATTAAAACCTTAATCCTTATAATTAGAAATTATACATTGGCTTGTATTGGTCTGTTTTGTTGTTGTTTGTTTGTTTGTTTGTCAAGCATTCAGCTGGTTAATTGCTTTGGAATGGGATTAAGCATTGGGTGGGCACTTCTTTCTGGAAAACTGGCGTGCTTAACTACTCAACTATCTCTGCAGACTCTTCCAGCTATCTTCTATGTGGGGTACCAGCTCTATGTCTCCTTAGCGCTACAGTAATTGTTCAATACATGTTTACATAACATCTAGTACTGCAGCACAGCCAGAAATTACAACTGTAACTCTTTGAATGCCACACCCATTAATTTCCCAGTCGCATGCCAGTGTTTGATGGAGTGTTGACACGGGTAAACCTTGCTGAGCTTGATTTAGGTTTGTTCATACGTATCTCAACTTCCTTGGGGTCCCAGGGTTCTTGTTACTGCGTGAGCAGATGCACACAGGGCAAGCTGAGCCGGGAGTTGCGCTAAAGGTCTGCTCTGGAAAATCAGCTCTGCCGCTATCATCCTATTGGACAAACAGGTTAGTCATGTGGGCCATGTTGACCATCAGTAGAATGGCTGTTCACTTTCTCTTCTTGAGGGGAAAGTCATCTATAAATCTGTCATCTGTTCTTTCACAAACACCTACTCTGCACTTGGATTTTGTAGGCTGTGGAGGAGACAGTGCTTCCCAGTAAATGCAATGTCTTCAGTTTTCTCCCCACTAAGCCACAGGGTACACTGCGCTCACTAAAGGCAATGAAAGTGATAGGCAACAGCTCTTTGAAATTGAATCAATGAATTCTACGTTTTTATTTACTAACTTCGTGATCTTTAAATACAGCTTTATTTTTCTTAAGCCAAGGTCCAGCCTGCTTTTGAGCATGAGGGGAGGTAATTAAGAGAGTACTCTCTCTCACAAGCTATTGCAATGGTCTCCATGGGCTGCTTGTCCTAACCTAAACTGTGAATTCAAGTCTCCTCAGCTGAAGGCACATGGCCTTCACTCAAAGCGTTTTCATGATAGATACCGAGACCCTGTCCCTCTCCTACCCTGCAGTGCTTCTATGAAACTGGCTGTGTGGAATGGGTCCTGTTTTTTTGTTTCTGTTTTGCTTTGTCTTGTTTCCACTTAAAAGTCTGTTGCAGACTAGTATTTTTATATACCTACTCTGTTCAATTAAGCCAACAAACTTGAATATCAATTTGGCATAAAAGTTGACATTGACTTTGTGCTCATGTTTTGTTGTTGATTGGTTGGTTTTGGAGGGGATGTCTAGCAATGCTTTAGGTATGAAAACAATCGGAGGGCAGGATTGGAACCCCAATCAATCCCTATTCTCAACAGCCTGTTTTTATGAAAGGAACAGCAAGTTTGTAGACAAGATGCTGGTCACATACACCAATGGCCTTGAGCAGTACTGCTTTGTGTTTTGATGAGAAAAATTCCAACATCTAAGCAGGCACCATATCTGAGAGTTCCCAGGTACTTCCAGAAAAGGGGAAAGTATCATTTATTTTGTGAATGGTATTTATTTTGTGAACTGGAAACATCTGCTTCCAGTTTTCTCGCCATATCTTGTGGATTTCTGTGAGAACACAGTAGATGATATTCAGGTATAGGAACATCAGTCTTGGGTTGCAGCAACTTCAAAGAAATGCTGGACTCTTTGTAAGACAGTCTCTATTTCTGCCCTTGTTCTTGCTTATAGGGAATCTAACCCACCTCTACACGTAGAGTCCATCTATCCTTTATCCTACATGATCCAGGTACCACACGAAGCTTTATTGACATGTCAGAGCATAATGTCTCCAAAATGGTTGGTATCTTAGATTTCACCACAGTGAAGTTATCTAGAAAAACCTTCCTTTTTTAGGATCTTAACAGTAGCACTTTGCTGTTTAGTTTATCCAATAAATAAGTAGGTTTCTAACACAGAGAGGCTTTTTATATAATGAAAGCTTTAAATAGAAATGTGACCTAGAAACTTATGGTTCAAATAAATGGTTGAAAGACTGAATGGTAGGTTTTGAGTTGTGTGTGTGTGCGTTGGGTTAGGTTGGAACACTGCAAGTTTTACCTCACTTTCTGTTGTAGCAGAAGTTGTTGAATGGGCTATAATTTCATACCTCCTTGTTCTTGTCTCAGATCTTAGATATCACATTTCAGTATCACATCTCCAATTCTAATAGATACTGCTTCTCTTAACACTTTCTTAGCAACTTGTAAGCTCATACTATGAAGGGATAGCGGCCAGGTGTTTGGCATGAACCTTCCCATAGAAAGCCTTCCCTCTAAGACCTTAGAACTAGCAGCAAGTTTAGAGAAATGGGTCCAGCTTCGATGGCTTGCTGCTGGGGAACTATGGCTGCAAGCATCCCTGCTTTGTGCTCATATCTCATGCTAGTTAAGCTCCAGCCCTTTCTGGTTTTCCGTTTTGGCCAAGCCATCTCTAATTTCCCAGGTCCTCACAATTTAGAAAAGAGTCCCTCCTGTATCACAGGTGTCCTTTGTCACTGGGCTTGTGATGGGAGCCAAGTAAAATTTCTTTGTCTCTTGTACCTCACATTCCTGTTTCTTATAGTCTTTGTGAAGGCAAGTTTCTTTCCTTCTTGGGGCTTCTTAATATTAGTTCACTCCAACACTGCTGGTGTCAGGTTTCTCTATTATGAGCTTAACATGTTTTTCATAAATTATCAGCCAGTAATGTGTGTGTGAATGAGAAGGTACTGTCTGAGACTCTGTAACTCTCCCCTTTCCTCATCAATAAATTTTACTATATTGTCTAAATCTACTACAAGTGTGTTGGTAGCAAAACAGTTAATTTTTTCCTTTTTAAAAAATTTAAATTTGAAACTAGCTTGTTTTACATGTCAATCCCAGTTCCTTCTCCCTCTCCTCCTCCCCTGCCCTCCACCAACCCCCTATCCCATCCCCTTTCTGCTCCCCAGGGAGCATGAGGCCTTCCATGGGGGAATCTTTAAAGTCTGTCACATCATTTGGAGCAGGGCCTAGGCCCTCCCCCATGTGTCTAGGCTGAGGGAGTATCCCTCTGTGTGGAATGGGCTCCCAAAGTCCAATCATATACTGGAGATAAATACTGACCTATTACTAGATGCCCCATAGACTGCCCAGCCCTCCTAACTGACACCCATGATCAGGGGGTCTGGGTTGGTCCTATGCTGGTTTCCCAGCTATCAGTCTGGGGTCCATGAGCTCCCACTTGTCCAGGTCAGCTGTTTCTGTGGGTTTCCCCAGCCTGTGGGTTTTGAGCCCTTTGCTCATCACTCCCCCCCTTTCTACAACTGGATTCCAAGAGTTCAGCTCAGTATTTAGCTGTGTCTGCTGCTGCTTCCATCAGCTACTGGATAAGGGCTCTAGGATGGTATATAAGGTAGACATCAATCTCATTATTGGGGAAGGGCATTTAAGAGAGCCTCTTCACTATTACTTAGATTGTAAGTTGGGGTCATCCTTGTAGATCTCGGGACATTTCCCTAGTGCCAGCTTTCTTTTTAAACCTATAATGGCTCCCTCTATTATGGTATCTCTTTTCCTGCTCTCCTCTATTCTTTCCTGACTCAATCTTCCTGCTCCCTCAAGTCTTCCTCTTCCCTCATCTTCATCCCTTCCCTCTCCCCTCCTGCTCCTGCTCCTGCTCCCAATTTGCTCAGGAGATCTTGTTCCATTTCCCTTCTCCAGGGGACCATGTATGTTTTTTTTTTTCTTTTCCCTAGCTTCTCTGGCGGTGTGGATTGTAGGCTGGTAATCTTTTGCTCTATGTCTAAAATCCATATATAAGGGAGTACATACCTTGTTTGTCTTTTTGGGACTGGGTTACCTCACTGAGGAACTTCTAGTTCCATCTGTTTGCCTGTGAATTTCAAGATTTCATTGTCTTTTTCTGATGTGTAAATGTACCACATTTTCTTTATCCTTTCTTTAGTTGAGTGGCAACTAGGTTGATTCCAGGTTCTGGCTATTACAAATAATGCTGCTATGGACATAGTTGAACAGATTACTTGTTGTATGAATGTACATCTCTTGGGTATATGCCTAAGAATGGAATTGCTGGACCTTGATGTAAACTGATTCCCATGTTTCCGAGGAACTGCCATACTGATCTCCAAAGCGGCTGTATTAGGTTGCACTCCCCCCAGCCTTGGAGGAGTGTACCCCTTTCTCTACATCCTCTCCAGCATAAACTATAGTTGGTGTTTTTTATTTTAGCCATTCTGACAGGAGTAAGATGATATCTTTTGTATACTAAGTTGTCTAAATTGGACCCTGATGATAAGACAGAGGCTTTATGTCTTGGCTTTTAATTTGGTTCCATTGATAAACATATTTGTCTTTATTCCAATACCATGCTGTTTTTATTACTATAACTCTGTGGTACAACTTAAAATCTGGTACGGTGAGACATCTAGTGGTTCTTCTATCCAGGATGGTTTTAGCTATATTGAATTTTTTTGTGTTTCCATATGAAGTGAAGATTTCTGGAAAGAAGTGGTATTATAAATTTGATGGGGATTGCATTCAATAATTAGCTTGCTTTTTGTAGGATGGCTATCTTCACAATATTATTTCTATCAATCCATGAGCATGAGAGAACTTTCCATTTACTGATATCTTCTTCAACTTCTTTCTTCATTGTGTTAAAGGTTTTAATCATACAACTCCTTCCTTTGCTTTGTTAAAGGTACCTCAAGGGACTTTCTTGTTTGCTTGCTTTTGTTTTTGATGCTCTTATGAAAAGTATTGTTTCTGTGATTTTTTTTTTCTCAGTCTGCTTGCCTTTGTATATAGGAAGGCTACTGATTTTCTGTGTTAACTTTCTATCTTGGTACATAGCTAAAAGTGTTTATCAGATGTAGAAATTTCCTGGTGTGTCTGTTATATATCCACAATCATATCATCTACAAATAAAGATACTTTGACATCTTTCCTATTTATATCATTTTTGTTGCCTTACTGTTCTAGTTAAGACTTCAAGAATTATCTTGGAGGTATTGGAGAGAGTGGATATCCTTGCCTTGTTCCTTATTTTAGTGGAAATGCTTTGAGTTTCTCCTCATTTATGTTGATGTTAGCTGTGAGCTTGCTGTAAATTGTTTATTACTTGAGGTATATCCCTTGTATCTCCAGCTACTCTCTAGCACTTCTATCATGAAGAGATGTTGAGTTTGTCAAAAGCCCTTTATTTGCATCAAATTATATGATCATGTGGTTTTTGTCTTCAATCTGTGTATGTGGTGGATTACATTTATCAGTTTACATGCTTTGAACTATCCCTGCATATCTGGTATGAAGGAAGATTATCTGGTAGATAATTTTTTGATGTGTTCTTGGATTCAGTTTGCAGTTATTTTATTGAGAATTTTTCATCTACATTCTGTAAGGGATACTGGGCTATAATTTCCTTTTTTATTGTTGGGTCTTTGTGTGGTTTTGGCATTAGGGTAATAGTGGCCTCATAAAATGAATTGAGAAATGTTCCTTCAGTCGCTATTTTGTGGAAAAATTTGAGGAGTACTGGCATTAAGTTTTCTTTGAAGGTCTGGTAGAATTCTGTGCTGAATCCATCTGGCTCTGGGCTTTGTTCAGTTGGGACACTAAACTACTGCTTCTATTTTAGTAGACTTTATGAATATATTTAAATTTTCTATTTACTCTCCATTTAACTTTGGTGGGTCACAAACACCAAGTAGTTTGTCCATTTTATTTAGGTTTTCCTCTTTGGTAGAGTACAGGTTTTTGAAATGTCTTTATGATTCTCTGGATTCTTGGTGTCTGTTATATTGCTCTTCTTTTCATCTCTTATTTTAGTCACTTGGATTTTCTCTCTTTTAGTTAATTTTAATTAATTTTGCTAAGAGTTTATCAATCTTATTGATTTTCTCAAAGAACCAACTCTTCATTTCACTGATTCTTTGCTTTGCTTTTGTTTCTATTTCATTTATTCCAACCCTGCATTTAATCATTTCTTGCAATGTTGGGTACTGTTTTCTTTTTGTTGTTCTAGAATTTTAAAATGTACTTCTAATGTACTAACATGAGTTCTCTCCATTTTGTATTATTTAGTTAGGCACTTAGTGCTATGAACTTGCCTTATAGTACTGTCCCTTCCTGTGCTGATGAAATTTCTGACAACTTGGCACAAGCTACAGTTACCTGAATTTCTATTGAGAAGATGCCTCCTCCATAAGACATAGCTTGAGGGCCCAGCCCACTGTGCCTAGTGACATTCTTAGGTTGGTTGTTCTGGGTTCTATAAGAAAGCAGGCTGAGCAAACCAGAAGGACAAGCCAATACGCAGCACCCTCCATAGCCTTTGTGTGAGCTCCAGTCCAGGTTCCTGCCCTGTCAGTTCCTGCCCCGACTTCCCTCACTGATGGATGGCTACCTGGAAGTACAGCTTCTCCCTTACATTTGAGGAGGAAACACATCCTTCTTCAAATGGCTTTGGTCATGGTGTTTCATCACAGAAATAGTAACTCTGATTAGGACACATAGTCTGGGGTATGTTGTGTTTCATTTTCATTTAATTCTAAAAGGTTTTTGATTTCCTTCTTGATTAATGTGTTGACCCATTTTTAATTCAGTAATGAGTTGTTCAGTTTCCATGAGTTTATATATTTTGTGTTGTTCATAGCCAGCTTTAGTTCACCGTCATCAGCTAGGATGCAGGGTATTATTTCAATTTTCTTATCAGTTTATTATCATTTTAAAAGACTGACAAATCAGCGGTAGCACACTCCTGTGAGCTTTTAATCCCAGCACTTGAAAGGCAGAGGCAGGAGGATAGTTCAGATCTACAGAGAGAGTTCCAGGATAGCCAGGGCTACTCAGAGAAATGCTGTCTTGAAACACCAAAGAAGTTTTTCAAAAATAATAAAGACTGACACATACAAAGATGGAAAAACATGTATCTTCCTTACTATTAGCGTTTATTGTTTTCTTGTGTATTTTATGAAAGGAGACCTTTGAAATTTGTAGTTTGTAGTACCTCATTACCTGTTATTGTTCAGGTAAGGGAATGGATGTATTCCAGGTATGTTCTGGCAATGCTCTTATACACAGTAAACCTGCAAGGCAGTAACAGAAATACCCAATGTAAGTAGTACTTTACATATTCCTAAATGGAGGCAATAATTTTTTTTTAAACTTACTAGAGTTGTATGGCTCTACCATAGGAACATATGTTTTTCAACACTCTTGCTGAGACTCATGCATTCAATGAGGCTTACTGCAGAGTAGCTCTTGTGGGGGTAGCACAGTCATTCCCTCCAAAGGTGTCGTTTCTTAAAACAGTTGGGAGCTCTGTTTTCAGAATGGTGTCGGGATAGCAGCCTGAGAACTATCAATGCCTCACTTGCTCTATAATTGTATCTCACTCTAAAATAAGACTATGCCTCAGCCATTCATATATTCTCATTCGGTTGAATCTAGTTTCTAATACGGATTTCAAGAGGTCCAGCTTTTAAGCTTTTAAATATGAAGTGCTCTGTAGAGGCTGTGATGTAGCCTCCTTGACGTGCAGACCGCAACAGGGTTCAAGTTAGTTAAGTTCAATTCCCATGTAAAGGACACTCTGATAGGGATATCAGGGCTCACTGAAAGTTGATACCTTGGTAAAGATGGCTAGAAAGAAGCAGCAATGTCAAGCAGCGCAGAGAAGCACAACCTCCTACACCAGGTAATCACACACAGTGGCTATTGAAGTTGAAAAGGCTACTACGTCTGGGAGCCAAGAGAAAACACAGGGCTGACTCCAGAGCCAACTGCTGCTTGGAATCCCACATGAGCTTCTCTGAGGCACCATGAGGCGACCTTAAGGCAGGGCTCCTATCGGTTTCTGGCATCCTGAGTTCCAGGCATTATCTGTAGCTGTCAGTAGCCGCCTTTGCCTCTTGGTGCTTTGTATATTTTGTTTTTCATTGAGACTTGGGCGTATTGTGCCATTTAACTGTTCATGTATTTATTATTTTGATGGGTTATTGTGTCTGAGGCACACATACTGGTAGATCTTGCAGTTATAAAAGTGAAGAAGACAGAACACAGTCTGTGAGTTTAAAGGGAAATAGGCAGGGCCACTGCTCCACCTTTAATGCATGATGGGAATTAAGGAGAAATCCTGTTTTCAATCTTCTCTTTTTTCTGCTTTCTATAAATACTGTGCATTCCTCACATACTAAAAACACATGAATCTATGACCCGAAGTTCCCATAACTTGTACGGGGCAGTTTGTCCCTATGGAAGGAGATTCTTGAGTGGGCTGAGTGGTGGTCTTTGACCAAACAGTTCTTAAACATTCTGTTGACCTTTTTCCTTGGGCCCTGCTGAGCGTGCAAATGAAATTTTCATTTGAACACAATTTCCAAAGGGAACACGAGTCTGAGCAACTGACCCCAATCTACACAGTTATTCACTGTCTTTAAACTAACACCTTTAAACAGCATTGCATGTAGTAGTGCAGTTGGAGTTCTCCATCCTGCTTGCCAGGTCCCAAATAATCTTATGGAGACTTATTAATTGTGACTGCTTGACTGACAGCTCAGGCTTGTTACAGCTAACTTTCACGTTTTAATTAACCCATATTTCTTATCTGTGCCCTTCCACGTGGCAGTATCATCTTTTAGCACAGCACAGTTCACCTTGCTTCTTTCCTTGTCCTCTCGAAACTCCTCAGGCTCTTTCTTCCCAGCATTCCTCTGCCTCGAAAATCCTGCCTAGATATCAGCAAATCAGCTCCTTACTAACCCATAAGAGTAGTGTATGTTCATATTGTACAAAAAGATTGTTCCACAGCATAGTACCATAGGCAGCACTCTGCTAAAAGCGGCAGAATAATTGAAACTGACTGACCAAAACAAGGCAAGGTATTTTTTAAAAAAATCTCTTGCAGAACTAAAAACTGGACAGGTGACCATTACTAGACCCCAGCCCTGTGTTCTGGATCAGCTTCATTTTTCTGTGTGGTCTGGAGCATGGGGTTTTCTCTAACTGGCTTGCCCTGAGTCACCGGCACACCATCACGTTGTGATCAGCTGACAGGGAGATGCATGGAATGAGAGGAAGTGGTCAGGTCACCTTTGGAACTCCAGGAAATTAATGGTAATGTCTCTCTGCAGAAGAGGAGAGGTGGACAACTTTGCAAGGAAAACCAACAGTGTCCACAGACAAGACGTTTGAGGACACCGAGGCTTATTTGAAATGAGTGTGCTTGAAAACAAACAACTTGTGATTTCTTCATGGAAAACGGAAGAGAAGCATGGGATAAGAAAAGGACAATGGTACAGGGGTCACTTTGGGTCTCCCTTATGTGACAGCCCATGGACATAGAGCCCGGTGTCTTTTGCCCATATCTGGTATGGCAGTACCCTT